>PPOP03000018.1:0-183210 GCA_003708535.3 Kazachstania bromeliacearum | reverse complement strand
TTTTCATTCTCCTATGCATGTAAAATATGTTCGATTTGAAGGGATAGTGTGGTTCTATGTCACTGTCAAAAGTTTGATTAATGTCATAACTGTCATCACTATCGTCACTATCATCACCATCACCACTATTGTTTTGATGGACTTTGTTAAAGAACAACTTCATTTGTTCTTTTGTTGAGTCCATTCTCTTTTGCAAGTGGGATACAAACAGATGGAAAGCATCTTGTTGTTCTTGTTCTTGTTGATGATGATTTTGTTCTTCTTGTTCTTTTTCTTCTACAGTACGTTCATCGCCAGTTTCCTTTTCTTCACTTGGATGTTTAGGGAAGGTAATTTTCATCTTTCCAAAAAAAGCCTTTAATCTTCTCTTATTGTAACTTCCGAAAATAATATACTTTTCTTGTTGTTCCTTCAAGCGTTGTTGTTGGTCCAGTTTAAATTGCAAGTCTCGTTCTTGTTGAAGGGCCCTTTCTTGTTCTTCACGTTCTTTAATTCTCATTGCCTCGTAATAGGCAGGAGAACCTGGGGCACCCAACATAGCATAAGAAGCCAACTTTTTAATTTGTTCAGCTGGCTGCGCTGAGCTTTCAGTTAAAGCACCAAAATCGTTAATGGATCCAGGGGGGATGTAAGGCAATGAGTCCGGGGAGCACCAAGATGCCTCATGGAAACCAAGTTTAACGCGTGGATTAATTACAATGGTCTTTGGGGGACAACTGTATTTAATCGAGACAGGAATGTATGAAGATTGATTTCTTTCCTTAACAAAATTCTTCTTCATAGAAGTTAACAAATTCTTAAAACTAGACATATTAAACGCTTATATCACTAGTTGTTTTGATTGTAAACAGAAGTTAGGATGAAAGTAATAAAACACAAATCTCTTTTTCTGTCATTATTATATTTGTGTTAATTGTTCTGACACTTTAGTACTTCGTCGGAAGGGACAGAAAAGTACCCTTAAAAACGGTCGGATCTGTCCAGATTAGATCCCTGTCTTGTAGTGACCCAGGTGGGAAGCCAGTTAGATCTATGTAACAAGTGTGTGAACTCTCAAAGTAATTAGTTTCACAGTGGGAGAAGTGGAATAGCGTTAAGTTAAAATTTATCGTCTCACTTTCAAGTATCATTGCTTCTCTATCAAATTACTCAACAGAATATCCACCAAGGATAATATGTGATAAAATGGCCAACTTATTATTACATACAGTTTCCACAGATTTCACATCTAGACATATATCAATGTTATACCTCCCTCCTGCGTTTACATGAACCTGATTCTCTTAATCATCTCCATTCCTTTTTCAGAAGTTAACCTCACATCTCAATTACATTTTCCATCTCTGCCAACAGAAAGTTAAAATCAAGAACTAATTATTTTAAATAACTCAAGACTTCTCTGGAGACATTTACCATTCTAGTTTACATGTTAGATCAGACAGCTAGGTTTCTCGATTTGTAGATAATGAAAACCCTACCATTACAATGTAGCAATTGATCAACTCGTCCAATATTTAGCAACGATCAGTGCCTGGCATATTTCAAGCCGGACCATTGTACTCTGTTGTTACTGTTAATTCCCTACATTTTGACCTTAGTAGGAGCGTTATTTCTTTGGCCGGTTAGAAACTAGTGATCCTTTGTTTATAAACTTTGCACGTTTATCTCCCTTATTGACAATTTTTCCTTCAAAGATGTTATAGAAAAAGAGATGGTATTTTCTGATGTTAATATATTTGGTTTGTCCAGCCAAGTTTTGACAAACGGTTTACCTGGAACACAATCTTTTATTTTAGTCGATTTGTTAATCTTTGAATATGCGGTGCAGCCCTGAATGACATCGTAAATATGTTATTCAATTGCACTTTATAACTTTATAAATTGTAGCAGGTAAATAAAATGTTGAAAACACTAGAGAGCATTAATATGTATATTCTCTTTGTTGTTTAATCATTAAGTGAACGAAATGTTTTTTTCAATTTCATCTTTAATACTTTTCAAGGTTAAAAACTAAGTCTATATACTCTCAATTACATCACCAAATTGTAATATTTTGTGCAGAAACATCTAAATGTGGTTGACGTAAAACAGTTCAGTAATAACCTTATTAAATATCATTGATGTAAGGTAAAAAATGAAATGAAATATTGCCTCCTTTAATTGAAAGAAAATAAGTCAATGAATAATTTAAAGTTTATTCAATAAGACTTCAGTTGTGAGTGTCTCTAACTTGAAAATTAATTGAATCGGATAACATTATGCTTCGATGAACAGTTTCAATAAAATATTGTAGGTATGCAATATCTAAACTCAGTAACTTAATATTCGAATTGTCTAATATTTTCTGGGAGTGCTTTGAATTATAGAAGAGGATTGTCCAATAATCAATGGAATAGGAAATACTTATTTTAAGGTTTTGACATATATGTGGTTTCTTCAAAAATATTAGAGAATCCTTTTCATCATATATCTTTTTGCATTACTACAATACATCTTGAAATTCTTTATAGTTTTTCTTCTATTGTAAACTAACCATGAGTTAGTAAATAATATAGGCCATATCTCCACTATTTTAAAAGTTGCTGATTTTATTGTACGTATTCAAAAACGATATTTATTTTCGGAAACGTAAACTGTGTAAAGATCATCTCTTTGTATGTTGATTTACTCAGTTTTTTAAAAGAATTGATGAAAATGTAGCCTGGCACTGTTTTAAAAGACGTTGAAATATCAATATTAAACAATAAAATATATTTTACATGGCAATAGCTGTTTTTTTAAACCCCAATTATTGGTTGTAATAAGTTCAATACTATTACGTATGACCGTTAATACCTTTGCTGGTTGTCACATGGAAATAGAAAACTATTTATGTTTTCATTAGTCATCCATAATGATTAAAAATGTATTATTACTTAGTTGGGCTTAGTGTTTTACTCTGTCTTTTATAAACGACTAGAAAGACATACCATTGAGGTGTAGAATATAATTTGATTGTTAAAGTGAGCTCTTTATAATAAAAATCAATAGTAACATTGCATTAATATGAACCATTTAAAATGGTGTCAATAGGGACGGTCTATTGTGGATACTGTTTTGTTCGTGTCTTCTGGTTGGACAATTTTCTTCAACAAAGATAATTATGCTTCTATAAATAATAACAAAACATATCAAATGGCTAATGGTGTCTTTAGTATGTGTTAATTGTTATATATATATATATAAAACTATTTTTTGTTAATGATATTTTAAAAACTATTTTTTTATTAATGATTTACCCATTAGGCCTTAGGGCTATACACACCACATTGTGTATAAAATTTTCAATTCAAATTTGTTGAAAACTCGCTAAAGTGTCCTTTTGGTAACTGAGTAACAATGTAGTCTTATCTAAGAGGTAGAAAGTCCAAGAAACCCTGAATGTTTCTGGAATCAAAGAGTGATACGTTCCAACCATAATATCACTTTTGCCGCTTTCTATATCTGACAAAGCTTGTAATAAAAACAAAGTAAATTGTCACGATGCATTCCCTCAAAAGAGGAGACTGTTAATCAAATTTTATTAAATGTTTACTCACAGGAGTGATAATATTCTCTTTAGCAAGTATATGATAAATGTGCTAAACCTTCAATTAATCATATAAATGTAAATAATACAATGGGTTACCCGATAAAACTTGGAAGGATCAACGTGAATATTTATAATATTAACGTCATTATCTTACATTTATTATTATGAGTATACTGTAATTGTACTATACAGATAGCTATCGTAATACGGTACCCTATTAACTTTTAATCGTGCTTTTGCAAGATATGATTCTGGATGTGTCTGTCTTTCAATTAAGTTTAAAAAATCCCTCTAGATCCATGAGATGAGTATGTGAATGAAGTAAATCAAACATAGACATCCATGATTTTCAAGAAAACATACATGTGAGTGAAATACCATTAGACACGAAATCACAAGAATAAATTAGAAATATTCGCATATTAAACTGTTGTATGTCAGAGTTCTTAACTTGACATTTGATGTTGTCAACCGATGATCCAACATTAATAAGTATTGCTTTACCGATTATTTCTTATAGATATATGTATATCTAGTTGTTTATTTTTCCGACTATAATTTATACAAAATAATTATTATGCAGAATAATTATTATACAAAACTTAAAGCTCTATATGTGTAAAACATTAGTCTTTATATCTAACTTAGAGTTTCTACAATTATTTAAGTTAGTAATTTAATAATGATATGCTCTCTTCCATATTCTCTGGTATGATGTGCTATATTTTAGAATAATAAGCTATCATTATACTGATCAGTTATCTCCCGTATCTAAAATAACACGGTGATTACTAATTTTTTCATTTTATTGTACACTGTTGTGAGTTTGATTCACATTTTTTTAATATATACATATATGAGTTGTATAATAATTACTTCAAAAATATTGGTTGTAAATTTAAACTTTACTATTAATGTGAGCAGCCTATACTTTATCTGGAAATAATAACAAATTACCCCAAAGGATCAATAGAAGGTTTTAGACTTTCCATATTTACCCCTATCTTAAATATCATCTCTACACAGAAAGGTTTCAGTGTATACACATTTTCGATAGTAATCTTTATTAACACCAAGTAGTTGGAACTGCATGTAAATACTTGTAAATTTATCCTTTGATGACTCCATTTTATTACAATAGAAAAATTTCCAATTATAAGCATCTTTAATGCTGATTTAATGATAAAACACGTAATGGTCACGATAAAAATGGCTTAAAATATTGCCTGTTAAGTATCCAGTCTTAACCTCCCAAAAACAAGAAAAACAGCTTTTATGGCCAAGTTGGTAAGGCGCCACACTAGTAATGTGGAGATCCTCGGTTCAACTCCGAGTGAAAGCACTTTCTTTTTTAATTTTTTTTTACTAAATTTTTTTGTATGTAATAGCAGACTGAGTTGCGATGGTTTATTGTTTCTTTGAATTAATCAAATTGCAATTACCAGTTCATCCACCCCATTGATAGTTGCAAATGTATTATATTTTGCAAGTCAAAGATCATGGGTTGATCTTATCTGTACATGGGTAATAAATTATAATATTACTAAAAATTGGTATACTTCACTCCCTGTAATAAAAGTACATAAATAATCAAATATATGTATATGTGGAATAGTAATAATACCACTGTCATATTTGTAAACAACTTTCTTCCCTCTTCCCGATTGATATGTATATATACCCACTAGTGGATAAGTAAGCAAACCGGGTAACACACCCCAATGATTACTAACGGATTAGTATATGTAATAATTTCCAAACTGTGCAAAATTTATTTATCGAGTACTTTGCTTTTAATATTATATTTTATATATCTTATTATTTGTTCTCTCTCTATCTATACACCAGCCTTATTATCTTGTCCCACTTTCATGGTTGTTGGTTCCTTTGTGGCCAATTTATCATCTTTAACTTTAATTGATGTAGAAATTTCTTCTAACATGGATACTAATGATGAATAATTATCTTGATTTCTCTTTTTCTTAATACAGCAATATGTTTTATTCCCAGATGTTTTCCTCTCTGAAGAATCTTGGAAATTGGAACTCATATGTTTTCTAATTCTTTGATAAGTGTCATTTATTGGATTATAATCCTTTAATTTGGATCCAATGGGGCATATGGTAGAGGTTTCTTTACCATTACTTTGATCTTTTTTCTCAAATAATGCTTTATAAAAACTTTTCTTGGAAGAAATAGACTTAGAATCATCTCCTAATGTTGAATTGTTAGAATTCCATGTTTGTACAGTGGAATCGTTTGATTTAGCATCATCATTCACTATAGCAGAAATACTAGTCTTTTTATCCGTTTCTCTTTCATCTAGAGAAATGTTATCCATCATAGAAGTCAATGTGGCAGATTGTGGTGACCCACTATTAGTTGGAGCAACACCGTCAGAAGCATTTACAGCAGCTTTCAAAGCGTTTAACTCTCGTAAAGTTTCACATAATTGTATTTTATCCTCATCATATTTAACCTTCAAATCATTATACTTATTTTCCCAAGTAGTAACTAATTGTTTTAACTGTTCTACTGATTCTTCCAGTATTTGTATTCTATTGGCCTTACGTTCTCTATAAGCTCTTTGGGCTTCTCTATTCTGTTTTCTTCTTCTATCAGCAGAGTCTGGGCATGTGTTTTTATTCTCTTCCGTACTCATTTATTGTGGATGGGATATTATGTGGTATCTGTAGTGTATAACCTTCTCACACAAGTGTTACTAAACTTTTCTTTATAAATAAATGAATAAAAAAATTGCTGAATAATCAAGAAAAAAGAAAAAGATTCGCCGGAAAAAAATCTGTGACAGCTAAACAAGGTACGATGAGTAATCAAAGAAATCCGGCGATCTGATTGGCTGACGGTAGGTGTGTTACTAAGTGGCAATGACACCCCCTATAACCAAAGTACCTGAAGTTGCAAATGAACCAAAACGTTGTGAATAGTGTATTACTCTGGGATTACACCTAGATTAAACATCTCTTAGTAAGCATAAAATTGCATTAAAATTCATATATATATAACTATTTACATCCAAAAGACCAGATAACAAGATAAATAAATAAGATCATTATTTCTTTTTGGCAATGGCAGTGTCAGCTGCTTGATCTAATGGCACTGGCGTGGTCGTAGTAGTGTCTTCTTCATCCAATGTAATATTATCATTAATATCTTCTTTAATAGAATCATCTCTTGATTGAGCTTCTTCTTCTTCCTTCTTTATCATTTCTTCTTGTTCTTTCAAGACGTTTAATTTAAATTCATTATCATCCTTAGGTTCCTCAGTTTCGATCTTTTCCTTGGATTCTTCAGGTTTAACTTCTTCGGCAGTGGCAGTCTCGGTGATTGGTGTTGAAGTTTCGTCAGGTGTTTGTTGTACCTCTTCTAACAAATCATCTTTAACCACTGTCTTTGATTCTGCGACATCTAATTTAGCCACATTATACACTGGATCTGGGATAGAACCTAACACTTGCAAGATACCATCATAATATAAATCTAGCACTTTATCATAATCAGTGACCATTGGATTTCCGACAGTTTTCAAATTTAATAATTCTGTATTACTTTGTTGATTACCGAAGATAAATGTAGAACTTAAAATCATTAAAACAGATGGTAATTTTTCTCTAAGTCTTAAATCTAACCAAACTTTTAAATTATTTTCCAATACTTCGTGTGATACACCATAGGCTTTCATACCACGAGACACACAAGCTTGATACAATTCCTCCTTGGTTAAAGTTTCAACATTTTCATAATCAATAATTTTATCATCTTCCATAATGCTTTTCAATTTACTACGTAATTGATAACGTAACATATTATCACTACCAAATGGTGTTAATGACATAAATTTACACATGGCAGTTAATTGTGGTCTGGATAAATTATCCAAAACGGTATCATTTTTAAACATCTTAGCAACATTATTAATTTCTTCATGAGTAAATTCTGTGGTGACACTGGGGAATCTTTTCCCCTCATACAATTTACTGAAAAATTGTAAGAAACTTTTCTTCTTCTCGACACTTTCAATAGTGTTATAACTTAATAATGAAGATTCCTCCAAAGTAGCATGCAAGAAATCTGATGTCTTTTGTCTTGTTTGTATTAATTTAGTTCTCTTTTGTTGCTTTTGTGAACCTGATTCATAAGTGGAAGGTAGCAAATTTGGGAAAACTTTCAATGCCACGGGTAATAATAATTCAGCAAATGGTATAATTAAGAAAGCTGAAAAAGGTACTAATCTAAACACATCCCCCATAGTTCTCTTTAATTGATTAGTTTCACGTCTTGATAATTCATAACCTTGTACAAATTTAGCTAATAATTTAGTGGAAATTTTAATTTCATAACCTAATAATTTTGTACCATTACCATAATGTTTCAATTCATGTTTAATTCTTTGCATCAACGGTTCTTTCTTCGTTGCTGTGGTTGTGGTTGCGCTAGTAGTAGTCTTAGGATCCTTTACAGGTAAATTTTCCTTCTTCTCAGTTGAATATGATCTACTCACAACCCCGTTTCTTACCATCATTACAGTGGTTGGGTTCCACAGTAGCACTCTCTTGGCGCATAACCCAGTCGAGACTCTTAACATACTGCTACTATCTTGTGGTTTATCAATATGATGTGATGTGAATCATATAAATGTAGTCGTGTTCTCTGTTTCAACATTTTTTTTCACTAATTAATTTTTCACCATAGTGATATATCACCATACTACATTATATTATACTATACTATACTATACATAATGTATTATATTAATTCTTGTACCGTTACTTTATGTTTTTCATCAGTTGTATTTGTTATAGGCGTAATCCCAGTGTATTTCCTTTCCACTGGGTAAATCTTGTACCCATCCACTTGTCTCCTGCTCCCCACAGTAAACCAGTGGAACTTCCATGCCAGTTCATGAGCAAACAGTTCACCAAATCCAAGCATCATACCATTAATAAAGGGCAACACCAGGTTGATACCACATGATCCCAAATACGATATAAATTTGTGGTAATCCACTGTGATCAACGACTGCTTCTCTGTTGGCTCTTCCACGTACTCTTCTTCACCCTCGCTCACCCTGCTGTTATCCATAACATCACTCATTGCCCGCGTATTTTATTCTGTTCTTACTCTATTACTGTATTACCATATACTATACATCTTATTACTCTTATTATAGTGCTGCAAAACCGGGTAACATAACATAATAATAGTTTGTTGCCACCGAATTTAATATTATTAAGAGTAATCAATTAAGTAGTGCAATTGACTACTATAGTGGTATAGCAATACAGTAACATCAGAATTCAATGAGTGGGTACGACAGAGCATTATCTATTTTCTCCCCTGACGGACACATTTTCCAAGTGGAATACGCTTTGGAAGCTGTCAAGAGAGGTACATGTGCAGTGGGGATTAAAGGTACAGATTGTGTAGTGCTGGGTTGTGAAAGAAGATCCACATTGAAGTTACAAGATCCAAGAATTACACCTAGTAAAATCTCCAAGATTGATAATCATATTGTATTAAGTTTCTCCGGGTTAAATGCTGATTCCAGAATTCTTATTGAAAAGGCACGTATTGAAGCACAATCACATAGATTGACCTTGGAAGATCCTGTCACAGTAGAATATTTGACTCGTTACGTGGCAGGTATTCAACAAAAGTATACACAATCTGGTGGTGTGAGACCATTTGGGGTATCGACATTAATTGCAGGTTTTGACCCAAGAGATAATAAACCAAAATTGTATCAAACTGAACCAAGTGGGATATATTCATCTTGGACTGCACAAACTATCGGTAGAAACTCAAAGACCGTGAGAGAATTCTTAGAGAAAAATTATAATAATGATGAACCACCAACCACTGTGGATGATTGTGTGAAATTGACAGTAAGATCACTGTTAGAAGTGGTACAAACTGGTGCTAAGAACATTGAAATTACTATTGTCAAACCAAATTCAGTGATTACCATATTGAATAATGACGAAATTGGTAAATTTGTGGATGAAATTGAAAAGGAAAAGCAAGAACAACAAGAACAAGAGAAGAATAAGAAGAAAGCTCGTGAACAATAAACGAACCTACGTAATATCTCTTCAATATATACTCATATATATATCATATCACATATTAACAATATAAAATATCGTATTTACATACAATCTTTTCATTGCTCATCGATTTTCCAATTATTTCATTGAAATTTTTTTCTTTTTTTTGGAGGTAAAGATGAAGCAACCAAGAAGACAGAGAAAGACAGTGAGATACCACACATACAAAGCAAGTTATGGAGGGACTAGGTATATCGTCTAGCACTATTCCAAATATGACAAGTCCGGAAATAACCACGACAATTTCAACGACATCCGGTAACCTACTACAAGATATTAAAGAAGAAGATGATGACATCGATGATGAGGTTAACATGACAAATGAATTATCACCAAGTAATAACAATGATCAAAGTAGTGAACTATCCGAGATGAAACAAACTGATTCAAATGATTTCCCCAAATCTCTCACTGATGATACAGTGGATCCAACTTTTAACATTAATATGAAAAGACAAAGAAGTCTTCTCATTGGTGAATTTATGAGTAGAAGTAGTAGTAATCAAGGCGCATTCTTAACTAATAATAACAGTACAATAGGGAAAATTGCTAGTAGTGATGAATTGACTTTATTACCACCTTTACCTAACCCATCTGAATTAGATCTAGGTAAAACTGTACAAAATGATGAATTGATTACAAATGATGACCCAGTGGAAAATAACAGTGGTGATAATAATGCCAATACAATTAATAACACAGAAACAAATACGAACACTACTGATGACATAACGAAACAAACTGACCATAATTTGGAAATATTACAACCAGGTAAAGATGAATTATTTTTAGATGAGGCAAACACTTCATTTGATTTATCAAAGGCATTAGAAATGACGGATAATAAACCAACAACGACGTCATCATTACACAATGTGAGTCCAATTGATAACATAACAAACAATAACAACAGTAATGAAATTATAAGTCAAAAACTACTAGTACAGACAAATAATTTGAGTAGTGATAATAGTAGCCCCATTGAATCTGTACATAGATCAAATACCATTGGTTCCAATAAAAAATACTCTCCTAGTGGTCTTAGAAGTAGAAGTGGTTCTATTGAAGTGACTAATGGTAGATCATCATTAGATGCTCCATTCAATAACAATAAAAGCATTCAACAACCTATGCCCACAAGATTATTTGAAGAAAAAATATATCAAGTGAATCAAATAAATTCTGTGTCAAGATCAAATTCTTTAAATAATAGGAAATTAAGAAGTTCACAACAACAACATTTTGAACAACCATTAAATTCAACTATATCAAATTCGACCACACCAAATTCTGCATCAAGTTCAGCGTCCACTTATTCAACAGATTCATTAACTACTACTTCTGCGCAAGAACCATTGAAAAGACCACCTTTTTTGAAAAGAGCATCTAGTGCTTTATTAAGGAAAACTTCATTAAAAAATAATAATACTACATCAGAAACTCGTAAAATAAGTAATAGTGTCACTTCCTCTCCAGTGTTATCACAAACTGCCACTTTTGAAACAGATTACAGCCAACCAAGACCTTCATTGAGAACAAGATTATCATCTACAACATTAGCTGGAAGAGATCCAGCACCAAGAATCCCAACATCATTGTCTAGAACGAATTCTCTAGGGTCTAAGATGAAAAAAGGTATTTCAAGAATTATTAGTTCTAGTGGCTCATCATCAAATACCAAAAACTTACCATCAACCCCCGCTGTATCCACACCACTTGCATCAAAACATTCTCTTGCTCAGACTTCAATGTCAGATCCACAACAAACGTTACATACCCCACCAAATGATTCAACTTCCTTGGATGAAAGTAAATTTGATACAGTTGTGGCACGTCCAGTACGTTCTAAGAGTAAGAAGAAAAAAATTGAAAATATTACCGTTGATTTGAAAAAATTAAAGGGAACTACACCCACAATATATATCACCAAGGGTTCATTGTCATCATCTATAGCATCTATTGCTGAACAATCTAACGTTTCACTTGATGTAAGTAACGGTGAAGATAAAATCACTTTACATGAATACGTTAATGCATTAAATGGGTTAGCCAAACAAGAGGATGAAAGATTAAAAATCATTGAGGATAAATTCAAAGAAGCTGGTTGGTGTTCACCCACTGAATTGAACGATTTAGAAGGTAAAAGAATTATTATAAATAAATTATGGAAGGAAAAAATATCAAAGCATGAAGTGAATTTAGCTTGACAGGAGGGATCAAAGAATAATAAATGTAGATAAACAGAAATAAAATATATAGACATTGCAAATATTATATATACACAGATAGAATAAAAAATATACTTTTTTTTTTGATGTTCTCAGTTATAATTTACCGTTTTTAATAATCGATCCTTCATTGTATAGATCGTCTAATTGTTTTTTGAAATATGATGTGGCATTTAATCTCTTAATCTTTAAAGTTGGGGTCACAGTATCATTTTGAACATTTAATAGGTCCAGCCCGATGTAAATGTTATGTAATTTTTCAAAACCTTGTAATCCACCAGTACACTTATTAATAGCATTCAATAATTTGCTTCTTAAATTTTGATTATTATTTAAATTTTCTATCAAAGTTTCAGCATCCCATGTCTTCACTTGTGGATTACCGTGGGCCAATAAATTTTGTACACCATCCACATCAATACTAATCACACCAACAAGGAAAGTCTTTAAAGAATCACCAAAGGCAAATATTTGTGTCACATATGGACATGATGATAAATAAATATTTTCAATCTTTTCTGGCGCAATGTATTCACCATGAGCTAGTTTGAAGAAATTTTTCACACGGTCAATAATATGGATTCTACCTTTTCCATCAATGTAACCAACATCGCCAGTTGAAAACCAACCCTCTCCATCAATTGCCTTCTTTGTTTCTTCTTCATTTTTATAATATTTACTAAAAATTTGAGGACCTCTCAATTGAAGTTCACCTTTCAAATCTTTCTTTGCAAAATATTTCATTTCTGGTACGTCTTTTAATCTACACTCTGCACTTAATCCAATTGCGCCACATGAACCGGCATCTTTCTCATAAGGTTCACTTAAACAAATACCGGCAAATGATTCGGTCAAACCGTAACCTTGTCTCATCCCAACATCTAGGGAACTACGTAAGAATAGTAAAGTATCTTTGGAAATAGGTGCTGACCCAGTCACCAAATAAGAGGTGTTTGTTAAACCTAACCCGTCCCTAATTTTATCAATAAGGACACGATGATATAACACATAATTCATTATAGAACGATCAGTACCCCCCCTTGAAGTGAACCTTGCTGTCTTAGCATCGATAATATTTGATGACACATTTTTTTGTAATGAAGATTTGGACAGGTTAGTTTTAATACCAGCTTCAAACCGAGTTAATATTCTTGGAACTAAAGCAAGAGAGTCTGGCTTCAAAATACGCAAGTCTTCCACTAAAACAGCAGGATCTGGTTTATGTAAAAACCCTAAACCAATACCTCTAGAAAGATCATAGATTAAAATCATTCTTTCAAAAATATGTGCTAATGGTAAGAAACACATATCATGTAATTGTTGGGACTTCTTATGATTAGGGACTTTAAATGTAGATAATGAAAATGCAATACCTGATGTTAAAATTTGTTGTGTAACTTCTACCCCCTTTGGTAATCCTGTTGTCCCAGATGTAAATGAGATCGTGTACAATGAATCTGCTGTTGGTGGGATTAGTGGAATATTGGTCAATGAACCAATTTTTTCCACTTGATTCATTGTATGGAATGTAATCTTTTCCCCTTGCTCATTTACTGGATTAGCTAACAGTGACCCATTTAAAGAAAATAATTCAGTGTCACTTAATTCTTCTAGGCAAACAAATGTATTGATAAATTTCAATGCTGGTAAAATACTCAAAATTTTATACATGTTCACTTTAGAAAATACCAATACAGGGCTCTCAGTTAAATTCATAATATATTCAGAAGTACAAGGTCCTAAAGTTTCATATAATGAAGTATTTGTTAAAGAGTAACATTGACAAGCTAAATCGGTAACAACCCATTCTGGTTTATTGTGAGATAAAATGGCTACAATAAAATCATTTGCCTCTAATGGTTTTGATCTTTTGGAATTAACCAATGTTAACAAACCACTACCAAAATTCTTAGCTCTCTCAGCAACTTGTTCATAGGTTTGAAATTCATAACGGTCTTCCCATTGTCCAGTGACTTTATTATATGGTCTAATTCCAAGACAGTCATTGTTGGGCCATGTTCTAACAGCAAACATAAAGTGATCAAATGCAGTTTGTAAAGTGTTATCAACGCAAGTGACCAATTTTTTGGGTGATAGAGAGCTTCTATAAACAGGACTGGTGTCCTCCCGAACATTTGATCCCTCTAAGGGGACACCTTGCTGTTTTAAAAAAGTTTTATAAGTGGGCCAACTATTCAAAGGTAACTCCTCTAAAAGAGTAACGAGATATTCATCAGAACCCCTTTTATAATCAGCTAATTTCTCCTTGATGCCTGCATATTTTGGTTCTTGATGAATCAAATCTGAGATTGAATATTCTTGTGTGATAGCCATTATCGATTTTGTAGTTTAACTTCTTTTAAGAAGACCGTTTTATCCTCATCTTTAAAGTTTAAACCCCCACCCTTTTATAACTTTTAAATTTATTGGGGAAATGTATTTTATGGCGGCTATCAAACGTTATGTGGAGGAAAAAAATAAAATAAGGACCGGCTTTAGTAAATATAGCCGTGCCGTGGAGAATTACGAATAAAGATCAAATAATAAATAATATATATACAATAAATAATAGTGAGTTACATATGTACAGTCTGAGACATTCACTTCAATTTGAGAGCATCAGTAAATGCATCTGTTACCACATCTGGAATACCTGGACTTTTTGAGAACCCGACACCACCTAGGGATATTTTCCCTGAATAATCCTTTTCTACGATTTCTTCTATTTTCTGGGTCAAATTGTCGTACCCAACATTGTAACGTGGTAGACAATCTTTAGCAACAGTATATTCCCATAATCCTGCATCCAAGTCCTCTTGAGAAACATTTAAATGTCTTTTCAGAACAGTTTTGAGGTTATTAATGGCATCTTCTCTTGATGGAATTATTGGATGACCGTCGGGTCCATTCAATAAATGACCTCCCAGCATTCCTGTAATCTTTGTATATTCACCAGAGGGTTCTATTTTCTTGTCTGTCGGGAATAAAGGTTTGAAATTTCTTTCAATGATTGAATCAAATATGACACCAAGTAATTTCTCTGCATTCTTATTTGATTTAGGTACCAAATATCCAAAACCACGATATTCCCTTGGAATAATGTCTTTGTTTGGCAAGTAAAAATTAATCAAAACAACAGTATTAAAAGTTATTTTGGCTAATTGTTCACTTAATTGTGTGTTATCATTATGAATAATTTCGTTGATCAAATTTGGTGCAACAGAAAATCTTAAATGGTCGAAGGATTGTGTATTTTCTGCATTAGAATCCAATTCCACTACTATCTTGTCATCCTTTTTTAGTGTTTTAGTGACACGTTCATTCAAAATTTTCACGTTATCTAACTGTTCTATTCCTTCTTTAATCGATAAAGGGACAGTACTCAAACCACCTTCAAACCCTAACATAGGAAACTTACTTAATTTATTAGACAACTCTACTAAAGAATTATAATTCTTTTGAAATGTACGTTGATATGCAGACAAATTCTCGTTTAAGTTAGGCACAAAAGATTTACGAGAATCAGTCTTCTTATTTCTCCATTTTGCGAAACTAGCTTTGAAAATGGAACCATACTGTCTCTCAGCATAGTATATTTTGGAAAGTACTCTTTTCGCACTTAATGTGGAGACATCATCTGCATAGATACCATGGAAAATTGCACTCATCAAATTGTTACTAATAAATTCGTTACCATATCTTCTATTAATAAGAGACTCTGCACTTTCATCATCTTTCATATTTGCAGGTGGTTTCCTCGTCCATTCCAACAATAAACCACTGAATAGACCTTTACTTAAAGGATTCATAGCCATTTTGACGAAAGAGCCCATCGAATTCGGTACTTGTGCCAATTTATCGTTGGGATCTAACAGAAACTTTTTATTGGCAGTAGATGTCTTTTCTATACATTTCATCTTATCTGCTTTCCCTATATCCATTAGACTGTCAATGAGGAGTAATGTCCCATCGGATCCCCCACGTAACGTCCTTGGCCCTCTTTCAATCATTATTGGATGACCTTCGCTATCTACAGTGTGCCACGAATTGATCCATCCACCAACTTTATCCTTATTTTGATCTATCAATGTGATAGTAACATCTGGTCTCATACGACCCAATAGGTATGTAAACATTAACCCGGAAATACCACCACCAATAACACCTACTTTGGCGTTTACTGGTAATTGACTTAGTGGACTCAACATTTATCTTGCTTGTTCTTAATCTGTGCCGCTAGAACCAAGCTGACTTTGTTCTCTCCCTAGTTGTTTCCTCTTTTATATATCTCGAGAATTCCGTTGTCCCTAACTTCTTCTCTTTCTCGAAATTCTAAATTGAACGATTCACAGGCACGCCGCGTTTGGCACTAAAAGTTCGGAGCGACGAAAAATAATTGGAATTTATTACAGGCAACACGGAGAAGAAAGAGGGGAAGAGAACTCCTCGTAGAAAGGCTTAGCACTGATGATGTCTTTGAAGTTATAAAGTTATACACAATTACACAATTACACTTACCTTTTCACACCTAATGCCCTTTCCCTGGATTGTCTGATAGAACTTAGCCTCCAAGAGTTTTGATCCTTAGAAAATTTGTTATGCAACGGGACAATCTTAGTTCTCTTACGAGATTGACTTTCTGAATCACTTGCTTTATAGAAATGAGGTGCTTGCTCCACTAACCAAGTGGCGTCTATACTGGTCACTTGTGACATATATTCACGACTTGTTAACACTAAACTATGATAGATCACATAGTCGTACTCTTTACCGTAAAGGGCACTAGATGGATGGATCCCAACAGTGGTGTGACCTAGTATTGTCTTATAGCCAACTTGTGAATCCCTCTTAGCTGCATTCATGAAAAACCCTGCTACCAATGTTCTTCTAATTAAATCAGGATCACCATGGCATTTAGTTATTGGCAACCCAAATTTCCTGAAAATCGTACATATTTGGTTTTTAACATCTCTAGCTCTTTTCAAGTGTCTCCATTGTAAGAAATTATGTGTACAGAATTGTTCAGAGTAATTGGATTGTTCCCATCTGGTGTAAACGTTTAATAAAGTTAAATGATCACCATAAGGATGATGGAATTTAACTTTCCTACTGTCAGCCTCTTGTTGTTTATCCTTTGGTCTATAAAACACATTTTGTACTGATAACATGGCAATAATAGTAGTTATTTCATCTGAACAATTATTGGTCACTGATGATAATAATGCACAAGATAAAGTTGGATCCATAGGGAATTGTGACATACGTTGACCAAGTTTAGTTAAAAACCCTTCAGTGTCCAATGCTTGTAAGTTATAAAGTTCATTCAATGCATGTAACATTAAATTTTTAGGTGGTGGGTCCATGAAATCAAAATTTAATAAATCATTGATACCCATGGCTTTCAACATCAAAAGAGTATTCGATAAATTTTGTCTTTGAATTTCTGGTACACTATTGGGTAACATTTCATTATAAAATGCCGATTCTGTGTACAGTCTGTAACATTTACCAGGACCTGTTCTACCGGCTCTACCCTTTCTTTGATTAGCCTGAGCCTGTGATATTGGAGAGACCACCAACTGTTCCATACCTGCACGAGGATTATATGTGTTTACCTTGGAAAAACCTGGATCAATGACGTAATAAATACCATCAATGGTAATGGATGTCTCTGCAATATTTGTTGCAAAAACAACTTTCCTACTTCCCTTTGGAGTGGGTTCAAAAATTTTAGATTGTATTTCACTAGGTAAAGCAGAATAAACAGGTAAAATTAATAACTCTCCAATAGCATCACCTAAAGTTTTCACTCTTTCATAAAGAATTTCACAACACGAATCAATCTCTTCTTGACCAGTTAAAAATACCAAAATGTCACCTGGATCATTATTAATATGAATATCCATAACACAATCCAGTGATGCTTCGATGTAATCCATCTGAGGAGATTGTGTATATAAAACCTCAACGGGAAATGTCTTACCAGGAATATTAATCACTGGACAATTTAAGAAGTAGTCTGAAAATTTAGCAGAATCTAGAGTAGCGGAAGTAACAATAACCTTCAAATCTGGTCGTTTTGTTGCAGCCTGCTTCAGCAGCGCAAATAAAATATCAGTAGCAACTGTTCTTTCATGTGCCTCATCTAACATAATGACAGAATATTTAGACATCAATGGATCTAGTAAAGCTTCTCTTTGTAACATACCGTCTGTCATATATTTGATTCTTGTTTTTGGCGAAGTTTTATCTTCGAATCTAATAGTATAACCAACATCATCACCTAATCGACACTCAACTTCCTCTGCAACTCTCTTCGAGACGGAAACTGCGGCAACTCTACGTGGTTGTGTACAACCAATAATACCGTTTCGACTAAACCCTTCTTCGTCCAAGTATTGTGTAATTTGTGTTGTTTTACCAGAACCTGTTTCACCGACAATTACTAAGAATTGATTTGCTTTGACAGCTTCAACAAGTTCTGATCTCATATTGTATATAGGCAATGACCGACGTTGTTCACTTATTGGTAACGACGTCCTTTTCCCAAATGTAATGTTTTCTCTCATTCTTGTTCTTTCCCATGCGGTGACAACTAATTGTTTCTTCAATAATTCTATTTCTTCTTTAGTCTTGGAGGGATCCTTAGTAGGATCATCTATAGTTCTTTTATGCCTGATCTTTTGTTCAACATCTCTTTTCTTTTGAATTTTCTCCTCACGATGCTCTTTCATTACAGTTGATCCATTCATAGCAACTCTATTCATTGAACCTCTTGGAATTTTAACAATTTGGGGCATCTCAAATTTTTTATCATCTAAATTTGCTTCATTTGCTAAGAACTTGGGTTTATCATCAGTGTTTAATTCAACATCCAAATTTTCTGCCTCTACTATATTGTTTAATTCGCTATCCTTTTCTGAAGTATTAGTATTTCCATCATCCGCTACTTTTTCATTCAATTCTGGATAATCTTCGATTGATGCAGCACCACTAGCGATCAATTGTCTAATTTCCCATCTTTCTGGAGATGTCAGATTTCTCTTTCGTATCTTGAACTTAGATGTCTCTTCTGATTTTTCTTTACTTCTACCTCTCATACCTTTGTCCCCTAGAGGTAAATAATTAATATTGAACACTTTCCCTGTGGTTTGATCAACGTCCTTCATACTTAATGATATCTTTCCATTCGCCTGTAACTTTATTACTCTAACATAAACAAGTTGGTTTTCATTTACCACTTCAGAAGGGTCTCGTATTCTTCCCTCACTTGATATTTCTGATATGTGAACAAGACCATCTGAGTGCTTTGTCTTAATACCAAACATTTCTACAAAACAACCAAAAGGTACCACCCGTTTAATTCTACCTTGATACACTTTGTTTAAAACTGGGACATCATCTAGTACATCTGGTATTAATGAAGCATTTGTCTTCGGAGCAATATCACTGATATCAGAAAGACTACCCCATTCGATATTTCTATTTGGGAGACTTAATGCAATATCTTCTGGTTCTTTTTTAACAGTGACCTCTTCATTATCTTCCTTTTTAACTTTAGAAGTCGAAACAGGTTCTGTATGTGCCTTATAACTGGAATATATTTGATTCATAGCTGATTCACTCAAACCACTCTCAAGGGAGAGCATCTTATCCTTGAAATGAGTCCATGTCGACGATTCCTGAAGGATGTTTTTAATAAAGTCTGTTATAACCTGAAGATCTGAAGGATCATCCATCTTTAGTTCTGTCTTTATAATGTTTGAAATGTCATTACTATCATTCTTAGCTGACGATATGGATAGTAAATTATAAATATCTTTAATAGAGTCGTCGTTTAAACCAACACCAAGCTCATGAATACTTTTTTGGAAGTCATTAATATCCTTCGATTTTGACTTGATATCCTTAACATATTCTAAGATAGTTGAGTCATTAGAACCTAAGATTCCACTTAACTTTTCATCTATACTATTCATCAAAAAGTAAGGATGCCAATAAATTGATCTAATTTAAGTGCCAATATACTGTTAATATTCCTTGATAGATAGTTTTCATAGGCATCGAGCAGTGGATTAATTTAAAATTTGAAAAAATAAAAATATAAGCTCCGATACGGGGAGTCGAACCCCGGTCTCCACGGTGAAAGCGTGATGTGATAGCCGTTACACTATATCGGATTAGTAATTAATAATTTGTCTTTTTTGTTATTCAAATTTGAATGGTAAGCATAACCATGTGAGCAAAGTAAAGTTTATGAGTTATTTCTCTGTATATGTTGTGGAATTACAAGTTTATATAATTCAAATATAAAAATACAGGTTTTGTATATATTTAGACTATTTTCAAAACATTTAGACAAATATTGGAAAGTTAATCCGGAAATGTTTCTCGAAAAAGTGGTAGTATTTAACAACCATAAATAAGACAATAATGGTGTCAAAAATTAAATATTATTTGTTCGAATGAGTTATACAATGGTGATATATTTATTAATTCATTAGAATGCATTTTAGAAGTGTTTTAATACTTAACTTCAAAAGGCATTTATTTACAGGGTATATATTTTCAATTTTAAGAATTATATGTACTACTTAAAAGTCAAACGTAAATAGAGTTAAATAGGAAAAGCCCATACAATATGCCTATTGTTAAGTTATCAGATGCTACTAAATCAATCGATTCCGTATTCCTTCAAGCATGGATAAAGGACACTGTGCCTATTCCTCGCGGTTCATCTTTCGTGAGACCTAGCAAAAATATAGTTTCAAAGTTAACCAAATCTGATTTGAAGAATCCCCATATGAGTAAAAGAGTCCTATCCACAAGGAAACATTTTGTCAAAGTAACTAGGTTTTTTAGAGTAAGCAATTACAAGGTGTTCGCCTCGGTTAGAGACAGTGAGGTTCAGTGTCTTAGTTGAGTTTACACCTGACTGTGTTGCAAATTTTGAAAGAGAGCATAGATTCCGTATAACGTCGAATACTGTTAATACTGTGTTTGTGATAGGGCAATGTGATCTAGAATATTACTCTGTGAAGCAAGTGAATACAAATTATAAGATGGATTTATCCAATATTAGATTAGTTCCTGTTCTTGTTATCAATCAAGCTGTCGTTTTTGATCGTGATCAAATTGAGCTAGCAGATAACTTCCCATTTGTGCATCAGCTCTAGTGTAAAGCAGTAGTTAAATAGTAGTAGTGTCATTGATATTTTAGTGGCTATATATAGTATTGTCGTGTCAAACGGTTGCATGTGATGTATTATTTTTCAATCAAAAAAGTTCCAAAATATCTTTAAAGTGTGAGTTTGAAGTAATACAAGGAAATAATAACCTATACTATAACTAATTGGTACCAAAGTTAAGATGGCATCCGCTGTGTATTTCTGTGATGACAAGGGGAAACCTCTCCTTTCTAGAAGATACAAAGATGATGTTCCCCTATCCGCAATTGACAAGTTTTCAACTTTATTATTGGGATTAGAAGAGGAATCAAGTGTTATACCTCCATGTTTAAGCCACAATGGGATTGATTATCTGTTTATACAACATAATGATTTATATGTCGTTGCATTAGCCACATCTTTATCTGTCAATATTGCTGAAATCTTCGCGTTTTTACATAAATTAGTGGGAGTAATAGGTGAATATTTGAAAAGAGTGGAGGAAGAATCTATTAGGGACAATTTTGTTATAATATATGAATTACTTGATGAAATGATGGATTATGGTATTCCACAAATTACAGAGACAAAAATGTTGAAACAATATATCACTACAAAATCATTTAAATTAGTAAAGGCACAAAAGAAGAAGAGAAATGCTGCTAGACCTCCTACTGCATTAACAAATTCTGTGAGTTGGAGACCTGAAGGTATTAAATATAAGAAAAATGAAGCATTTTTAGACATTGTAGAATCCATTAACATGTTAGTGACACAAAAGGGACAAGTCTTAAGATCAGAAATAATAGGTGCCGTGAAAATTAAATCAAGATTATCTGGTATGCCAGATTTGAAATTAGGTATTAATGATAGGGGTATTTTCACTAAATTCCTTGATGGTAATAACATTGGTGTTACTGAAACCAGAGATTCAGGAGAAGGTAAACCAGACAATGAAAGTTCTATTACTAATGATGGTAAAAAGAAGAAATCTAATATTGAATTAGAAGATTTGAAATTCCATCAATGTGTCAGATTAAGTAAATTTGAAAATGAAAAAATTATAACATTTATCCCACCAGATGGTGATTTTGATTTAATGAATTATAGATTAACGACATCAATCAAACCACTTATTTGGTGTGACGTTAGTGTTCAAGTACATTCAAAATCCAGAATTGAAATATTTTGTAGAGCTAAGGCCCAAATTAAGAAGAAATCCACAGCAACAAATGTGGAAATTCTAATACCTGTACCAGAGGACGCAGATACTCCAACTTTTAGATATTCACATGGTTCCATCAAATGGGTTCCAGAAAAGAGTGCTATATTATGGAAAATCAGAAGTTTCCCAGGTGGTAAAGAATATGGTATGTCAGCAGAACTTCTTCTACCATCAATTAATAGTACAGAAGAACCAAAGGCAAAGAGACCCGTGCAAGTTAAATTTCAAATCCCATATTTTACCACATCAGGTATTCAAGTCCGTTATTTGAAGGTTAATGAACCAACATTACAATATAAGAGTTATCCTTGGGTTCGTTATATCACTCAAAGTGGTGATGACTATACTATTAGAGTAAATTAAGAATTCTAGTCATAGATATTTAATTTTTTAAAATAATTGTACATAAATAAACTAGAATATCATTTTTGAGAAATATTATTTTATCACACATGTTTTATATGGAAACATTTAGATATGAATTAAATTTTCGTTCATTATATTTAGATCTGTAATTAAATAATTTTTTTGCATTAAAATTTCGTTTACAGTATTTTATTTATATATGTATTAAATTTAAGAATCAACTTCTTCTGATTCTCCATCTTCGCATTCTTCAGCTTGCACTTTTAATTCGTGAATAATATCAAAACATCCAGCCAATAGCGCATTTAAAGTACCTTGCCCTTCAGGGATATTACCATCAGAATCATAAAATTTACCATCCGTACGTAAATTATCCAATGAGGCTAATTTCATTTGATATGGATACAATTCTCTTTCATTATTAACACCACCCATTCTCTTCAATTCCAATAAACAACGACGAACAGTGGATAATTGGTTATGAATAGGTTGTAAAGCTTCAGAGACAGGTTCTGAACTTTCTAAAAGTTTGTAAATGATAGCGTAACATCTACGAAGTAGATAAAGTAAGATGTATTGACCCTTAGAGTCAGGTGATTTAGTAGGGAATTTACCACCCACTCTCAAATTATCAATTTCATTTAATGCCTTTTGATATGTGAATAAATCAGTTTCTCTTAGTGTCCATCTTCTTGTAATCATTAAATTTTCTAAAGTGGTCTTAATATCAATTAATTTTTCATATATTGGTTGTAAATATGGATCCATTGAAAGTCTTAACCCATTTTCATTATCTGTTTGATGTGAAAGATCATTAATTAAATCATTACAGTCATCTAATAACCCATTTAATACCAGTTGACCCTTTTCTTTCACTTCACCAGTTTCTAAAGATTTAAACATACCATCTTCATCACGATGAGACTCTAATTCAATCAATTCTTTCTTTAATACATCAAATCTTTGTCTAACGTATTCTAATGAAATTGCTTGTCTTTTCTCATCAGTTTCTAATTCATTACCTAATTCAACATTAGCAATATTAGAACTGGATGATGAGGCAGATGATGGTAAAGATGATAAATTTGATTGGTTGGCTCCACCTTTAGATGATGCCACCAGAGATAGTAAACCTCTTCTAATTGTAAATAATTTTTCCATGACACTAGTTAAACCTGGATCAATGTCTTCTAATTGTGATTCAATTTGATCGTATAAATCCAAACAATGTTGTAATTTAGCACGCAACAATAAATCTTGTTCCAATTTATTTTTACTTCTCTCAGTATCAATATCTTTCAATTCTTTATCTTCATAATCATAATCTTCATCTAATACAGGGGGTTGAGCACAACTGGCTTCGACAATCTTAGAAATTTCATCTAATCTTTCCTTAATGGGTTTCATATCATGATGAGTGTAAATTTTAGATTCTTGTAAATGTACTAATAAAGATTGTACTGTGGATAATGAAGCATAAGTGGCAGGTGCAGAATTTTTCAAACCAACAGTCAGGAAACATAATGATAACAATTGGAAAACATCGTCTAAGACAGAATCTACCCTATTATGTAATTCCACACTGTGGATCAAAGTAGCTGCACTGGATGATGGACCAGCATGGTTGTTCTTTCTAATCTCATCTAGTTCTCTCACTTTAGTTAAGACATCTTGATAAGTGGATTGCACTTCTTTGGAATTAAGATATTGAGTTCTATTTTTTTTTAATTTAGAAAGTAAAGTTCTCACTTCTAATAAATAATTTAAGATACCTTCTTCCTCTTCAGGTACACTTTGTGGATGTTGTGTGTTGGATTGAAATGCAGGTAACATAGTGTGGTTGAGGTACTTTTGGTTTAATCTTTCTCTCTCTCTCTTGTATTAATCCTCGGGATCTGTTGTTTAATCAATCAACTTGTATTTTTCTTTAAATTTCATTTGCCCCTCCTTTTTTCTATACTTTACGTAGTTTGCGTTATTTTTTCAATTGTATTGTTAGGCGGAATTTGCTCGACCTCAAAGGGTTCTCACCCGATAGGACAGTAATTCACTGGGCGAATTATACACGTGAATTGGAATTCGAATTAAGGTACTATTATAATATATCCATATTTGGAGTAAATAAGTTCAGATCTGATTAAATAATAAATGATCCGCATTGAATAAGCAATTCAAGTGGTCGTGCAGTGTGATTGGAAGTGTAAGAGTATCATGTATTGAGTGTGGCATTGCAGTAAGTAAATTTACAAGGGCAATGGAACACACTGTACTTGAATATACATGACACTATTTGGTGGTAAAAATATTTATATTCGTAACGAATGTGCAGGGTTCATTTGTAATGGATTATATTACTCCTTCAATAATAAGATATCTTATACAAATGTAATTGATTGACGAAGTGAAAGCTTAGGCTCATTTATATGAAATGTCAGTGAGCAATAAAAAAAATTGTACTGAAATTATCTATTAATATCTCGATTATAATATCTTAATCATTCAACATGCTATGACAAGGAATTCATCTTAAACTCATTACAAAAAATTACATATATTCATGAAAACTAATTAAAATTTTCATAGATTATTTATTATTAAGTTTGGCAGCAATCTCTAGTATTTCTTTACTTTCAATGATTTGAACTTTCTTATCACTTTCTTGTAATGCCAAATGAACACCAACTTGACTAATTTCAGTGGCTTCCACTGGCCAACCTAATCTTTGAAGTCTGGATCTGTAAAGACATTTACCCACATTCACAGCAAATCCGTTAAGGAACCCCTTATGTTGTGTAGCTCTTTCACCTAAAATGATACCTGGTCTTAAAATAATAGTTTTTTCGAAATCTAAGGCAGCAATATCTCTTTCAATTTCACCTTTCATCTTAGGATAGAAAAATCTTGAGTCAACGTGAGCACCAAGAGAACTGACTACAACCACAGTACGACAACCCTTTTCTTTGGCAGCTTTAAGTAATTCAATATTCAAATCATGGTCAATGTAATATTGATGTTCTTGACCGTTAACTCTAGTAGTAGCTAACCCAGTAAGTACTATATCTATATTATCCAAGTCTTCCACAACAGATTTCCATTTCTTGTTATCCTTCTCTATTAGACTGGTCACTTTCTCCTTAGGAACATCTTCTGCCAGGGGAGATCTAGTAATGGTATAAATTTTATTGATTTGAGGGGCAGCAGCAGCATGCTTTAAGAAAAAGCCCCCACAAAGACCAGTAGCACCTAAAATTAATGTGTTCATCTGTTATATTGATTGATAGTATCAGTTAATTGTACTTTCCTTCAACTTAGGTGATAAATGAGGGGAGAAGAAAAGTGATTTAACTGCTTATTAAATATATTTTTCAAATTGTCTTTGCTTACTCATATTTCGGAAAATTTTTGACTGATTACGTTCAAGTATTTCGGCCGAATATCGGCCGAGACTCAGCCCTACTGTGTAGTTGTTAAAAGCCTCTATAATGAACTGTGCTGACGTAATAGATAATCGGCCGAATGTTATATGGTGATTACTCCTCGAAGGTGTTGTCGTCCATAAATGGTATACTATGAACCAGTTGAAAACAATACAATTGCATCAAAACATTTCTCGAAGAATCACCACAAAAAAAAACATATTCAAAGATAATAATGATTTAACAATATGATCCAAGTAACTTCCATTCTATTTAGTTAAATATTACGTGGTGGTTACAATATTCTTATAAAATAATTGTGGCACCAGGAAGAAAGTCGGTATCGTCAGTATTGGTGGTTTGTTCAATTTCTTTAACTAATATTAATTTTGGTAGGTTCATTGGGGTGATTGAGATCATTTCCCTTGCAACACCAGATATAGGTAAAAACTTGCCATTGAATGACATTGAATTGATTGGTGTTACTATTTGTTACAGTGTCATTCGTTTAACTGATGAAATTAAAAATTTTACTTCATTTGGTCTCTAAGAAAAATTTAAGTTTTGAATGGGGTCTATCCCACTTAGTGAATCTGGTATTAAGAAATATTTGAAAGAATGGATAAATGTTACCGATTCAATTAAAACAACAAGGAATCTAAATAAAAACTACGTATTGAGATATTTAGTGATTAGTAACAATCTTTTGATATTCATAATTTTATTTGTTCAATAGATTACTGTGATTGTAAAGCTATATGTTTAATTCTCCATTGTTGTGACTTACTCGATTAGTAAACAGTATTTACAGGTATAGAATTGATATGACGGCTAAAATGGGAAAATAATATGGTATAGGTTAAAACAATTTGTCTTTACTAATACCAATACTGTTCAAAAAGATAATATCATGTGATGGATTATACCCAGTTGTTGAGCCTAATTCGTTTGATTAAATGCTTTATTGTAATATATTTTAGAAAGGTTTTATTAAAAAAATATTTTTAAACTCTTGGATTAGTTTTTACCAAAATTTGACAGTATAAACTTAAAATTTTGGGTTTTTTTTGTCATATTCATTAATGGTTTCAGAAATACTCAACAGTCAATGAAGTTTTATTAGATAGTCTCTTCAAGATACGATCCATTCTGTATCTATATATAAACGTGTATGAAAGGGGTCAGTCCTAAACGAGCTCTTCAATGGTACATTAGTTTGGCTAGGGATAAAACCCGAACTCGTGCAGCGTAAATGCAGCAGGATAATATATGATATTGTTCTATACGGAAATTGATGATCATTGTTCCGACCACTCAAAAATACGGGAGGAAGCCTTGGCATAGCAGTTTTGTACAGCTTTTTATTACCAAATTACGTATATGCACGTCGCTTCGTTTACAACACAATGGAAATTACTCAATTTTCCTTCACATTTTTTGAGGAGACCTACTATACTTCTAATTTAGTTCCATCCTTTGCCTGAATTATTTGAAGCCGTACAACTTAAACGGAACGACGACTGGCAAGTATGTTATGTAAGAGTTGTCATATTGAGTGATTTTATAATAATTAATAATAGGGAAGATGACAATAAATGAGTAAACGATCGTTTCGATCACGTATTTGGTCTTTGAATAGGATCAATTTTACTTCATTTGGACACACCACCAACGAAGTTTAGTGAATATGGTAATTCAATTCCATCACTATAAATAGTAGTCTCATTGACCTTCTTGAGTGAGTCTTAAGATATTATAATAACTACTAAACCATATCAGCTACTCCATAGAAAAGAGAAAACCGACAATGAGATTAACTCTTCCACTTTTCTTAGTTCCTCTTATTGCCCTGACATGTGCTCAAACTCCAGTTCAATCTGCTGAATTGACCGTATTATTGAATGATGTGACATCACATCTTTCAGATTATATTGGATTAGTTCTTAATCCATTTTCAGGTATTGGGTTTTCAGATTTACCTTCTGGTGTGTTAGATTTAGGTGAAGCAATTGCTGGCGCTAAATCTGGTGATACTTCATACACGACATTATACTCGAAAATTGATTATGCTGGTGTTGATAAATTATTAACTAAACTTCCTTGGTACAAAAGTAGACTTGTTGGTCCTCTTTCTTCTGCTATTGCTGCCTTAAGTTCTAAGTCTACGACTTCTACTATTATTATTACCACCACTTCTACCACTCCGACCACGTCTACTACCCCAACCACCTCTACTACCCCAACAACGTCTACTACCCCAACCACATCCACTACTCCAACTACTTCTACCACCTCTACTACTCCAACTACTTCTACCACCTCTACTACTCCAACTACTTCTACCACCTCTACTACTCCAACAACGTCTACTACTCCAACGACGTCTACTACTCCAACTACTTCCACTACTCCAACTACTTCCACTACTCCAACTACTTCTACCACACCAACAACTTCTACTACTCCAACTACTTCTACTACCCCAACAACTTCCACTTCCACTTCCACTTCCACTACTCCAACCTCTTCTACCACTCATACTTCTCCTGCGTCTCCAACAAGTCATACCTCCGTCGATAAGACTGCTTCAAGTTCTTCCACCGGTTCTACCAGTCTCACTTCTGTTGAATCATTTACTTCTACAACTTCTTCACATACAACTACTACATCGATTGTTGGTTCTACTACCTCTACTAAGATTACCACTCCTGTTCTTACAACCTCTAGTACAGCCACTTCAAGTAGTGTCGCTAGTCCTACTACTTCTATCACTTCCACTACTGACAGGACAACTAGTCGTTCTACAACTTCGTTCAGTTCAACCACTACTACCACCTCTTTCACATCTAGTACTAAAACAAAATCCGTTACTTCTATCAGCTCCAATT
Source organism: Kazachstania bromeliacearum (assembly GCA_003708535.3). Classification (NCBI taxonomy): domain Eukaryota; kingdom Fungi; phylum Ascomycota; class Saccharomycetes; order Saccharomycetales; family Saccharomycetaceae; genus Kazachstania; species Kazachstania bromeliacearum. The sequence continues at coordinate 154,221 of PPOP03000018.1, read as the reverse complement.
CCACTTCTAATTCCGCTGTTAAGAGTACATCTCAAAGAAGTTCCAAGTTGATTTCTTCTACCACTTCTATTCCAGAATCAACTTCTTCTCACTCGACTTCCTCTTCCCCATCTCATTCATCTGAGAGTTCCATGAAGTCACATTCTTCTATTACTTCAGCTTCCCAAAATACTCGTCATTTAACATCTAAAGATAATACAACAATGAAATTCCAAAATGGGACCTCTGTTGTATCTACTGTTGGAGAATCTCGTGTGAATAATGCGTCATTTACCCATTATTCTACTCAAGTCATTACATCTACAGTTAAATGTTCTGATAGAAATGCTACACACTCGATTGTTGATATCATTGTGACTAGAACATCTCATTTAACTGATACCGTTTCTGTTCATTGTTCAACTTCAACAGCATCTTCTATTGATTTGTCCGCTAAACACGGTACTACAAGCACTGGTAAGTTACAAAAAGGTGTTACAACTGGAATTATCACATCATGTTCTTCTTCTTTACACAAGGAAAGTCCAATCTCCAATGTGAAAGAATTATCAAAGTCAGTTTCAGAAATGATCACAGTAAAGAGTTCAATCATTTCAAACCAACACAATGCCAAGACTACTGTTGCTACCACTACTTATCAAAATATGAAACCAAATTCCGTAGACTCTTCTTTGGGTGCTAATTCAATTGCCACTACAACAAGAAAAGAAATGTCAACTAAGGGTAAAGACAATGGACCTGTATCTACTGTCACTTCCAGCAAAATCAATCCAATTTCTTCAAAGACCCAGTCTCACACTGTCACTGAACAAACCGCCAACAACGCCGCAAAGATACACGTTGCCAACTTGTTCTCCCCTGCCTTCTTCTTTCTAGCCTTATTTAGTTATATGTAACGATATTTCCGTATATAGTAATACAGTTTTGTCACTCTTCACGTCAGACGCCAAATTTCTTTTCGGACGCGTCTTTGAAAATTCGCGGGCAAAAACTGGAGTGGCTCGTGATTGGAAAAAAAAAAGATATCGATGAAAATCTCCTAATGATAAATTATTGAACATCGGACGAGTTGTGAGTACTGATTGAACAAAGACAGTTTACTACCAACACGACTGCTACTAATTTTACTTTGTTACAACCAGGAATTTTCTGTGCAACAATAACACTAGAAGAAATAAGTGACTGTGATTTCCCAATAATTTCATAATAAAAATTTTGAGAAGATTTGAATGTTTCAGAAGATATAAAGTTAAAGAATTTTGTCAATAACATACCAATCAAGATAGAAGTTTCTAAAATATTCAACTACTGGAACTATAAAACTTAATACAAACAGGATCTTAAAAAAAGATGCAATTTTCAATAATCAATAATAAATTACTCCTGATATTACTGTATTCCTTACAAGTAACTAATGCATACACGTTGATAAATTGTTATAGTTCATTGCCATCAGGTTTCTCTAAAGACAATACAAATCAATATCAATCAAGTTCATTATGTAATGCACAATGTGCTGCCAAGGGTGCTAAATATTTTGCACTTTTCAATCATGGTGATTGTTACTGTGGTAACACAAGTCCATCCTCATTATCGACATCCTCATCGTGTAACACATTCTGTAATGGGTACCAACAAGAGATGTGTGGTGGTGAATCAGCTTATTCTATTTATACTTTGGGAGATTCTGTTGATCCAGCTGACTTAGGTGATTCAGCCTCCAGTTCCAGTGCAGAAAGTTCTGGAACTGGTACCACATCAACAATAGCACCTTCCAGTATGGTGAATTCTGATTTAGTCGTGGGTGCCTCAAATGTTGAAGGTGATACACAAGCACAAACTTCTGTGGTGTTTTCCACAACATTCCACACACAAGGTGGTTCCACAGTGTTTGTCACTAATACAATTACCAAGAGTACACAAGCTCTACCTACCAATGGTACTTCAAGTGATTCCAAATCAGGTTCTAAAAATAAAAAGAAGGCTAATGTAGGTGCTATTGTGGGTGGTGTAGTTGGTGGTGTATGTGGTGCAGTAGCCGTTGTAGTAATAATATTACTCGGTTTAAGACATTACAATATGAAGAAAGAAGAGGATAGAATGGAGAAAGAATATCAAGAAGCTATTAAACCAGTAGATTATGTTCATAATGATGGATTAACCAGTTCATCACGTAGTTTCATTTTTGATAACACTGTACCTCCCGTAATACCAACCAATAATTTGCATGTGAGTAACAATATAAGTGATCCATTTGATGATTCGAGGCGAATCAGTACGGGATCTGTCTTTGTTGACGATGCGGATACTAATTTACCAAGTAAATTGACAGTGGTTAATCCCGATGAGGATAACTAATTCAAATAAAACGAAAAACCTAAACTATTAATTATTTAATATACTGTATTTTGATAATTATATAATATATTTAAAAAGAAAACAAAACCATAATACCCCAACTGTACGTTTAATGTATTAATTTACTGTAAATGGAAAAGTGTTTCGAGACTTTTTTTGATCTGTCCCTTGCATCTTACCGTATTACCCGGTTTTATTAGAGAAGAATTTAAAGATCGTAAAAAAAAAGTTAGACTGAAATATAATGATGAGCTTACCATCTGACAAATATCGAAATAAGAAACCATGGTTAAAGTCAAAGTAGAATTTTTAGGTGGGTTAGATGTTATAGTGGGTAAAGAAAGAGTGCATAAAATGGAAATTCCACAAGAAGATCCAGTCACTATGGGTGATTTAATTGATTATATAGTTGCAAATAAAATTACTAATCCAAACGATATAGAAGTTTTTGTTGTGAATGAATCTATTAGACCTGGTATTATCACTTTAATCAATGACACCGATTGGGAATTAGAAGGTGAAAAAGAATATGTTTTAGAAGATGGTGATGTTATTTCATTTACTTCCACATTACATGGTGGTTAAACGAATGTACATATTACACCCCAATTTAATAAAATATATAATAATAAAATAACATTTAATAATAATAATAAAAGATTAGGTATTAAATAAAAAAAAAGATAATATATACCACTATTTTAAACTAACAAATAAATAAAATAAAACAGTTTAATAATTACCACCTAATAATTTTTTCAATCTGGCAACTTCATTTTCCAAATCAGAATTCTTTTTCAATAAGACTTCGACTTTATCTTCCAATTGATTCATTCTTTGTAATTTTCTAGCACGAGATCTTCTAGCAGCTTCAGTGTTTCTTGCACGTTTTAAAGATGCAGGATCATCAGATTCAGGAATCACTGGTGTTAGAGGAATTGAACGAGATTTACGGTTGTAAGCAGTAACACCCAAATGATCAATTTTACTGGAAGAAGATGAAGATTCAATTTTACTTACACGACCCACAGATTTTGATTTGGTCTTTTTGTTTAATTGAGCATCTTCAATAATTGGAGTTGGTAAGAAAGAAGTAGTGTTGATAATGGAAGTTTCGAAATCATTAGAAGACACTAATTCTTCAGTGGATTCAATGGCTTTATCATTTAAAGTCACTTCATCCTCGGTAATGACAGGAATATCATTATCAAATAAAGAAGTCCATTCAGTTTGATTTGAATCATCGACGTTATCGTATTCAAACATTGGAGTGGAATCCGTGCTTGAAGAGAAAAAGGCGTCGACCACAGCAGAATCTAATTCATCGATTTGATTAATAGATTCAGTGGTTGGTAATTCAAAAGTTGGCATTGATGGAGTTTCTTCTTCTTTCTTAATAAATTTATCAAAGACAAATTCACCTACAATTGGTGTATTGTTATTAGTGGCGGTTTCCACTGTAGCGGTTTGATTCATAGTAGTTGGGTAAATAGATTCATTTAATGATTTGATACTTGATTCCATGGAATCAGTACCAAATAAACTAGGCATACTAAATTGGGACATTTGAGACGATATGGGGTTTTTTATAATAATTTTTTTTGACAAAGACTTAATAATGATTTTAATTTTATTTTAATAAAAATATTGGGGGGTTATTGGTAGATACCATTGTAAACGATAATGTTACGGACGCATTTTTGATGATAATAATTGGGGGGAAACAAAACAATAAGATTTCTCTTTATAATTTTTTTTTTAAAAAAAGTGGGAGTTTAAACAACCAAGTATGGATGAATTAATTCGAGTTCAATAAGTTAACACATTTTTTTAGAGATATAATAATAATAATAAATTTTAATTTATGATTATTCTTTTTTTTAACAAAATATTAAAAATAATTTAGTAAGCCATTTTAATTTATACTGATTTTTCTTGTACTGTAAATTTAAAAATAACTAATTGATAATATTGTGTTGATTGCGAAGTAGATGTGGTGTAAATAATTCGCTGGAAGTTTTAATGAGTAGGGGTTGTGGTAACTTTGTAAAAGTGTAGGTTGTTTGTTTTGTTTTGTTTGTCTTGGTTATATAGGGGAACTAAGAAAGAATTATTTAATGCAAGAAATAAACGTGGGACCAATAAATACCAACAGAGAAAACTCCAATAATTCCCTAAATCGAAAAATCTCGAGAATTATTCACGCGTATTTATATTTGCGTGGCCCATTGGCCCAGCTGCGTCAGATAAGTGCGCATAATATTCTCCTCCGCGCCCAAAGAGGAAATTGATAAACGGCAAATTTGGAATTTGAAAATCCGGAAAAACTGTGGCGTCATTTATGAAAAGTGTGGGTGTCCGGATTTGGGCGCAGTCACTTTTTGTTGTGTGTCACGTGGCACGGCGGGAGAGGGATCTTCCTATTCTCGAACAATCTTTTCCCTTGAAAAAAAATAACATACGTGTCTTGAGAGCCACTGGGACCACAACTGGTATTAGAGGTTGCTAAGCTTTGATATTAGTATCGTACAATAATAATGAGATTCAATAAAGTTGCGTGTTTGGCTTGGTTGGCCGCCACTTTGGTCAATGGTCAAGAGGTCGATGACTCTGCTGTCGTCGATGAAATTATTAATTCTACCAATGTAACTGCTGAAGAAGAACCAAAGGATGTCTCTGGTCAAAACTCTGTTAATTTTAACATTTCTTATATCCTTTTGGATAAAGAAGTACCTCCATTGGGTGAATTTACACGTTTTGAATATGATGAAGTGACTATGTTAAATTACACTTTCACTAATTTGGAAGATTACAATATCTCTGTCGTTGGTGTCTCTGGTGATGTCCTGGCTTATCCAAGTGGTCAATCTGTCACTAAGATTACATTCGGTGAATTGGATGACGTTTTCGTTCAACCAAATCAAACTGTCACTTTCAGACAAAAAATTGCCTTAGGTTTAAATGCTGGTAATTATTATTTGTTCCCAATGGTTCATGTGATTAATGAAACTGCTGTTGCTTTAACGGAAGGTGTCGATGATGCCGAGGAAGTGAAACCAATCACTGTGGCCGCTGAACCAACTTTAATGGCTTTTGATGAACCACCAATGTCATTTTTCGATCCACAATTCTTAACTCTTCAAGCAGGTTTCTTAGCCGTTATTGGTGCTGTCTCTTATTACTATGTCAATGTGAAATCTAATAAGAAATCCAAGAAGGTTCCTGCCACTAAAGTCGATGCTAAGGACTGGTTACCAGAACAATATAAGAAATAATTGTGTTAAATTATTTATATCTATATAATATTATCTTTTTTTTTTAATTTATTAAAACTTTTAAAATAATAATAGTAATAATGTATGTAATGTTTTTATTTTATTCAAAAATGGGGTATAGAATTTATAAAAATGTTATCTATGAATAAGTCGTTACTTGTTAGTGTATGTATTTTAAATATAAAAGAAATCCCTAGGAAAAATGACAAAAGAATGTTAAATTTTTAATAAAGAGTCATTATACTTATAATAACAAAGCAGCGGCAGCTAAGGCACCAGCACCTAAACCAACAACAGCCTTGGCAGCACCGTTTTCAGTTTGTTGAACAGCGGCAGTGGCTTGGATTTGACCATCAGTGATTTGAGAGATGGCAGCAACAGTAGCCTTGGTAGCCTTGGCGGAAGAAGAAGTCTTGGTGACCTTGACAACAGTGGTAGAAGAAGCTTCAGTGGAAGAAGCAGCGGCAGTGGTAGAAGTGGCCTTAGCTTCAGTGGTAGAAGAAGCAGCTTCAGTAGAAGAGGCAGCAGCTTCAGTGGTAGAAGTTGGAGCAGCTTCAGTGGTGGATGGAGCAGCTTCGGTGGTAGAAGTTGGAGCGGCTTCAGTGGTGGATGGCTTAGCATCACCACCGATTGGGACACCGGCAGCAGCTAAAGCTGGTTCCAATCTGTCAGAGTACCAAGATAACTTGGTGACGAAAGCGGAAACACCAGCAATGTCAATTTGGTCGTACATGGAAGTGTAACCATCACCTTGAGCGGTAACTAAAGCGGAACCAACTTCCATCAAACCAGCTGGCATGTTGTCTTGGGTAATACCGGAGCTTGGGTCAGTGATCAAACTGATGTAAGAAGCCATGTTAGACTTAACATCACCTAAGATGACGTTCAATTGAGAAACTTGGTCAGCAGACAAAGCGGAAGCGACGGAAGCAGCAGCTAACAAAACAGCGATTTTAGAGTTCATTATAATAAGCGAATGTAAATGGTTAATTTATTGGTCTTTTTAAATTATAAATTGGAATAAAGATAGAAGAGAAGATATAATATTTGGGAAATGGGTGGATGTTTGCTATCCTTTTATATCTGAATTATTATGCCAATGTCCTTTCTTCGAGATACCACAAGAACGAAGGCAATATAACATACGACACTAAAGTAAACAAAAAACGCGGTTTCACCTTGTAAAACAAATCTGTACAGGCACTTTAGTGGGAAAACTCAAGATCTGGCGTTTTGTCAAGCTCGAACGGGTAAATTTTTCTTCTAAACGAGCCGATCCGAGGAAATTTCACCGCGGAACACGAAGACGGGCCCGTACAACGCGGTTTTACGAGCGAGAAAAAAAACATTTTACAACCCGCTTTGTTTGTTTACACATGTTTCCAAATGGGGAATGCCAGGGCAGTTTCCAGATACATTGGCAAAAAATTGGGCTGGACTCTCAGTGAAAAGTTTTTTCTTTTCTGGTACGAGAAGTCTAAGGATCGACGGAGTGGGGCAATAAACGAGATAATTAAAGTATGCAGTCAGAAGTCTTCTCGTGAAGGGACCCCCATATGGGCTAGAACTTATCCCCCCGGTCACTGATATTGAAGTAGATTCCCTTACGCTAGGCGCAGCAGGGCTGCCTAAGTGCAGGAAAAAGGGAAGTTTCGTCGTTTATACCAACATTTGAACGAGCAGGAACCAGCTTTGTTTTTTCCCTTACACAATTGACGTTTAATAGATGTTCTAGAACGGGGCAAAGATTACTATACGTCTAAAATCAGTTGACCAAGTTCCAAAATGAAGTACAGTTCATAGTTTTAAACGAAAGTTTTGGAAATTTGGTATTCGTTAAGAAATAACTCAATTGGTATCGTTATGCTAGTACTAACATGCACAATCTTTATGAAATTTTTTATTTTCCTTTTTCCTTCTTGGTAAAAAGATACATTCTTTGATGTACATTAATCGTTCCTAATCGTTTACAATAGTTCCTTGAACTGATAATTATCTTACCCTTTTTTTAAAAATCTTAAAATTATGAAAATTGCTTAACCAGCCTCTTAGATATTGTAATTCTTGAATTTAAATTTAGAATATCTTACCATTTTAAAATGTATTGCTCAAAATGAGTTCCTGAATGCTGTCTCTAAATATTTATGGCTTAAAAACAAGAAAATAATAAACACTTTTAAGCTAATATCTTCTATGATTACGTATATGATTCCAACTCTTTGAACAATTCGAGGAGTAATTGAAAAATACAAAGTAGTTACTTCCTTATTCCATATTATAAATTTACATGGAAACTACGGACCAATAAAAATACACATCAATTTAAAGAGACTGAAATAGATTAGTAATTAGAAACAAACAACTAAAATTGAACTAATATATATAAGTTTAACCAAAGAAATACCCAGGTTTGTTTTCACATCATCTATAACTTGGGAAATTAACTATAAAATAAAATATCTTAAATTGTCACATATTCTTGAATTTTATCACATTAACATATATTAAAAGTTTATAATAAGTTTGAAGTTGTAATTGATTTGTTTCTAGAGAACTATTTTAAATATTAAAGCAATCAATTCTTTTATGCGTAATTACAAATAAAATAATGAAAATAACATGAATTTGTATGATGGCAACTACTGTTAAATGAATTTTATTGAATCAAAAAATGAAAAATCTAAATAGATTAGTTTTCTTCTAACTAAATTTCATTGTAACTGTTTATTATTTTAATATCATCAACAAATATCACTCTGTTAATTTTTTTGTTTATAATTCTTTTAAATTATTAACATTTTATTAAGCAATCGAATTGACTTAAACAATTAATATACATTAATTTTAAAAACAAAATTTCAAAATCAAATATTTTTCGACATTATTTAAGGATTATGTTTATATAAAAGGAAACAAGCCTTGTTTACAAAATTTAGGACTATATCATACTTGTTAATACGGTAACTTTTAATAGTCACGTGAATTGAATCAACAACATTTTATTTATTACAAATATTCCACCTTGAATTCAAACTTATTTATTCATTTCATTACTATTGAACTTTATTATGATATAAAAATCTTTTTTTATAAATCATAGTAGTCCCCATTTATACCGTCTTGTCAGTCTTACCAGATTTGAATTAATTATCGAACGTTTTTCAAATTTCTACACGGGTTCCCTATCTTCGGAAAATAAAAAAAATGACGATTTATCTCTCAAAATTTGACATGAAGAACAGAAGTTAAAACAGCAAAACCATACAAGATCTGGTCAGGGAGCAAATATGTACAACCCATACCAAGGCCAAGGAACTGGTTATCAAGCTGGGAATGCTTATTATCAGCAATCTCAACAACAGCCACCCCAACAACAACAATATGTGAATATGGGTAACGCTCAACAACAGCAACAACAACAGCCTCAAACTATGCAAAATTCATTTGGTAATATGCAACAACAACAACAACCAAGTTATGGAAATAATTTGCAACAACCTCAACAAACTGGAAATTATTATCAACAACCACAGTTAGCAGCTAATCAAGCAGCAACTCAAGCACCTGCTTTGACTGGTTATCAATCCCAACCTCAAGCCCAAGTTCAACCACAGGGGGCTATTCAACCTTTGCAAAGTCAAGGTACTGGTTATTATTCCAACATGCCTAATATTCAAGCCAGTCAACCTCAATTGCAACCTCAAGGGACTGGTTATTACCCAACCCAAACTCAAACCCAACCTCAAGCTCAACCTCAATTGCAACCAATTCAACCCCAACAATCTTTGCAAACTCAACAACCATTGCAACAATTACAAACTTTGCAACCTCAACAATCCTTACAACCTCAACAACCATTGCAACCACAACAAACAGGGTTTTACGTGCAACAATCTCAAATTCCATTGGAACCTTTGAGACCAACAGCTACAGGGTTTGTTAACTCTTTTGCTAATAATGGTGTTAATAATGATGTTAAAATTCCAGCTATGAGATTATCTTTTATTACTGCTAATGATCAAGCCAAATTTGAAACTTTATTTAGATCTGTCGTCAAGGCCGGTTCAAATACAATTACCGGTTCTGATTGTAGAGCAATTTTATTGAAATCTGGTTTACCACCTTCTAAATTAGCCAGTATTTGGGCTCTATGTGATACTAGTAAGGCCGGTGAATTATTATTCCCAGAATTTGCATTGGCCATGCACTTAATTAACAACGTTTTGCAAGGTGATTCAATTCCATATGAATTAGACAGTAAAACCAAAAATGAAGTCTCCAGTTTTATTGATGCTATTAACTTAAGTATTGCTTCAGCAAACAACTCTGTCTCGGCTACTAGAACACCTTTCGACGAAATGATCACTGCTGGTATTTCAACTTTGCAACCTCAACCAACTGGGTTGATGCCTCAAACAAGTTTTGGTATGCCATTGCAAAATCAAATGACTGGCGGTATGTTGAATCCCCAATCAACCGGTTATATGCCACAAACTAGTTTTGGTATGCCTGCTCAAGTTACTGGTGGTCCATTAATGACTCAAATTACAGGAGGTGGTATGATGCCACAAACATCCTTTGGTAGTTTCCCAGCTCAAGCTACAGGAAATACTATGCTACAATCTCAAAATACTGGAGGTTTTGTCCCTGTGATGTCTAACCAGACTGGTATGCCACAATTGTCTTTTGGTCAACCTGCCCCTCAACAGCAGTTACAACCTCAAGCTACAGGTTATTTACCACCTTCAAATTTTAACCCAACCATGCCATTGGTTGCTCAAAAAACTGGGTTTGGTAACAATGAAATTTACTCTCAATCTAACTTCACTAACCAATTGATGAATGCTAATTCTATGAATAACGAGGTTCAAGATACTATTACTCCTGATGAAAAGTCCCTTTTCTACAAGATTTTTGAGACCTATGATTCAAACAACAAAGGTTTGTTGGACTCTCCAACTGCCGTTGAAATCTTCAGAAAGTCTGGTTTAAACAGAGGTGATTTAGAACAAATTTGGAATTTATGTGATATTGACAATACTGGTCAATTGAACAAACAAGAATTTGCTCTTGGTATGCACTTGGTTTACAAAAAGTTGAATGGTGGTTCTTTACCAAATAGATTACCTGCAAGTTTGATTCCTTCTAGTAACAGAATCATAGACAATGTTAAAAATCAATTAAGAGGTACTGCTACTCCAAACAACAACACTTCTAAGATCGATGCTTTGAGCTATAAGAACAATGATGAAGAAAATAGCTTACCAACCTTCAGAAATCGTAGAAAAGTCTTTTCAACAAACAATGAAAGTGCTTCTACACCATCAGTAACTTCATCGTCAACTCCTTCTACAGAAGCTGTCGAAAAGAAGTACCCTGAAATTTCTGATATTTCTACTAACGAAGCTCCAGTGAAGCCAGTTGAGACTCCCAAACCCGTTACTGTATCCGCTTCTTCATCATTACCTGATGAGTTGAAACGTATCAACAGTTTGAAAACTGAGATCAAATCTTTAGTTTTACCTACAGCAGCTGGAAGCTCAGTTCCAGTTGATTTGAAAACAAGATTTGATTCAATTATTTCGAAAGTACCTTCCTTATTTTCTCAAATCAGTGAAATTGACACTCAAATTACTAATGCTAAGATTGAATTGTTCAAGGCAAAGAATCCATCATCTGTTGAAGGTAGCGGAGTCAATGGTGAAATTACGGAAAGCGATAGAAGAAAAGCCAAGAGTAGAGCTTTGTTAAAATCAAGAATGGCAGCATTGACAGGTAAACAACCTGAATCAGATGATGATCAAGATGAATCTGCTAAGTTTTCTGAAGAGGTTGCTAAAATTAAGGAAGAAAGTTCAAATAACCAAGCAATTATCAAGGATATTAGAAGCTCTATTTCTGATATTTCTGCATCACTAAAGTCTTCTTTGATTGGTAAGAGTGTTGACAATGAGAATTCTAGTTTTGAAAAATGGGAGTTCGGTGTTGGTTTAGAACCAAATGTCCGTGAATTCATTGAAAGACTGACTGCTGACTTATTGTCAACATCCTCATCAGTTTCAAATGAAACTTCTGATTCTGCATCATATTCACAATTCAAATCATCTGAAGACAGAGCCGCATATTTGAAGGAACAAGCTCAAAAGAGAATGAACGACAGATTAGCTAAATTTGGTTTAGATCGTCGTGGTAACCGTTCAAGACGTGCAGGTGATTCAACCCCTACAGACACTCCATTTATTGCTGAAGACACCCCAGTTGCAACGCCTCAAGTTAAACAAGAGCCTGTTGTTGACACAAACATAAATTCCACTGAACCTAAACAAGAATTAGACGATTCTAGTGAGAATGAGGATGAAGAAGAACAACAATTAAGAGAGCAATTACAGAGATTGAAATTGAAGAAGAAGGCTGAAAAGGAGAAGAGATTAGCTGAATTACGGAGAAGACTGGCTGAAGAGGAAGCATCAGATGACTCCGAACCAGAGGCACCCCAACCTAATGTAGTTACACCTCAACAACCTCAAGTGGTCTCACCACCACCAACCTTACCAGTTCAGACTTCACAACAGAATACTATTCCTACTTCTACTAATCAAACAGAAAAGAGAAATCCATTCTTCAAATCTACTAATTCAAGTTCTTCAACACCAGCCTTTGATGCGGACGCTGCTGAGGCTCAAAGAAGATTACAAAGAGGTTTAGATGACAATGATGATGACGGTTGGTCTGATGAGGAAGACATTAAAACAAACACTACTGTTGCCACTCCAAGTGTCCAAGCCAATGTAGCACCTATTCCTGTTGCTCCACCTATCCCAAGTGTTCAAAGTGAAGCAGCACCTATCCCTGTTGCTCCACCTATCCCAAGTGTTCAAAGTGAAGCAGCACCTATTCCCGTTGCTCCACCTATCCCTGGTATCCAAGCTGAAGCAGCACCTATTCCTGTTGCCCCACCTATTCCAAGTGTCCAAGCTGATGCAGCACCTATTCCTGTTGCTCCACCTATTCCAAGTGTTCAAAGTGAAGCAACACCTATTGCTGTTGCTCCACCTATCCCAAGTATCCAAGTAGAAACACCTGCAGTTCCAATTGCCCCTCCTATTCCTGTAGCAGCTCCAATCCCAACAGCTAATGAGATTCCTGCATTCATCCCACCACCACCTCCTCTACCTACCTCAAACAGTACTAATCAATCAGAGGAATTTTTATCAAATGAAAATGATAACGATTTTGATGACGTCTTGTCTATCCCTGATTCTATTGGTTCTGAAAATGGTGATTCTAATGCTCCACCAGCAGGAATTCCACCTCCACCTCCATTACCATGATGTAAAAAGTATATTAATTTATGTAAAACTGTTTGTATTAAATACATATTAAAAAAAACAAGATATATTATCGTTACATATTTTGAATTGTAAACTCCGAAGATATAAAGTTCAATCAATCCATATTCCAAAGAAGTGACAGAGATAATGAGTAACAAAGTTTTCCTCAAGCAATTAGAAAAATTCACTATATGTGATATTAGTGATGGTTTGGTCAACTTATATAAAGTGGCCACTGGTGGATATTTCCCCAATTTAGTTCAAAGGTCTTTAGGATCCAGAAAAACCATAGCCGGAAATGCATACACTGTGTTATTTGCACCTGTAGATGATCCAAGACCTACTGTCAACTATATTGATGTTGTACCCAAAGATTCCATAGTTGTAATTGGGTTGGATTTACCATTACAAAGTTCAACAGCCCCCTTTGTCAAACCCACTGTTGCCGTCTTTGGAGGTTTAATGGCAACAAGGGCAAAATATCTTGAAGCTAATGCAGCAGTTATTTTTGGTAGAGTTAGAGATGTTGAAGAATTTAAGGCTTTAAATTTTTCGGTACACAGTTATGGAATTGGATCTTGTGCTAGTCAGTTAACTGTTAAACCTGTTGCTATCAATGAAAGATTAGAAATTCTGACAAGCGATGAACAGGTACAATCTATTAACCCTTCTGATTACATTGTCGTGGATGAAACGGGTATGGTTGCACTCCCATCAAATGTAGACATCGAACGGCTGATCACCTATATTAAAAAATCCGTTGAAGTCGATGAACAAGTTGCCAAGGACATTAAAGAAGGAATTCCAGCAAAACAATCTCAGAAGGAACGTAGATCTATTTTAAAGAGTTTATTATAGCTTATTCAAGCAGTGCAAAATTAGTTATTTAATGGGTCAATGCTAAAATCATATATTATGTATATATATTTTCAAATCTTTCTATATTCGTTAAGTTAGTTAGTTATACGCATACATATATATAGGTATATCGAGATATTACTTAAGCAGAGTAATTCAAACGGAAGATATCGTTGAAAACATAGTAAGAGTTACCATCTGGGATCAAATGGAAAACTTGAGAGAAACGTTGAGGGTTTTGTTCTTCATCAATTAATAAATCACCAGTAATCATAACTAAAACATCACCGTTAGAAGAAGCTGGTTGAGCGTCTAAAGTGGTAATTCTGTGAGATACTCTTTGGAAAGGTAAAGAAACTAATTTTTCCACAATGTTCTTAGCACCTTGGGATTGAGTGGTTTCAAAAGTTAACATAGATTCATCTCTGTAAAGGTTACCCAATTGAGTTCTGTCAGAGTCGAATTGATTGTAGTAAAATTCAGTAAATTGTTGGGCTAAAGCACTGAAATCCATAGACATGATCCTTGTTGTATTGTAGGTTGACTGTATTTGCAAGTCTTCCAACCAAAATTAAAATTGGTATTGTATCACTTTTAAAGTGTTTATTTTTTTTTTTTAAATCTCGAAAATTTTATTACCACATCATTTACCACGGGAGTCCCTAAACAACCCCATTCGAAATTTAACTGACAAAATGATTAAACTAGTAAAAGGATATAAATAGTGTAATAGCCAATTGACAAATTGTAATCTGACCAAGTTCAATGGTAAGTGCGAAATCCCCCTTTAAGAGGAAAACCCACAGTAGGGAAGCCTCCAAAGATGAACATTCTAGTTCCACATTCGTTCACAAGAGAACAGTATCGGGATCGAGTACAGCCCAACATAGTAGAAATGTAAGTTCTGGAGGCACAAATGCATACCCACCAGTGTCAGGATCTACTATGTCTCACAAGAGAACCACTTCAAGATCTTCAAATTCTTCCCAGACTTCTAATTTTTTAGCTGAACAATATGACAGAGACAGGAAAGCTTTAATTAGTTGTTGTTTCTCAAAACCTGATCCTAAAAATCATACTCCACCAAATAACTATATGACACACGTGAGAGTCATTGAAGATGCCAAATATCCTAGTTCAAAACCTGCCCTAGATTCTAAATTAGAATATAAGAAGAAAAGAGTTATTATTATTAGTTCAATGGCAAATGATCCAAGTAAAGTATTCCTTCATAAAGCTCGTGAAAATTCAGATGGAACTTTCCAAATTGGTAGAACATGGAAATTGGAAGAATTACAACGAATAGAGAGGGAGGAAGAAATTCCAGAAGGGTTTTTATTAACCATGGGGAAGAAATATTATTGGGAAACAAATTCTGCTAAAGAAAGAACGGTCTTCATTAAAACTTTGGTGAAAATATTTACTCAAACATTTGATGGTCACGTTCCAGAACTTATTAATTGGGATCTATCTGCATTTTATTTAGATGAGAAAAGTTATGCAAGAGCTGTCATCCATGTGAAACATCCACCAACAAATAAGCATGCTACACCTGTAAATCTACCCAAGAAATCAAGTAACGCTACAAATGTCCCACAGCCATCTTCAGAAGAACAATACCGTGAAAGAACACCAGCTGAATCTCAAATGCAATCAACCAACCAACCTAGTCCGGTTCCTCCACAAAGAAGATCCTTGAATAAAGCTCCTTATTCGACCAGTTCTACGATCAATGAGATGAGCAGAAGATATACTCCTGAACCTTCGTACACAGAATCTAGAGAGTCACAACCTAATTTTGAACTGACAACTGAGCCCAATATTGAAAACGTTCCTGCAGTTCAATCATCTGATAGTTTACACACAGAAAACTCATCTCGTGGGAAACCAATGATGAATAAGTCATCTATACCATCTATTCCTTTCTCACAAGATTCTGTTCAAATTCCAAGCAACCAGAGTCCTGAAAGATCTTTAAATGATGAAAGGGTAGAGAATTCCGATCGTTTATTGGAGGATTTAAATGCCATGTTAGGACAATCGTCTAATGATAATGCTTATTCTAATCCACAAACAGAATATGAATCTTATCCTGTAGATGCAGCTGATGATTTAAACGAAGTTATACCGTTAGAAGCATTAGATTTACGAGAAGGTCAGGAATCTGCACCATCAGATTTGGGTAATAACGATTACAGAGCTTCAACAGAGCAATACATTCATGAAGAAGAACGGGGTTTAGATTTTAATTCTACATTACCTGAAAGGGAAAGGTCAGAAAACAATATCCTAGATGAATATAAAGAGGAAGATACACTTGACCAAAGTGAAACGCACGACCTTTCTTTTGAACAAGGTGATGAAGTTCGTTACAGTCAAGTATTAGAAATGCAATCACCACACAGGTATCATGAAGTTACCACTATACAAGAAGAGGAGCCTGAGGAACTTCCTGAAGTAACCAATGACTCTAATGCAGTGAAAGGTGTCAAGTCAACTAAGATAGACGTTAAAGATGAAGCATTGTTGGAAACTTTGACAGACATTAATTGGGAATTAGATGACGATGCAGACAAACTTTTAGAAAGACTTGATTTTAAATTGGCAGAAACTGAACATTCATTTAATACCGATATCTTGTCACTTCAAAATATTGGTCCTAGTTTATTACCATATGAGCAGAATGTTGCAAAAGAATGTTCTAAAATGAGTCCTGCATTTTCTTTATTCTTGATGGAATTAAATAATTTTGCTCAAGATATTGAATTTGTGGAGAACCAACAGAATGGTTTACAAATTGAGAGTGCAAACAAGAAGATGTTATGGAGCACATTATCAGATTTGTTGAATACTATATCTTTGGACGAAGGTACTTTACAAGAACTTTTAGACTGTCCAATTAGAGAAAGAAATTTACCTTGGATGGAAGCACAACTGAACTTACTATCAAAGGCATTGAAAGCTATAAGTGGTGAAACCAATAAAGAAAACTATAGTATGAAAGATATTGAAGCCCTTAAGAAAAGAAGAGATTATTATGGACAAGTCACTGAAAAGTTTCTTCTCAAATTGGTTGACGAAATGGGAAAACTTTTTAGTACTATAAAGAGTGACGGAACTACCACTGACCAGTTGGTAAGTATTTTACAGAGATTTTTAGTCTTTTCATCTTTGACATTATTTTGCAAAGAAGTGTCTGCAACAACCTACGCTGCTATTATCGAAAGTTGGAATAAGCGTATTCAACTTGTTTATAAAAATATTTGGAAAAAGATTGTACATAAGGCTACAGAAGAAGTTGCCGCTAAAACTGAATCTGAAAAAGGTATTGCACAACAAATGGGCACTGATCGTCTTTTGAAACAGTGGAAAAACTTCAAGGAAACCAGAAACATTTCTTTTGACGAACCATTCTATCTTCCACTTTTGACTAATATGCTACAGATATTAAGTTTTATCGAACAACATTGTACAGTTTACGAAAATTTTATTAACAGTTTTTTCCACATATCTGCTAGTCATTCCTTCAATGAATATGTCACAACTTTTAGTGATTTGAACTCGAGGTTTATTCCTTTGGATTCCGTCCAACAGATGGAATCTGACAGAGAATCTGCTAATACTGAAATGATGATGGTATCTAGAGTATTCCAACCCATAATGTCTGAGTTGGTAACGTTCCTAAGTGATTTATCGAAAAATAACCAGACAATTATGCCTTCAATAATGCTGGCACTTGAGTTGCAAAAAGGGAAATTAGAATCTTCCAATCAGGAATTTTTGTTTACAGCATTCCAAAAGATATTTAACCAAATGAAACAATTATGGTCAGATTTTATTATCGGACAGAATCTTTACATCGAAAGGGTTGTAACAAATAATTACAATAAGGATATCATATCGGTAGTTCTAGGTCTTCCAATCTTTGTAAAAAACATTCAGGATTCGTTGGTTTACACGGCTAACTTAATTAATGTAGAAAATGCTTCCAAATTAGAGACGGCTACATTGGTAACAGATTCATATAAAACGTTATCAACTAATGTTGTTAAACTTTTAAACAGTAAAGAACATTCAGCAAGCACTTCCACGATGCCAAAACAAACACTTAGCGACACAGGTTTATCCGAAACAATTACTGTTCTTATAAACTATAATTGGTTGATCGAATTACTCTCAATATTGAATACCAAATTGGATGGAATCTTTGATGATTCGATACAACACAGCAGAAAGAATTTTGATTTACAAAAGGACAAGTACGCAGATTATCTTCTACAAGATTCCATTCCTAAATTGAAATCTTTTGTGGATGGAGCAACTCGTGCAATGGAAACAAGCACTGTTGAGAGATCCGATCCTTCAACTTGGGGAGCATATAGTAGACAAAATCTGGAAATAATTTTAAATGGATATACTCCATCAGAGATACACTTACTTGTTAAAAAGCTTCATAAACATTTATTGGAAGATATATCTGGCGGACAACCAACTGTGATGAAAGAAGTATTATGCGACAAACTATGGTCATGCCTACAAGGTCAAACAGTGTCACTTTACTTAAAACTGTATACTCTCATTGAAAAGCATTATAGAGGTTTGCATGTCAAGTTCACCAAAAATGATATTATAAGTGCTTTCGAAGAATACAAGGAATGAAGAGGACATAATAAATATCTTTATAAATAAATATATAAGAAATACATATAACGACAGAATGTTGTTCAAAGATTAATGGCTACTCTTCATTAATGTGTGTGAGGAACTGTTTCGAACGAAGAAAATTTCACAAAAAAAACAGTTTTGAAAAATTATATTTTAAAAAGTTAGATGGATTGAAGAACTAGCAAGTACAAAGTGAGAAACACCCCAATTTTGTATTCGACATGTTCAGAAAGTATGTACTAGGAACTACAGTGAGCTTATTTTAAGTGACTGAAATATTTATCCATTATTATCGCTAATGCTTGAATAACTACTAACATACAACACCTAATAGATTTTCTAAAGAGGATATCCATTCCCGTTCTAAAGTCAAATCTTCCATCCAAAGAACCTTGAAAGCCAAATTGGTCAAACAATATCCACTATTGGAGTCTGTCATAGATGAATTGATCCCAAAAAAGAGTCAGATCGAATTGATTAAGTGTGAGGATAAAATTCAATTATACACAGTAGATGGTGAAGTTTTATTCTTCCAAAATTTTGATGAACTTATTCCAAGTTTAAGACTTGTTCATAGATTCCCTGAAGCCTATCCAACTGTCCAAGTCGATAGAGGTGCTATTAAGTTTGTCTTATCTGGTGCTAACATCATGTGTCCTGGTTTGACCTCTCCAGGTGCAAAACTTCCAGATTCTCCTGGTTATGAAAAGGACACAATTGTTGTTATTAATGCTGAGAAGAAAGATAGCGCATTAGCCATTGGTAAATTAATAATGAGCACTGATGATATAAAGGAAATCAATAAGGGACATGGTGTTGAATTACTTCATCATTTAAGTGACCCATTATGGAATTTCACAATTGAATAGTTTATTTTACCAGTATGTACATTATATAATTAATGAACTATGCCTTTCTTATTGAAGAGGAAATATCGTTATACCTTCCTGACATAAATCTTAGAGCTATTATTCAAGAAACAATCTTCAAGACGGGAAAATTCCCGATCAAGTGGTTCTTGAATATTTGCGTTAACACTACAGAATAATCTAAAATCGAGTACACCTAAAGATATCTTAGAAGAAATGATGCCTTTTAGAGCTCTAACCGTAACACTTGCTAATACACTTACATCAAAGGTAGATCCATCCAACTCATTAGTAACTGAAAGTGTTAATATACTGTCATCGAGCCATGACGTTTTAGGTTTAGAGTTTTCAGATTTCACACTTATATGATAATGAGCAATGAGATAATGCCATCTTTTTAAGTTTTTATTGTATTTTATCTGTCCGTTCAGTACATTAGAAATAAAATATAACTCTGCATCTTTTCGAAGAGATGTTGTAATATCCGACCCATCTAATACTTGTAAATTGTCAAATCTAGCTATGATCTCATACATTTGAGAATCGATACTAGTATCATCAGTGTATAGAGGATTCATATTTATTTTTAATGATCGTAATTCTGGAAGCAAAGAATTTATTTTGTCAATAACTGACCATTCAGTTATTTTGTTATAGGAAAGATCTAAGGAACTTATTAATGAACCATCCAACCGCATATCAGGAACTGAATATATCAAATTGTGGGAAATATCCAAATTACGTATACTGCAGCTCAAGAGAGAAGGTGATATTTGTTCAAGATGAGTACCACATAATATAAGATCGGTAAGAGAAGCTGGAAACTCAATATTATCTAATTTCGTTGACCCTAAAAGATTCCAACTAACATCTAAGAGTTCCAAAGAGGGAAATACATCGAGAATAATTTTAATTTTATCAAGCGTCAGTTGGCAAGAAGTTATGTATAATCTCTTAACTTTTGGTAATTTGATGGAATCTAATGCTTCCCATTCTCCTAAAAATCGATTACCTGATAAATTCAACTCTTCGACTTCCTCAAACAGTTTGATTAGTTCACAGAGCTCTTTAAAATCAGTAAAAAGATTAAACCCTAAATCTAATTTGCAAACGTTTTTACAACTTTGACCAATTAATAACTTTTCATCTTCGTCTTGAAACAATCTTGAGATCGACCGCTTATTCAAAGATATAACTTGTAACTTTTGAAAATCTCTATTCCTAACGTCAAGCTTATCAAATCCTAATTTTTCAACTCTTTTGGATCCAAGGTATATATCTGGTTCAGTTGTTTCAGAATGTCCATATGTTTTGGTTAATGCTTCATAGAAACTAGTATCAGGCTTTTTATCCTTTAATATTTTGGTTTTCTTTATGAAAGATCCAGAGTTTGGAACAGACGTTGTAAAATAACTTTTACCCCCAATATCACCAGAATTCTTTCCACGGTTAGGATCATCCCACTCAACTCCGTATGCTATGTCATTAGGCCATTCATCAATAGAACCTATAAATCTTATCGTTGATAGTTTGTCACCAAGTTGTAATCGTTCACCTATACATAAGGACATTGTTGACATATATACGAGGTTGACTTCAAAGAAACCACACTGTCTTCTTTGAAGATTTTTATTCAAAACCTATCGATACTAAGTTAAGCATCTTATTAATTTCAATTAATATATAATCATTTTAATCAGCCACGTGATGTATGTTTAGACAGGTTGAAGAGTTAAAATATTGGTTAATTCAGAGTTTCATATACTCTATAATAATATACATATAATAAGTTAGATACTAGTAAATACACTATTCCATAGCAGTATCTTCATCCTTAGAAGCAGAGATAGCATTATTCAAATCACTGAATAACCCGTCAAGATCGAATTCTTTGGACCATTCAGATACGATTGTAGTTTGTTCAACCTTCTTTGGAGCTTGGCTAGCACCAGTACCTAAAGTTGGTTGTTGAGCAGCTTCCAATTCCTCAGCAGAATTCTTTGAAGCATTTGGTAGAACCCAACCAAGGAATTTACCATCTCTCCAATCATTCAAAACAGACATACCAGCACTTCCCAAATTTGGAATACCACCCTTACCTAATCTACCTCTTTTACGTGCAACATGAATCAAAAAGTGTTTTGTAAAGGTGTCTGCATCATTGGCAGGGATTGGGGGTAGCTCATAGAACTTCTTGAAACTTTCAGTCATTTCATCGGATTTAGAAAGTCTCTTAACCAATAAAAGAACAGATGGGTATGGATCAACAACATAAGCTGGTGGTAATGCATTCAGAAGAGCCAATTCAGCTTCATGTTCTACCTTATTCTTCTTTTTACCTTCACTTGGGAAACAAATACCTGGGGAATCTAAAATCTTTAATTTATTATCTATCTTAATTTCTCTCATAGATGTTGTCACACCTGCTTGATTCCCAACTGGACAAACCTTGGACTTACCACCACGACAAGAGGTGAT
This sequence comes from Kazachstania bromeliacearum, assembly GCA_003708535.3. Classification (NCBI taxonomy): domain Eukaryota; kingdom Fungi; phylum Ascomycota; class Saccharomycetes; order Saccharomycetales; family Saccharomycetaceae; genus Kazachstania; species Kazachstania bromeliacearum. The sequence goes on along the minus strand of PPOP03000018.1, from coordinate 132,387 downwards.
TGCATTAATAACAGAAGATTTACCAACATTTGGGTAACCAATGACACCGACAACAATTGATCTTTTCAAGTTACTGTTGTTGGAGTAAGTCTTTAATGCTTCTAGAAGAGCATTGGCTGTAACTGATTGTGTCATTTTCTTGTTGAAAGAAGTGGCATTAGTTGCACCTGGTGAAGCTCTTAGTGGGATAGTTGGGAAACTTGATTTTAAGACATTTAACCATTGTTCCAAAACATGTGGAGGAATCAAATCAACCTTATTCAAAATAAGTATCAAACGTTTACCTTGACTTTGTAGGACAGCTTGTTCAACCTTTCTGGATCTAGTACCTTCTGGGTCTCTGGCATCTAAAACATACAAAATCACATCAGCAGCATCAACAACTGTCTTAAAGATCTTATCATAAGCCTTTCTAGATTTTTCTAATTCAGATTCACCTTCATTTTCGCTACCATAGAAATCGATATCGTAATCAACAACATCAATGTCATTGGAAATACCAGTTGCACTTGAGTCATCACCAGCATATTCTGCTGCTGCATGTTGAGCTGATGCGACTAAAGCTGCTAAACCATTTCCACTTTCTTCGTGTTGTTCATCTTCAACCATAATATCCTGCCCCAATCTAATTGCTTCTTGCTTAGCTTCCAATCTTCTTTGTTTGGCTAATTCCTTTTCAGCTAAATCACTTTGCTTCTTGGCTTCAATTTCTTCCAGGATTTTAGCTTTATAAGGGAAACTGGCAGGGATACCAGGGTCTTTCTTGTTTCTGGACTTCCAGGTTGGATCAGTCTTCGAGAACTTTCTTTCCTTTCTTCTTTGAGCGGTAGCTTTCTTGGCAATACCCTCTCTCATACGAGTAGATGTTCTCTTGGAAGTACGCTTTCTAACTCTCATTCTTCACTGATACTTGGTTGGCTATATAGTAAACAAATCTCTACTTGTAGTGAAAGCCTTCTAATATATAAAATTTCAATAACCCATCGCATCTTCCTCATCGCAAAAAAAAAAAGACTAAAAATTTTCAAACCACGTTTAAAGTGATTTACGGTAATATCATCTAGTACTCTATAACTGGTTTGGTTTAACTAATACTATGTAGATTATCTAAGATAAATATGCTTCCAATGACTTCAACTCTGGTGGTCCTGTAAATTTTTAAAATCTGAAAACGAGAATGCTGGTCTTATCTTACGTGATTGTTGGCTGAACCCTGAATGTTCTGATACTGGTCTGTTAGTGCTGCTTTCTCCAGCGCTAACTTGTCTATCAAAGTGACTATTATTCAAATTAAACATACTCTTGCTAGTCAATTTGAATTCATCTTTAACCCCTCTACCTGAAGTTGTGGGGAATTCATACAGACCTTCTTCTAATCGTGAACGATCAGAGAATGACCGATCAACTCCTCTAAACTTGGAAATTCTCGATACTATTGGGTTAACTAAATGACGTATTTTGGAAATATGAAGGTGCTTGACACCCAAATCTATTTTGTGGAGTAATTGTAGAATAAATATACCAATCACTGATAACAGTAACAGCAATTTAAAATACGAGCCATAAGAACTAATCGCATTCACATTTGACCCAGCAATTGTACCTGGTATAAACGACTTTCCAAATTTTTGAGATTCAATGTGGCTAGGCGCAATCCCTACAGTAATTCCACTATCACCTCTTTGGATACCACCTGATGCATACAATAGAATTCTCCCCAGTGTCCATGATAATTCAGAGCCATTCACTTTATCTAAACTTTGAAAGGTCGGATGAGTTATAGATGGATCCTCAGTGGTCAATTCAGAATCTCCTCTTGGCAATTCAAACCCTTCGTGTAAAATATTTAGAATCCAATTACTCTTGAAACATGAATCCACTAAAAATGAATCAGGTATGGAATTATACATACCCTTTTTGTTTTTATCTAAAAGATCCTCCCAATCACTATTACAGAACTCTTTAACTCCTTTACTAAACTTTTCGAAGTCATATTCTCCACCAAGTTTAAAAATATCATTTGGAACATACCAATATTCAGATATCCCCACAAATTTATCTCGATTGAAGTCAATACGAGGTGTATGAACACCATTAAAAAGGCACGGTTCATCATCACAGGGCATGTTTTTCAGTAACAAAGGATACATGGACTTAGTACACTGTTCAAAATCACCAGTCCCAAGCGCCGTGAATTTAATATCCTTGAACTTGAAATCATGGACACAACCTTTTGGCATACATGGATCATAAAGCTTACGAGTGGAATAATCATCATCATCATAATTATTGGAATTTTCAGGCAACGCATTAACCAATTGTGCCCAATATCTCTGTCGAGCTTGATTTGCTCCAAACCCCAACCAGGTACTCACAAAAACATCCCATTCCTGTACGTCACCATTCACACTTTTCAAATACACTGTGGCTATATCCTCTTTGTGTTTCCCTATTTCTTTTTTGTCACTTGGCACAAATGCAACTTGAGCAGAAGCACCACCCATATCCATGAAACCATACGTGAAGTGATCAGTTTTTGATTTGTCAAAGCGATCAAAATGACCTGATAGATAATTTAAACTTAACCATCCGTAAATACCCTCGGTTTCCCCGTCAATGACTTGTATTTGTGAAGCACAATCTGTTAATAAAAGATTTGTAGACTTTTTAATATCCTTACAAAGACCTTCTAAGATTCGTTCTCTTTTTGACTCCTTTAGTAATCGCATACCAGCAGTTGCTTGGATAAATATAGGTGTACTTGCAATCTTGTCATCTGGAATGATGTCTTGAGCAAATTTTAACAATGGTGAGATGTGATGAGAGAACGCCTTCTCTGGTTTCTTTTCAAAAGAGGAAAGCCCAGGAGTTACTTTATAAGTCCAATCCTTTGATTGGATAATGTGAGGAACTGAATGTAAATTGTCATTATCATTGTTATTGATAGAAGGGTCTTGCCATTTATAAACATGAACTCTTGATCCTGACGAACCAGCATCGATAACAATACCATAAAAGTTGTTGTCCTCGATATACATGGTATGTTCTTGTTGTTCTTGTTTGGAATTATTTGAAGATAGTTCTATAAAAGTATTGCTGTTATGATATTATTTACTATATTTTTCTAATGTTTTTGTATTATCCGTCAAATCCAAATCAAAGGTAAAAGATGAAAGTTCAAAAAAAAAATTCTAAAAGCTTTCGCATTTACTGATATACTAATAACATCACAATTCAAAGAACACTTCAATTACTCCACCTTGTATAACTTATTTAAATTCTTCTTTTGGATTTATTCCATAATCTTATTTTTTCATTAATTGAAATATCACTTCTAACATCTATGACAAAACTCTACGCTTTCATCATACTAGCTATTGGGACCACCCCTAAAATCAAACTCACCATCGAAATCTTGAACTACTTCAATAAAATAAATATCTTTACAGTAATCATTTTAATCAAAAAATATAGTCTATTCTTTTGCACGTTCGGCTTGCGTGTACATTCTTTTATTTTATAAAACAAAGTAAAAATGTAAATAATTTTACAACTATCATGTGATTAATATTTGATTATAAAGGATAGGTATGGGTGTAAGTAATAAATTTTACCCGGCATTTTACTTATTGTCACATGTATTCTTTCATATTTAAGGAGAGTGCTATCCGATTACAATATATTCTGTTGTATTGTTTAACGAAGGAGAGTATTACCATATATCTATCTGAGCTTATTGTTTACCATACTTATTTTGTTTTCAATTTTTAAATTATCTATCGTAATTTTTACTGACAGAAATGAAATTGTTCATTTTATGTCTCCTTGGTTAGTAAACCCACAATTTATGGGAAGTGATTGCTCTTTTTTCAACAGAGATTAGTATACTTTAATACGTAGGGACAAGTTTTTATCAAGGGTTATGTCTCTATGTTGAACTGTTATCAACAAACTCTTAGAATATCATATGGTCTTTTCTTCACTCATTTGTATATGTATGTAACATGTTCAGAGGACTAAGTTTAAACAGTTGGTGTGACAAATTTTGGGAATCTAATATGAGGTTTTCTAAATTTAAGAAAAGTAAATATCTTACCCTCAAATAATGGATATCTTAAACATTTAAATGATTAATAATATGATCATTACCTATTGGCAGATTCTCGTTCTATGTTAATTTGTCTTTTTTTGCGTATAGTTTTATTATAAATTGTAATGGTATAGTGTGCTTTAGGCAGAACAGTTGATACACGTCTATAAATATATTCGAGTCTTCGTGACAGTATACAATTAAATATCTTTAGTTTCATCAAGGTTAAGATTAAGTGAGTGGTGAATACATTATATTTTGATCACCTGAATTGATGATATGAAATAGTGTATCTTGTGTAACATTTGACGTACTATCCAATAAAGTATATATATATATAATGCTATTATGGCTAATCCACTAGCATTTACCCAAGGGTTATATTTCCCAACATACGCAATACCTTTTCCGTCCACTTGGATGTATGACCCAATATTTTTCACGGCATTCTTATAGTCAAAAGAGATATTCCGGAAAGTATCAAGGGATGAAGTGATAGAGCTGGTACAACCATCATCAACCTACTAATCATTTTTATCATATCTAGTATCCCCTGAGTTGTTTGTATAAGATTTGAAAATGAAGGGTAATAATTATGATTATACCTCGACTATTTCCAATGTATATTCCATTATATTCTAATGATCATTCATGTATCTACGCATTCCTAGCCGCATCTTCAGCAACACGTTTAGCATACTCAGCCAAGAATATTGGACAATTCTTGAACCGGTGAGGTCCCTCGCATCTAATACAAGTGAAATTGCCTGTTGTTTTGGAAGTATGTTTGGATTGTTTCTTAGATTTGGCAGGAGGACGAGTTGATTTCTTCTTAGACTTAGACGCCCGCATAGCAGAGATACCGCATCTTTCTTCAACATCTGCAATGTAGTCAAAGACCACATCGCTGTCGAGAGAGGTTTTATCACCAAATTCTTCCAACGCCTTTGACTTGGCTGGTTCAGCGGTCAAGTTGATAAGCATCATTGCTTCTAACATGGTCTCGTCTGAATCGGCAAATAGCTTCAAAGTTTGTTGAATAAGTTCATAGCTCTTGATGGGGCTTGATGAAGTCAAAGACACATTTGGTGTGAACGCATTTATCATGTCTTTCAAAGTTATGGTAGAAAATTTCTTTGCTAATATTCTCAACATACCTTTGGCTGAGTGCAACCCGGCATTCCTACGACCACATTTCCTGATAAGATATTCCTTAACACGACCACCTACCCCGTTTAGGATTAAAGTAGTCAGTTGGTTATTGTAAGCTAACACAGCCATTCTGTAAATCGGATCCGTAGGATCAACAATGGTATCTCTATCACGAAGGATATCATTTTCATCAAGGAAATATTGAAGAAGTCCATCTGAAATGCCTCCACAAATGTCCTCTAGTTCAAGAATCCATTCCTGATATTGCACAGGATTCCTCAATTTTTCTCTAAATCTAATTCTCGAAGCAGGGTTCGATTCATTTAACAAATCTAACCTTTGATAGAATGTTAATGGAATACCCCTAATAGCATAAAGTTGATATAGAATTTCTTTGTCGGAGAACATTATAATTTATTTGTTCAGTGTTCTATACACTATATGTTTGCATCGAATTTTTTCATTTTTTCGGTTAATTTTGTTTCCGGGATGTATAAATCCATCTCAATTAAGACATTGGTAAATATTTGAATGATATTTGATATTATCTGGTTTAAATTGTTACAGAATGCTTCTATTTAATAATTTGAGGCTACTCGTTGTATGACTGATTTAACTATTTGATGTGTTGTAGAAATATATTCTTAAAATATTGAAATTTGACAATTTGACCAATAATGAAAATTTATTCTAATACATCATGGATACTTGAAAAAGGTGTCAATATTGATTATGGAATAATGAATGAATGCTATCCGACCTGTACAAGATTTGCTCTTCATATACAAATTGGTCTATTATCTGTGTTAGTTTTAACCTACAGCTTTAACAAAATGAAACTCTAACTTCTGGTATATTGAATAACGTCGAGCTTAACGATTCCTTCTTATTTGCAAAATGTATTTAAACATGAGTACAATGATGGTACTCGTATATTTTTTTTTCTGGTAATAGAGATGCCATTTTGTAATTATCTTTTTACTCTTTCATATTCTTACCTGATTATCACAATGCAAGTTGAAAACAGAAGTTTAGTAATAATAGACCGTTTCATGCTGTGTAAATAACTATTGAACTTTAACTTTGAAGAAAGATGCTAACAAAGTTATTATTTTTTTGAGTTATTCAATTAACTAGAAGTTGAAGGGAGGGGAAAGAAATTGGTTCATCGTTGTGCAAACTAATGGTGAAATTACATGAGTTTTATGGAAGGAATGATTAATTCTTTGATTTATTTGTATCACATTGACCATTTTAAATATGTTTCAATTGAATATTTAAGACATGATTATTATGATTTCAATAATTGATGACATAGATTTGAAAGAGTCAATTTGAAAAGTGGTTATTAATTATTATGTGTAGTGTACTGTATAATACTTATTTGTTGAATAACTTTGAAGTTCACTTTATTCAGTTACTTCTATAGTATGTATAATTCATTCAAATTAAAATTATTAAACTAAGCACATAAAATATATTCATAAATTGGTCAGTTTATTGAATTATTTTTTTCCATGGTAACCCTCAGAAGATATCAAATTTAAGTCAGTTAATGAATTGAGTGTCAAATTTTCCCAATTAAAACTTTATTTTACAACAAATATCACCTGATTATAGATAATCCATATTGAATAGAAAGTGTAAGAGCATTATATCACTATACGATAGAAAAAAACAAGGCTTTAAATTATTAACCAATCAATACTAAAGAATGATTGGTTAATAATTGTTGAAATATGATTATCTTCACAGAGAAAGTGATTCGCGCTTCGAAACGGGGTCTGTCATTTCGTTTAATTTATTTGCCAAGAGCGACATGTGCATCAAAAAAGAAACTACAGAGAAAAAAAACTTTAACCAAAACAGAAGAAAAAAACTGAAAACTTGCCTTCAGAGAGAGTCATAACACTAAATAGATTCTCAAAGGGGGGTCAATTATCCCCTATAAGGGTGTAAACAAAGTTCTAACACTCTGAAAGGGAAATTTTATCGTAGTGGGAGAAATGTATGACTTGTATAATTGAGAAATGGGAATATCTTGATATGATAATTGGAAAGGGGAAACTACAGTTATCATATCGTTAAGAAAACGGAAATTAAAATAGCAAAAAAAACGGAAAATGAAAAAGAAACGAGAGCGAGTTTTGGAGATAAACAAAGACAACGAAACAGTGAAAATGGATTCTCGGTGTTTGTGAATAGAATGGAAGACATTGGTCCGAAGAGCCAGAGTCATTACGATACTAACCTCTTGAATATTAAGTTATTTTACTTTGTTGTCATTGTTGTGGTTGTTTGTTGTTTGTTGACTTTTCGGTACGACAAAACATACCCAATGTGGTATGACCCGTGAATTTTGCCCACAAACAACATAAATATCAAACTTCGATGGATTTTCTCCAAAGAATCTCAAACAGTGGGCGCAAGATTGAGTTTTCACCAATTGCGTGACTTGATATCACGCAATTTCTCCGGAAAAAGAACAGAAAAACTCTCAAATTTAGAAAAAACTCGTATCGCGATTATTTAGTCCGAAGAAGAAGCCGTACAACGCGGTTAGAGCTGCGAATTCTCTACTTAACGTTCTCTGTGAATGTACAAGGCAACTCTTACCTCGACCGATATTGTTTTATATGGGACATTCTTTGTTTCTGTTAGAGACAAGGCAATTTTACTGGGTTGAAACCACAACTTTCTTAGTTTTTCCCACGTTATTTTATTGGATCCTGCATTAAAACTGGTGTAAAATTGTACCATTTTATCGCATGTTATCTTTTTTAGTACCCATTTTTCACTGTCTTGCATTATTTTTTCAAATGAGTTTTTTTTTTTCGTACGGAGGTTTCTTACTAATTCAATGGAAATGTATATTCTCCTGAAAGGAGCACGGATCTTTTGTTGAATTATTATTTATCCATAATAATAGAAACACGTAATTTCTGCAGTCAAACAGAAAAATGACTGTACAACACATATCTTGGAACAATTGCATCTCAATATTTTTCACGCTGAGATTCTTAGCATACTTTAAAATACTGTTTCGGTTGTCCTTTTTTTCGTTTCTTTTTCTGACTTTTTTTTCTTTGTTGTTTTAAACGTTTCCTGTTTTTTAAAGATCATGAAATTTATTTCTTGTAAAAAATTTGTTGCTTTATTCTTACAATTCTATAAACAATCAATATCATTATTCTACCAGTTGAAAGACTTATTCATATCCTGGATAATAAACTTACCATTTTTATCTTAACAGATTTAAAAATATACTTTTTTAATAAGTTGATAATTGAGTTTATTGTATCTCCTTTAAAAAGTACATTTGTTTACCATTGTTGATAAATTATTCCAGATAAACAACAACCACAACAACAATAACAAATATTAACCCACTAAAGAGATCAAAAATTGAAAAGAGGAAATAAACCCAATTTGAAACATTAACCTCCATTTTACATAGGAAAAAGAAAAGAAGATATTATAAATAACCTGAAATGGATATCGAACCGACATTTAAAGGTTACATTGAAGATGAAAAGGATGCGCTCCTTATTTTACAAGCTACATTAGATGGTAAATTAAAACATATTCCAAGAAGACCATATGAAATTGAAAGACCTTACCTTATTACATCTGGTAACATTTTCGTCTTTGTTGAAGAAATTTCTGGTATTAAAAGATGGACTGATGGTGTAGCATGGTCACCTTCCAGAATTGCTGGAAAGTTTTTAATTTATAAAGAAGTCAATAAAGATAATGCATCATCTACAATATCCAAAAAAAAATCAAGTTCAAGAATAAAATTACCACCTTTAGTGTCTTCATTACAATCAAATATGAATAAACTCGATTCACCAGATGATATTGCAGCTTTAACTAATGTTGATCCTTCATCTTTAAGACCTGTTCATCCATTAAAATATACTGGATTAATTAAAAAAACCATTTCAGTTAATATGAAAAGACCCACTTTAAATTATTATGAAAGTTTCCATATTGTTTCTTATTATACTATGGAAGATGTAAAACAAAATAGATTGATTACTCCAAAGGATTCTTTAGTGTTTAGACATGTGAGACCAATTCCTGAATTAGTTACAGCTATGGAAAATACTTCATTAGGTAATATTAAAAATCAGTCTAACAAACTAAATTCATCTTCTAATACACCATTATCCAACCATGAAATGATGAATATGGATGGTTCCATGAATGTTAGTCAAGCACAATACCCACAGCATATGCCATATAATAATAATGGGTATGGTGCTGGTATTCCGGATCATACTAGTGGTACTAATATGAATATGGATGGTAGCATTGCAAATATAAGTCATAATAACACTAGTACACATAGCATGCATAGTAGTAGTAGCGGTAACTCTACTATTCAAAGTAATAGAAATCCACTCCTGAAAAATGAAGAATATCAATCATCATCTAATATGGTTCATTTAATGGGTACATATTCTCAATCTCCAAGCTTACAAAACTCTAGATATCCAATGTCTTCTAATTATAATAATGGTGCCATACAATCTACTACATCTTATGGTTATCCACCAAATAATAAATATATGAACGGTGAATATTTACAACAATCACAGGGACAAGTTTCTCAAGATCAACAAGGGCCTGTTCCATCGATAAATTCTTATCCATACTATTATAATAATATGCCTACAAGTACTCATGGGTATGGTGAAACAGCTACCACCACGACAGGTGTCTCTCAGAATGGTGCTCCTGCAAGTTCTAATGCATTATCCACTCCATATTATTCAACTGCGGATCCAAATGGTGTTTCCACTGGGTCAAATTCTAATGTCTCTGAATTACCTATTAATAACGTATCAACTCTACCATCCACTAATAATTCTTATCCAATGTATGCAATGAATGTCAACATGCCATATTATGGGAATAACATGGCTTATTCTAGAGGAGTCGCTAATACAGCAACGGGAACAAACGATAATAATAATACTGGCATGGCCGCTACTCCAATTAGTTTGAATAATAAAAATCCTTCAAGTACAGCAGTTCCATTAATGGGAAATTATTCTTCCAATCCTGTCAATAGTGTTGGTTTGCAACAACCATCTGGTCAAATTCCAGCACAGTATCCACCTCAACAAATGCATTATACACCAAACGGTAGTTATACTCCATATGGTGCCCAAACGACACCAATCCCCAGTATATATCCTTATCAAGGACAGCCACAACCACAACAGAATCAAAACCAAAGTCAGTATCCAATTGGAAATTCAAATGTCCCATATGGCTATAGTAATGCCAGTATAAATTACGGGGCATCAAATGATGGAATTGATAATTCTAATGCAAATAATTCAAGTCATACCGATATGGCCAATACTATAACCGGCAATAATAACGGAATTGTAATTTCAAGTAATCAAAATAGCACTGTGGGAGCGATCTCTACTTCTAATGAAAACGCTTCCACCAATACTAATACGCATATAAATATGGGGACTGGATCAGGATCATTGAACCAAACCTAAGCAACATGAAAAAGGTATTAATTTACAGAGAAAGAACCGCAATATTTTATTTTATATAACACTATATATATCTATCTAGTATATGTTTTAACATATATTTGTGCATAGTTGTACGTTTATCATCCAACGGTATACGATTCAAAGGTACCATTTGTATTTAGAAATTGTATGTAACGTCTTACGATAAGTAGGGTGTACATTTCTTAGTAAGAAAATATACAAGGCGATGACTAAATGTATACAATAATTTGACATTCCAAATTGTATCTGAATATATCAAGATCATATAGTTAACGAGATTTATAATAATTATGGAACAAGAAGAAGAAGTCGGCGTTCCTGTCTCATCCTTAGATGGAATCAAACATATCATATTAATTTTGTCAGGAAAAGGTGGTGTGGGAAAAAGTTCTGTGACTACACAAACAGCTTTATCATTATGTCAAAAGGGTTACAATGTTGGGGTATTAGATATTGATCTAACGGGTCCCTCTTTACCTCGAATGTTTGGTTTAGAAGATAAATCTATTTTCCAAACTTCAGAAGGTTGGTTACCAGTTAAAGTGGATACAAATGGAATCGGGTCATTGAGTGTAGTATCATTGGGGTTTCTAATTGGTGATAGAGGTAATAGTGTGGTATGGAGAGGCCCAAAAAAGACAGCTATGATTAAGCAATTTATCAAAGATGTGGTTTGGGGAGATTTAGATTACTTATTAATTGACACACCACCAGGAACATCAGATGAACACATTTCAATTGCTGAAGAATTAAGATTTTGTCACCCAGATGGTGCCATTGTAGTGACAACTCCACAAAGTGTGGCAACAGCTGATGTTAAAAAGGAATTGAATTTTTGTAGAAAAGTTGAACTTAACATTTTAGGTATCGTTGAAAATATGTCAGGTTTCATATGTCCATACTGTGCAGAATGTACTAATATTTTCTCTAGTGGTGGTGGTGAAAAATTGGCTGAACAATTTGAAGTTCCATATCTAGGTAATATTCCAATTGATCCTAAATTTGTTGAACTTATTGAAGTACAACATGAGAAAGATGAAACATTGGTAGAGATGTATGGGAAGTCTTCACTATATCCAATTTTCAATGAAATCATCGAGCGAGTTCTTGCTCAAAAGCGTCCCTCTCGTAAAGATTGAAGACATTTAATAAATAATAATTGCATTTTTATATAGATATCATTATTTTTTACTCAACTTAGATAGATTTAACTTAAAGCTTTCATCACTGGTTACATTTTCTAAAGATATATGAGTTGATGCACATGTCTTTGGGTTTAAAAAACTCGGGAGAAGACTTGTAGTCGAAGTTTTAGTTTTGTTTAAATTTGTTTCTGATCCGATCTTATTAGTTTTCAATTCTACATTATTTTCAGGATCAATATCTCGAACTGAATTGATTGGTGTCAGTAACACACTATTTTCCCTAGATGTCACTGATTTAAGTGAATTGTTGTGTTCCAGGTTAATATTATCATTAGCAGTTAAAGGTAAACGTTCTTGTAGTAAAGAAAATAGCGTAGGATAATGTTGTTGAGTGAAAGCATCCATCGGTAGTGTTTGGTAGTTCACAGTTATGTTATCTAGTATGGTATTTGATAAATTTTGGATATCTTCTAAGTGACCTTCTGTGTCATTTATGTTGGCTCCTATAGATTCTAATAGTTGGGATGAATTTTTATATGTCTTATTCTTCTCTCTCAACTTTATCGTACGTAAATAGGAACGTTTCAGTTTCTTAAGTGGTGTCTTCAATTTAGAATTCAATAAATTCATTTGACTCAATTCAACATTAATATCTTTCTCTAAGACATTGAAAATATCAACAATATCATTTTGCACTTGATTAATTTCTGGTTTGACATGGTGGAAAATTGAACTGTAAGTTCCTTGGCTCTTACTAGCTAAAGACGGTAGTCTCTTGTACTCATCATATGCATCTGATTGAGCTATCGTCAAAAATTCCTTCTCCTCTTTCATATATGTTCAACTATTAGTGTGTTGCTTTGTTTACTTTTTGTATGATTTAAGGACCATTTTCTGTAAATAAAATTCTACAAAATATTAAAGATTGTAATAAACCTTTAATTTAGACGCTGGAAAAAATTAAGTAAACAAATTAGAAGAATGTAATGTTATGATTAGTATATATTATTGAGAACACTATTGATCGTCGCTTCTAAAAAATCCATTTTTGATGGATTTAAGTAAATCTTCTATGGAATTAGTATTCAGCGATAAGATAAGAGACATTTAGCAACGTTCTACCCCATTTCTCTTCATCTTTGTTAGAAAATTGTTCCAATTTTGTGATATTGATTGGAATATTTTCATAGTTTCAGAGATTTTCTGTGTTCAAGGAAGTTTACAGGAACTGTAACTCTATTTAAATCTTAATTCTGTGACATAATTATTGTCTTTAAATAAAAATATATTAGATTCCATCTATATTATAATTAGTTATTAAAAATTTCTAACCATCAATGATAACTAATAATTATTATTAGATATATTTTATCAAATATTACAAGTTTACATTATTCTCAAGTTCTGGTACAATACTGGCCTTTTTTGAAAGGGTTAAGAGTTTAATTAGAATAATTTACAAATTTTTAGGATAGATGAAATTCTATTTATATTTGTTTTATCATATTCGTAAGTTACATTTAATGAATAATTCACTTGATACAAGAACGAGAACATACAAAGCTATTTCGTAGTAGTTTTCTTTTGTAAATTAATGTATTTTGATAATTAAATAATTGATTATATTTTTTTCAAAATTCAAGAAACGAAAAAAATGAAATAAATTTCAATGTTTAACTAACACATTGAAGGTAGAATTATCATTAAAGTACCAAGTAATAAAATAAAAATAATGGAACAAAATAACTGTATGCAATTGTCAACTATGAATACTGTTGGAAAACAAATTTACTAACAAAATATAATTAAAAATAGCCTTTCAATTGAAATATAACGAATACAAACAAACACTGGAAGAATTACAATCCAAGATCATAGAGTTAGGACACGATAAAGATGAGCATGATATAGTATTGAAGACTCTTGAAGACACTGATCCTCAAAGAAAATGTTACAGAATGGTAGGTGGTGCATTGGTAGAAAGTAATGTGGAAACTACAAAACCTATATTAGAGACCAAGAGGAAAAATCTAACAGATGCTATTAACAACATGAAAAATGAATTAGTTAAGATTGCCACTGAATTTGAAAAATGGAAGAAAGACAATAAGATTCAAATTGTCAAACAATAAAATTTAGGAAATAATGTAAAATAATATATATACATATTTATATATAAAGAAGATATACTTGCATTTTAAAAACACGAATTCCTTATTCATTCTTCTTAGTGACAGTGACTTTTTTATCCTTAGATGCAGTTGTCAAAAATATTATTATGAAAATAACAAAAGAGATAATAACCACATAGATAGCACTTAAGTAAACCCAAGCGTTAGAAATTTCCCAACTTCTTGGATATTCATCATTGGCTAAATGACGGATAGCCTTCACGTCAGATTCTTTAATGGATACTAAACCTTCTCTCTTATAATCTGTAACAAATGTAAACATACCGTGACGATTTGGTAATTTGAAATCACCAGTGGTATAATATTGAACTTCATTATCAGCGTTGGATTGTTTTAAAGTTAAACGGTAATAAGGATCAACTTGTACTAATTCAAATTGAACGTCATCAGCTTTAAATGGTTCCCATTTTTCACCTGTCCATTCAGATAACCCAATTTCGTAAGTGACTAAATCATTAACTTTATATTTTAGGTCATCATATGAAATACCATTAGCATGTGAATGATTGGCACCTACAGATTTAATGACGGATTTTTCTTTGAAAGTCCATTTAATCAATTCAGTGATAAATTCGTTGTTAGTGTTGAAATTTTGATCATTGAAGAAATCAATAGAACCCACCCAAGTGGATCTAACATTATTTAAACCTTGGAACCCAGCAATAATATAACCTTGAGAACCTACAGTCCATGGTTCCTTACCTTCTTTACCCTTGGTGAAAGAAGTCTTAGAGGCCTTCAATATTGGTACAATTTGTTCACGATTATCTAATAAAGCTGCTGAACTTTTACCTAATTGGAAGTTTTGTTCATTGGATTCAATTTGATAAACGTATTTGTTTAGTAATAATTTGGAAGACACTTGTAAATTTTCATCATCAGTGGTGAAATAGTCCACTAAAACTTGATCTCTGGAAGATGGATAAATACCTAATTGTTGTAAATATACACGAACGGAATCAGAAACAGCATCTGGAGAACTGATGGCTAAAATGTTACCACCATTTTCAAAGAATTTCAATAATTCCTTAGAGGACAATTTCTTATTTAATTGTTTACCTTTCACAGGGAATACAATTAAATTATCATAAAGTCTGTCCCCCAATTTAAATAAATCCAACCCATCTTCATTATCAACCAAATCGTAATAATTGACATTATATGAACGTTCTGATAATAAATTGGTCAATTGAGAGTAATCATTCAAATCGGCAATTTTACTGTTGTAAACTATCAAAGTTCTAGAACCAGTTACACTCAATGCCTGTGCAATATGCAGGAAAACCAAAAACAGAGTGACCACAGATGAAAGCATTGCAATTGTATGTGATCAAGGGTAGGGTTTAGTCTCTCTATTTGTTGTCAAGACAATTCACACGTTTAACGTTTTGTTCTCTTAAATTTTCAATTCTCGGAATATCGTTCAGTACGGGCTAGTATTAAATAATATATATAACACATATAAAGAAATACTTGTGAATTGAGTGACACTTCACAGTGTTCAATTGGTAGTTGTTTATTTGAAGAGTGTGTTCAATATAAGTTAGTGTCTCTAATCTATGGGAAGATCAATAAAAAAAAATGGCAAAAAAGAAAGTGCTTTCACTCGGAGTTGAACCGAGGATCTCCACATTACTAGTGTGGCGCCTTACCAACTTGGCCATAAAAGCTGTTTTTCTTGTTTTTGGGAGTTTCAAAAAATGACCCGCTGAAGTGGGAGTGCCCATCTGACAAGTTCCATATATCGCTCATTTTCTTGTTGTTTGTAAATATTTTTAACCAAATGGTTGACAAAAAACATAATGTCCCCATATAATTTGTTTTTGTAAACTGAACGGCTCCTGAACTGCCCGAGATTTAAGTTTTTTAAAATTGATGAAACTAAAATAACCAAATAAAGTCCAATTCCCAACCGAAATGGATTAAATTTTTGCTTATAATATCCTCATTATTGCCAGCATGCTAACTCTTTAGCATAATTCCTGATAGAAGTGGTGGATTAGTACGAGGTTCGATGTTCAACACCACATCACATCGCACGTTGAGTGTGTTTTCAATTACAGATCTCGAAAACAAAAAAAGATGAAACATAAACAAAGATGCTTTACGTGTTTACGTGAATCAAACAAGATATTTTAACCCATTGGAAGTCAATTTGTAGTAAAAATGAGTGGAGGAATTGGTGAATCAAGATCAGAACTGTTAGCTTGGTTAAATGACTTACTGAGGTTAGAAGTGAAGAAAGTGGAAGAGTGTGGGACAGGTGCAGCATATTGTCAAATTATGGATTCCATATACAATGATATCCCCATGCATAGAGTCAGATTCAACAGCACTGTGGAATATGAACATTACACTAATTATAAGATTTTACAAAGTTGCTTTGCTAGGCATAAGATTGAGAAGATCGTTTACGTGGAGAGATTAGTTAAATGTAGATTTCAAGATAATTTAGAGTTTTTACAATGGATCAAGAGATACTGGGTACAACACAAGGATTCAAGCCCTTACGATGCAGAGGCTCGTAGAAAATATAGACAAGTGAGTGGCAGTAATCATTCCAGTGGGAACAATACGCCTAGTGGTTCCACTTTAAATGTAGCTAAGAGGAAACCTATAAGTACAAACAATACTACTAGTAATATGAGTCAAAATTCAATGCGTTCAAGTTATGGGATGAATAATAGGAAAGTCTCCAATGAACAATTACTAGCTGTACAGACAGAATTGACTCAAGCTCAAAATAAAATTACTACATTAAATAAAGATATGGAACAATATAAAGAGACTACCAATATTCTTGAAAGAGAACGCGAATTTTATTTTGGTAAATTGAGAGATATTGAAATATTAGTACAATCCACTCAAGATTTAGTCAATGAAGGTTTTTATAAAGCGGAAACTGATGAATTGACTAAATTTTTAAATAGAGTACAACAAATTCTTTATGCTACAGAAGAATCCTATGAAGATGATAATGCCAATCATCAAACAGAAAATAATGTTACGGAGAATACGATAGAGGTGAATGCTCAAAATAATAGTAATAATATTAATAATGAAGAAACGTTTAATGTAAACAATACAAATGATATAACTGCACCCAATCTAATAATCGATGAAGAAACATTTTAAATGAAATATTTTTATCAATACAATTTTAGAATATAGTTAATATTATTTTATCTACATGGGGTAACATTATATAAATATATACATTTGTCTTGTAATATTAATATTGATTTAATTTTTCAATTCGTTACAGGAGCATCAGTGGTATCTTTATCATCATTCTTTGGATCTAAATATTTTTCAAAAGCTTCATTTCTTTCAGGGAATGGTCTTTTCCCCAATAATCTTATCATATCTTCTCTAGTGATAGCTTCTTTCCTCAATAATTCTTTAGCGACTTTATCCACTTTTTCAATGTTGTCCTTTAATAAAGTGGTACATTTTTGATGCGCTTCATCAACAAGTTTTTTCACTTCTAAATCAATTAATCTTGCCTTTCTCCCACTAAATGGTTTACTTATTTGAAGGCCATTAGCATCAGATTGATCATACGAGAGATAACCTACTGCCTTTGACATACCTAATTTAGTAACCATAGCTTCTGCCATATTTGTCACTTTTTTAAAATCGTCATGTGCACCACTGGTTACAGAGGGGAAATGTAATTCTTCTGATACACGACCACCTAAAGTCATAATCATTCTATGCTTAAATTGTTCTTCTGTGATTAAATACTGATCAGCGGGTAAATATTGTGCATAACCTAATGCACCTTGACCTCTTGGAATGATACTCACTTTTAATAGAGGATCAGCATATTTTAATAACCACCCACAAACTGCATGGCCTGCCTCATGATATGCGACAGTATTTTTCTCCTCTAAGGATAAGACTTTTGATTTTTTCTCTAAACCAGCAATGACTCTTTCAATGGCTAATTCAAAATGATTCAAAATGATAAATGGATCTTTATGTCTTGCAGCAATTAAAGCAGCTTCATTACAAGCGTTGGCAATATCTGCACCTGTGAAACCTGGTGTTAAAGTGGCTAATTTCCCAGCTAAATTTTGTTTATCATTGGATAAAGCAGGTTCTAAAGTTAATTTTCGTAAATGAACCAAATAAATTTGTTTACGTCCTTGAATATCTGGTGAATCAATTTGAATGTGTCTATCAAATCTACCTGGTCTCATAAGTGCTGGATCTAATACATCTGGTCTATTAGTCCCTGCTAATACTACAACTTGATCGGAAGTGGAGAACCCATCCATTTCCACCAATAATTGATTTAAAGTAGCTTCTCTTTCATCATTGGCACCACCTAGGGGCCCACCTTTACCTCTTTCTTTCCCAATGGCATCAATTTCATCAACAAATATAATGGAAGGTGACATTTTCCTTGCTTGTTCAAATAAATCTCTAACTCTAGAGGCCCCCACACCGACAAACATTTCTACAAATTCAGAACCAGAAACAGATAAAAAGGGAACCCCGGCTTCACCTGCGGTAGCTTTAGCTAATAAAGTTTTACCCGTACCTGGTGGACCTGATAGAATGGCACCACGAGGAATCTTAGCCCCCAAGGCAGTATATTTATCTGGATTTTTCAAAAAATGAACGAATTCCATAATTTCTTGTTTAGCTTCATTACAACCAGCAACATCTTTAAAGGCCACTTTCACATCAGTCTCTTTGTTAAATAGTTTGGCCTTAGATTTACCTACACCAAACATATTACCCATACCATTTTTCCCATTAGCAGCAGATCCAGGTGATAGTTTCTTAGTGACGAAAAACAAGCCCGCCAATAATAATACAGTGGGGATAAATGGATAAACGTATTGCCAAGTGGAAGTTTTATTAACGTAAATGATGGGGATTCTATCATTTGGTGCAATAGACAATTGATCTTGTAATGAATCCATTTGCTCTTCAAAAACATCAGTGGATCCAATAGTAAATGACACTGTATCATTAGAAATCAATTCTGCCTGTACTAAATATTTATTGATGACATACAATTGTTTCACTAGACCCTTTTGTAAATATTTGTTTTTAAAATCTTGGAAAGTCAATACATCATTTGAAGTAGTGGAATTTGTTGAAGATGAAGTGGCACTCAATAAAGTAAATAAAAGCCCAAACCCAGTGGTAAGATAAACAGTCTTGGCAAATTTTTTAGATTTGAAATATTCTGCAAATGTTTTAAATTCTTCCTCTTGATCTTGATGTTTCTTTTCTTTATCCTCATGCTCTTCTTGATCTTGTTTCTTATTCTCTTGCTGTTTATTGAGCAGTATCCTTGATTGGTGCATAGATCTCGTCCCCATCATGCTCGTACGCCTCGTGTACATCAGTGGCAATGCCCTGATGGTCGTCACACGAGGAGTCAACAACATGCGTTTCCCCCCAGTGATACAAACCCGCGTGAGCAGTGAACGTGTGGGTATCATAGCAGTCTAATTAGTTATATCAACGGCTCTCTACCTTGTATTGTATTGATGCTCTTTACTCACTAACGGTATCCCCGATTCCATCCATATATTATTTATATATATTTATATAGTGGTATCACAGACCACGAACACTATAAGAACATTTAAACGTATTATAATCCCTATAAAGAATAACATAATCACTTGATATACAGAACAAGGTAAAGCGATGTACAAGAGGTTCTTCACCGTGTCAGCGAGACAGTGCAATGCTAAGGCACATGAGACGCTTTTAAAGAAGTATTATGGTCCCAATTTGATGAAATCCATTCAATTGGCACAGGACTCCCTACCAGAGAGTATATCAAGACAACGAGTGGCAGGAGAAGACCAGGAGGATTACACACAGATTGACCCCTTCTGGGATTATAACGACAGTTTACCGCACTCGCACACACAAGGTCCCTTACCTGTTTATAATCCTATTAATATGCAATCACAACGATTACCCAATGATATTTACCCCAGTGAAGTGAAATCGTTGGCTACACAAAGTAGGATATCTAAGATGGTATTATTAGCCAACAATATATACAAGCAAACCAATATTGATCCAAAATACATTACATCCACTTTACAAATGAAACCATTAGTATTGAAAAGAGTGTCAAATCAAACTGGGAAGGGTAAAATTGCATCTCATTATGCACTATGTATTGTGGGGGACAGGAAAGGTATGATTGGCCTGGGGGAGGGAAAATCCAGAAGTGATATGCCCAAGGCTATCGCTAAGGCTCATTGGGATGCTATTAGAAATGTTAAATATGTGGATAGATTTGAAGATAGAACAATTTTCAAAGATATGGATTATAGATTCCATGGTGTGAAATTATTCTTAAGGAAAAGAGAACCTGGGTTTGGGTTACGTGTCAACCATGTTATCTTTGAAATTTGTCAATTAGTTGGTATTAAAGATTTATCTGCTAAAATTTATAAATCAAGAAATGATATGAATATCGCCAAGGGTGTAATTGAAGCCTTAACTGAGGGCCAAAGATCGTTGAAAGATATTGCATATGGTCGGGGTAAGAAACTGGTAGACGTAAGGAAAGTTTATTATTCAGAATAGTGGATTTTGTATATGTATATATATATATATTCTTGTATATAATAATTTTTTTTTAATTAATTAATTAGAAACTGTATAGTATTGAACCTTTAAATTATGAAATAAATATCCACAAATATCATATTAAGAAGCACTGCAATGAGTAATCAAGCTTTATTTGAGAAATTAGATCAAACGACAGAACATTTGTCAGTGAAATTAGCTGAATTGATTAAATTATCATCAATGGAAAACCCGGATATGGATGAGGAAGATATCATTAATAATAAAGATAAAGGTAATATCACAACAGATTTGACTACGGCTACCAACGGTGTCATGATGATCAACAACCAAACATCTCAACTGATAAAGGGTGTACAGGACCTACTTGTATTAACTAGAACCATACGAGAAAGATGGCTTTTAAATCAAATACCATCATCTTCAGAGACTGTACCCATTGATTACAATAAATTACAAAATTTATTAGACAATTGTATTGATGTAATAGTCAATGATCAACCTATGTAAATATATATATATCCTATAATACAATCTATTTCAAATATTTTTTAGCTAGTGCTTGTACTCTAGCATCAAATGCGGAACTCGTTATAGGTTCATTAATCTTATAAAATGGATTCATTATGGTCTTTATATAAAGTTCATGCACTTCTTGATAGAAATTCCTACATGCCACATCGTCTATCACCACAGCACTGTTATTGCCCTTATCATTACCATGAACCATAACAAATTTCATACCACCATATGAAATGTATCCAGTGATAGCCAAACCATAAAAATGATCCACTTTCCCCAAATAACAATTGTCTACATTCTTCACATTACGTGATCGAAGAAACCCACCACCGTTAACCACATTACCCAATGTGTTAGAATCACTATTACTTGGTGTCATTTGCCATTGTAAATCTTCCACGATATCTAATGAAGAATGTAATATAAATGGATTCAATTCCTTTAAATCTAACGGAAAATCCTGTGACTGAGTAAATTGTGCCTCATAGATAGGGTTATCTTGACGTCCTATTATAGCAAAATATTGTGGCATAACTGTAGTGATGATTGTTTTTACGTATTTATTATAGTGTGTCTTCCATTAAAATTGTGAAAATTAATTAATTATATATGGTAAGTAAGAGATAAAGGTGGCAACCTTATCCATAATTAAATACAAACCAACAACACAAGACATGTCTCAAGCTATCTTAACAGATACTGGACAACAGCAAGAACAACAACAGCAGCGGCCCAGGCATCAACGTCGACGTAGCCATGGTAAGAATGGCACCACTAGAAACCCAGCCGCAGCAGTACCTAATCCAAACACTGGTAGAATTAAGTTAGTGACTAAACTGTTCCTTGATAACAAGTACGGGTTAATGGATGATTTAAACTATAGCAGGTCTATACCTATATCACCCACGAACGGATTAAACGTCGCTGATCCTAATAATATTCAAACGACACCACTTCCTCAAAGTAAAGATTCTATTGATCAAACTTTAGGGACAGCATATAATAATATCACATTGTCACAAGGGACCTCCTCGAATGGGACTTTACCCACTGTACAACAACAATTAGCCAATATAACACCAATACCTAAATCAACAAGATTGAAAGCTGAAAGAGTAAGAATCTATTTGGATTATTTTTATAACGTATTGGAAAGAAGTATATCTTTGGATACAACTAAATCAGATCATAACCATCAACAAAATCATCAACATCATTATGAAGGTGTGGAAGGTGTTTATAACCCATTGCAAGTCATTAGAAATAGAACTTTAAGGAAAAAATATCATGATGAATCAAAACCTGTCAGAGAATTGTCTTATTCCAGAGTACCAGTGATAGCTGTAGTACAATTTTCCAAGAAACCTCATAGGAAATTGAAATGGTTTATCGAATTAAGTGAAAGATACAGTGATTTAACTTGGAGAACATCACATTGGAATGAGTTAAGAAGACCTGATGGGAAATTATGGGCTAGTGATGAAGAATTTAACAGTAAGACGAAGAAAAAGCATAGAATTAGTAAAACAATCACTAAGAGAAGAAGAATAAGAAAGAGAAAAGATGATGCTCAAGAACCTGATAATACTGATTTGACAAAGGAAAATACTGATTCTAAAACTAATCAAAAATCATCACATACAACAAGTGATGGAAATAGCAGCATATCACCAAATGATGATTTATTAACTCATAACACTAATCTTAATACAATGCCCCTACCAGAGATTTCAACAAGTGATGAGAAAGACAATAACAATAATAACACAGAGTCACCTGTACCTAGATTAAATAAATTTGAAAAAATTATCAGTAAGACAAAACCAAAGAATTTCTCAAAATCACCAAAGAGAGGTGATAAATTGACTGATAAAGACAATCATTTACAACCGAAGAGTAAACTTGATAAAATGCATTTATCACCTTTAAGTACATCGGGGACTAGTAGTAGTAATAAATCAACATTAATCACTTCCTCCGCTAACAGTCTTAAAAAATTAATCACTAAGGATAAGTCAATTAGTGATGATATTAATAATACTGATTCAGAATCTGAAGAATCAGAATCGTCATCTTCATCAGCATCTAGCTCATCATCATTTGCCCTTAATATAGATTCTAAGAGAGGGGGAGGAGGAAGAAGAAGAACGTTTAGTATGCCCATTGGTATGACCAATAAACAACCAATTATTAATGAGAATAATAATAATAAAAATACTATAATTACTAATAATCATGCTGAACCTATTCAACCATTTTTCGTGGAAGAAATGGACGATTTAATTGACGATAATGTGGGGACTTTTGAAGTTCAAGTAGATAAACAATTAGAACAATATTGGCACGATACACGTTACATTCTCAGTACAATTGCCATTATGAGACATAGACGTAAAACTCATGAGATTGTGAAAAAGAAAGCCATTCAGAAAAGAATTAAAACAGTGGTGAAACATGATACTGATGAAAATATTAAGAAGACAGGTGATATAATTGAAGTGTACGATAAAGAGTTGGATAAAGTCATTCAATTGGGGAACAAATGGACTTCACGGTTATTAAATGATTATTCTATTAGAGTGGAAATGTTAATATCATCAAGTGATAGAATATTAAGTGATATAAACACTACATTAACTTTAAAATTGAAATTATTTCAAGAGAACACTGAAAGATATGGTAATGTGAGAATGTTACAAAGTCAAAGAACCACAAAAGTGATTTACAGAATGTTAGAATATTTAATTGTCGTTGTACTTTGGTCCATTTGGTTACTTGTTAGTATATTGAGAGAAATAAGATTTGGATTTTTATTTTTATGGAAGTTAATTAAATGGACAGTTTGGTGAAAACACATAATGGGTAAGAATATATATTTATAACGAAGGTATCTATTATATATTTACAGTTAAATTAGATTAATTTATTCGTTCAAGTTCGTTGATTTTTTATGACACTATTAGATACAGAATCTTCTTCCAAAAATATACCACGATCAGCTGCCTCATCCAATATTTTACTTCTTCTTATCATTTCCTTTTCATAATATTCATGTTGGAATGTAATCAATTGTTTATCTGCTCTAAAGACTATCCCCATAGAAATCCACGCACAATGATAAAACACTCTCACTGGCATCCTTACATTCTTATACACTTTAGAAAATCTATTCAATAGGAGTGCAGTACTGACACTGATCATTGCACCTTGTACTGCCCCGATTACAGAAGCCACAGCGATCTAAAACGTTCATGTTAGTAACAGATGAGATGAAGCGAAATTAATTTCCACACACTCTACATACTTCTTTAGTTAACAGTTTAATTGTATCCTTTGCATAATGCACAGGCTTGATTTGTTCAGGCATATTCTTAGTTGTATGATCTTTGGTAGATTCATTCACTATGTATCTTATTATTAGCGAATCATTCCCTAAAAAATATAAATTATTGAAAAATATAAAAGCTTATAAAGATTGTGTTTGTAATTTAATTCATTTAATACGGACATAATAATTTGAGCAATATATGAGCGTATACCAAATGTTTTGTGATGTTCCAATCACAATACTGGCATTCTTCTTACAAATCACAATCTGAAAAATTATAATTAATATGCTATATACTATATGATGAAACGAGTGATAATATGATGTGTATAATAAACCCCAAGAGAGAAAAGAAATGCTTTAGAAGGAAGAAAAAAATGTTATTTATTCTTCGTTATTAATAACTGTTGATGAATGTGGATATGATGATGATGATGTAGTTGATATATTATTTGTCCCTATTGTCTTGTCAAATGATTCGTCAAATGATTTAAATAATTGTAATGGTCTTTCCAATAAACCTTGTGCCCTTTCGTTATAAACTTGTAATCTGTCGAACCATTCTAATAATGCGGTCTTATCGTTCATTGTAATCACTGGATCTCTCACCACATGTTCAATTAAAGTACACCAAATATGTGATATTTGTTCCATACATTTATCATAATAATAATTATTACTTGGTAAATCGAAACGAGGTAAATTTATTAACATGTGAGTGCATGAATCTAAGAATTTCAATGATTCATGTAAATTAGTTTGTCTTGGTGGTATATTATCCAGGATGTAATCGATTAAACAATTTAAAAATTCTAAGATGGATGATTTCATTCTGACAAATGCATAATCGTTTAATTTATTATTTTCCAATTCCAATCTTTTATTGTAAGGTATATTATTATAAATGTTTTCCAATTTGGATTGTAATATTTGTAAACATTCATTAGTCTTGAAATTTGTTGTAGAAATCTTACCATGAATGAATTGTTGTACTTGTGGTTCTGCTACTAATAAATCCATAATCATTTCTTGTAATTGTTCTTTATTCATTAATTCTAAACCTCTTTGAATGGGTAAAGATTGTCCTTGAATGACAGATGTTACGTTATATTTCCTCTTATTGACACATGAGGTGGCAGGTTTCCTTACCACAGGTGTGTTTCTAATGATACTATTATTATTATCCTGTGGTTTCTCCAAAGTTTGATCATTATCATCGTCATCATCGTATCTTCTCTTTATCTTTTCATTTGTTGTTGTTGTTGGAGTCGTTGTGGTTTGAGTAGTGGTGACTACTTGTTTATTCGAATGGGACATGTTTGCCACGGAGTTGAACCCCCAAGAGAATCCCATAGTGTTATTCATCTTTGTTTATGTTGTATTTGTTTGGTGATGATGTTTCTCTATGTTGCCACTTTTTGAAAAGTTTTTTCGCTTTAATAAAATTCAATTGGAAAAGTTTCCATAACAATAATAAGGTTATCCGGGTGAATAATAATAATTAAGGCAATATTTCAATACATATCTACTTATTTTAAATATTGTTTAATCTTTTCATCAATAATCTTTGATAACACTTTATTCAATGGTGAATCGTCTTTGGCAATTTGGTTTTCTAAAGTGACCAAAATTTGCTTTTCAATAATCTTACCAGTCAAATCCACTTCGATGTTAACATCACTGCCCAATGGTTTCAAGGGCATTATAACATTCTCTTGTGTGTGCTTAATCATGGCAATGTAGAAAGTGTCATCTTGATCCACTTTAGTGATGGTCAATGAAGTACCATCAATACAAATGAACCCCTTTTCCACTATATATTTACCGTACTCTTCATCTCTTAAATGGAATCCAAACACGACAGAGTTACCATCTGCTTCACGAGAAACAATCTTAGCAGTCGTGTCCACATGACCTTGCACGTAGTGTCCACCGAATCTTACATCTTGTGACACAGCTCTCTCTAGATTAACTTTACTGCCAGCGGTCCATGACGCCACATTAGTTCTTCTGATGGTCTCTGGGGAGATCCCCACTTTGAAAGTGTCCTCGTCGAATTCAGTGACCGTCAGACAGATACCGTTAATGGCAATCGAGTCACCAATGTGACAGTCGGACAAGATTTCCTTCGCACCTCTTATAGTGATAGACACACCTTGACCACCGCTCTCAGTGTCGTCAAACTCCTTGTACTCCTGCACGGTCCCCATCAACTCTACAATACCTGTAAACATCTTCAATAGCTTCTTGTTCTGGTGCTGTTCACTCGCTGAGTAATAATAATTAGTATATATATTTATTTGTCAATATATATATTTTTCACCCATATAGTGTAATATTACCTAATACACAACACACACACAACACACAACTCGACACCACCATCCGTATACCCCAGTGTCCACCATGGCATGTCACTAGTGTCAAGAACACCACCGCCCGTTGCCATGACAACAGCCACCCCACTCATCCCACGTGAGAGCACCCCCACTGGAACTGTGGCATGGAATTTTTCACCACAGTTTTCCCGCAGAGAAAAAAACAGTGAAATTTCCATGCCACAGTCATTTCCGTGTCTTTATATAAGACTCACCAACTGGATCTCGAAGTGTATATCTCTACTCTACTCTGGTCTACTTGTAACAACACCAACAGCAAGAAACCATGTCCTCTCACTTCGCTACTGTGCCCTTCGGTGTGGCCCCAGAGGCTAAACCATTGGAAAACTACGCTTCTCCAGTGGACGCTATCAACTCTGTGTTGTCTCACACTGCCAAGAGTGTCTTCGGTTACAAGACTTTCTCTCAACCTGATTTCCTTTACAAGCACATCGCTAACCAAACTGGTAACAACGTCTTCTTCCAAGAATTAGATGTCAGATCAGGTGCTGGGTTAACTCCATTAGGTTTCAACTCCGGTGATGCTGAAAACAACGGTGTTAGTGCTATTATCGCTCCAGGTTACGCTTTACCTTACTTTATTGACACTTTCCAAAAAGTCGGTGCTGACTCTGCCAAGTTCGCCCTATCTATCGGTGCCTTAAACTATGATGAAACCACTGGTGCTGTCACTACTGATTATGTGACCGCTTTGGATGCTGCCTCTAAATTGAAATTTAACGTGGTCACTCCAGTGAACGTCAACGAAGTGGAACAAGTCACTTTATTGTCTATTGCCTTAGCTGCTTTTGGTGCTAATGCTGGTGCCATTAATTTGTTCGATGCTGTTAATTACACCAAGACTTTATTACCAGTTAACCAAACTGTGACCGCCGAAGTGGCCACTGATTTATTGACTAAATTGGCTAAATTGTTACCACCAGGTGGTGTGTCTTTAGATGATATCTTGAGTAAATTCAATGAATTGTCTGGTTTCAAATTACACAATTTCCAATACTCTGGTAATGAAAATGCTGAAACTGTGTTTGTCACTTACGGTTCAGTGGAATCTGAATTGTTTGCTCAATCCACTGCTAACACTGAAAATGGTGTTATCTCCATTAGAATCCCATTACCATTCGACTCTGAAAAATTCGTGGCCAACATTCCAAAATCTGTCAAGAGATTAGTGGTTATTGGTCAATCTGTTGATGGTAAATCACCAACTAACTTAAAGGCACAAGTCTCTGCCTCTTTGTTTTACCACGGTCGTAGAAACATTAACGTCTCTGAATTCATTTACAAACCAGATTTCATTTGGTCTCCATCTGCTGTGCAACAAATTATTGGTTCATTCTCTGTGAACCCAGTTGTTGCCAACTCAACCAACAAGAACTTTATCTACTGGGGTAATGACAAGAATGACACTGTGGAGATTCCAGCTAGATTAGTCAAATCTTTGGCCTTAGATGAAGGTAAATTTGTCTCTTTGAGAACTAAATTTGACAACATCACTAACGCTGGTACTTTACAAGCTCAAATTCAATACGGTGATGATGCTAACAACTTCACTGTTGGTAACATTGACCGTGCTGAAACTGTTATCGTGGAAGACGTTGCTATCTTGAAACAAATCAATGTTGTTGCCTCTGTGGAACCACAAGGTACTATTATTGTCGTGACTCCAAAGGGTTTCCAAGAAAAGCCTTTCGATGATTTAGACACTTTTGTCAAGACTTTTGGTTTACCAACTACTTTCTTGAACGATGTTGTCGCCAAGGAAATCACTTTAACTTTGATTGATGTCGAAGAAGTCGCCAACAAATCTGCTTTAATCCAATTGGTCTTCTGGACTAAGACTTTTGGTACTGCTGAAGTTGCTTTGAACCGTTTCTTCTTCTCTCACGATGGGTTATTAAACGAATCTGATTTCTTAGAATTATTCGAAAATGATTTCCCAACTCACGTCAAGGATATCACTTTCGATGCTATTCCAAAGATTGAAACTCCAGAAGTTGAAGAAAAGGAAGAAGCTGAAAAGAAGGAAGAAGAAGAAGAAGAAGAAATTGTTGAATTACCAATTTTCCCAATTGAAACTTCTTTCCAACCAAACACTTCTGAAATCGCTGAAATTCCAGAATCTCAAGTTACCACTGTTGAAGAAATTGCCAAGAAATTATCTTTCAAAGAAGCTTATGGTATTGATGCTAAATTGAGACCAGACTTACCAGTGAAGAACTACGTTATCAAAGTTAAATCTAACAAACGTGTCACTCCAGAAGATTATGACAGATACATTTTCAACATTGAATTTGACATCTCTGGTACTGGTATGACTTATGACATTGGTGAAGCTTTAGGTATTCATGCTAGAAACAATGAAGAACAAGTCTTGGAATTCTTAAACAGTTACGGTTTAGATCCAAACGCTGTTGTCTTGGTTCCAAACAAGGATGATGCTTCCGTCTTGGAATCTAGAACTGTCTTCCAAAGTTTCGTGGAAAACTTGGACTTATTCGGTAAGCCACCAAAGAAATTCTACGAATCCTTGGTTGAATTTGCTCAAGATGATGCTGAAAAGGCCAAATTACAAGATTTGGCTGGTGCCTCTGGTGCTGTGGAATTGAAACGTTTCCAAGACGTTGAATATTACACTTATGTTGATGTTTTGAACTTATTCCCATCTGCTAGACCAACTTTGGAACAATTAGTCACTTTGATTTCTCCATTAAAGAGAAGAGAATACTCTATTGCTTCATCTCAAAGAGTTCATCCAAATGAAGTTCATTTGTTGATTGTTGTGGTCGATTGGATTGACAACCAAGGTAGAAAGAGATTCGGTCAAGCCTCCAAGTACATCTCTGAATTGCAACCTGGTCAAGAATTGGTGGTCTCTGTGAAACCATCCGTCATGAAATTACCACCAAACCCAGAACAACCAGTTATCATGTCTGGTTTGGGTACTGGTTTAGCTCCATTCAAGGCTATTGTGGAAGAAAAATTATGGCAAAAGCAACAAGGTATGAACATTGGTGAAATTTACTTATACTTAGGTTCTCGTCACAAACGTGAAGAATACTTGTATGGTGAATTATGGGAAGCTTACAAAGATGCTGGTATTATTACTCACATTGGTGCTGCTTTCTCCAGAGATCAACCTCAAAAGATCTATATTCAAGATCGTATCAGAGAAAGTTTATCTGATTTGAAGACCGCCATGATCGACAAACAAGGTTCCTTCTACTTATGTGGTCCAACCTGGCCAGTTCCTGATATCACTCAAGCTTTACAAGATATTATTTCTGCTGATGCTAACGAGAAGGGTATCAAGGTCGATTTGGATGCTGCCATCGAAGAATTGAAGGAAACCTCCAGATACATTTTGGAAGTTTATTAATCTAGTCTTTTATTAAAATAAGTATAGATTTCTATATATTTATATACTGATAATGATAAAATTGTGATTTTTACCTCATGTTCAAGTGGATTCATGCCCATTTTGTTCGCCTTATTCAATAAGCTTAACAAGAGTCAAGTAAATTTATCCATTTTTGGTTGAGAAGAGTAAATTGCCATTTAACATCCATAACGTCCATATGATTATAGTAAGGCGAACATAATACCACACTAAACAAAGTGATAGAAAATCACTTGTTGAAGTAGACATGACATAATGTGTAATTAATAGCGGACGACTTTTAACTTCTTTCTATTCTCGCCAACGTTCAGACAATGAACTTTCAATTAAAGTAATATATGTATATTTTGAAACTGTTTTGTACTCAGAATAGACTCAGATTTATACACTGTTCTACGCACTTCTCATTGTACAATATAAAGTGGTAGACATAGTAACCTCAGTTATATCTGCTCTAAGGCACGTATACATGTATATATAATTAATATAAAATAGAACTTTCTCACTCATAACTATTATATTCCAAACAAAAATGATATATTATAAAACACATTAAGATAATATAACATCAGATATTATAGAAAATTTAAAACGTTCAAAGTTCATAATTCCCGTTTACAGGACAACGAAATTATAAAAAAACCTAAAAACGATATACATTTTACGATATTATCGTCTTTTCCAAATGCAGTAATGTGAATGTTTAGTCATCTGAAACTATGTTAATTTTAAATATTATTGCTGTGATCTTAATAGAACATATCTGGACAATAGATTTTTGAACAACTGCATTTACGATGACGCAGTTATAATTCGAACTAGATGACAATAACCATTCTAGACAGTGGGTTGTACAAATATATTAAGCATTTATCCCTCTATTATTATTGTATCTCTGTGAAAGGCTGGTATTGGTATTCCTCTTCAGCAACGCCGGTTTATTTACCACATCTGAGCCACTGGAAAAACTGAGAAATTCCTTAGAACTATCATTGGTATTCTCTACTGTAGGCGGCAAATTAGTATTATCTGATAAATCTTTAGACTTTGCAGTGAAAAAATCTATGTTAGGTGGTCTTAACTCCGTCAATTTACCCTTGTTCCGTTTATAAGCCTCTTTTGCTTCATCTTCAGCATTAATTCCAAAGCTTAATAATCTCCGAGCATTACGATTTTGTGTTTCCCTATGCATTACCACTATCTCCTGAAATGCTGGGTTGTTAATCTCTTCGTAAAATAATTTTTCCACTTCTTTCCATTGAGAGGGAAGACGTTCTACATAAAATCTTGGTTTAGGTACTGCAGGATCATCTGCTAGGGGGTTACAATATAAATAACAGTGCACCAAATATTTCCAATATGAATTAATACGTGAAGCTTCTTTAGGCATTCCATATTTATCGACACAATCATCTAGAAGATGGTATCGTCTTAGGTAATAATCACCCAGATCATCAACTCCAACATTCTTCTTTTTATTTGATTCTTGTTTAACATTTTGATTCTCTTCTTGTGTTTCAAACAAATGATTAACAATGGTCATATTCAGTGCATAATGTGTAGATATTTTGGAGGACGACACTTAAAAGTATATCTGCTTGATCAATTATAAATAATTGATGCTAAAAAAAGTAAAATATCTGAGCGCATCGCTACCCAGCTTCTTACATTCAATATGAAAACGCCGTGCAAGTAATGTTCCCCGCTGGGCGGTTAATTTTACTTTGCCACACAGAGATTTCCCCACTCAAATGAAAGGGGATGACCCCCGGGAATTAATCTAAACTGCGGGGACCGGGCCATTATTGGAGTAAAATATTGGTTGTTGTTGAGGAAATTAATTCTGCTGGGGAGAAAAGAAACATTGAATTCCCTTCCCCCCTGAATCAAAAAAAGTATAAATAGAGATGGGAATATCTGGTTTGGCTTTGCAATTCTTCTTCTCTTTTATATTCCCCCCCTTGTATTTTTTTTCTTTTACTACAGCAATAATAGTGATATCCAACTTTGATTTGGGTATCAATGCTCCAATTCAAGTGAACACTCTCGAAGAACTTGAATTACACCCTGATGGTATACCTCTAGAGATTTAAGGTAATACCCCAATAAAGTGAATTGACTGCAAAAGCAATGATCAAGACACCATTTACAAATTGTTGGATAAAGCTGGAATCAATACGCACTATAAGTAGGCTATTACAACCAAAGACACTAGTTCAATCTTTAAAAAAGCTGATTGTTTTTTTTTGTTTAGAAGCTAGTAAATTTGAAAATAATCAAACTGCCAAGCTTGGGATAATCTACGCTTTTCCATTGGATGGCTATCTCTTAACGATCCATGAAGAAAAAATCTTCCAATGGATAGATGTTGTATAACAAATTAGTTCCGAAATTTCAAATGGAAGAATAAACGTAGATATAATCTTTCAATAATTTTTGAAGGATATTGTTATTGAAAGACAATATACGATGTTGTTTGTAACTTACAAGGCGTTATGTACAAAGGAAATGAAATCATATCTAATGGTCACTTTAGAGAAACATTGATGGAATTTCTTAAAGATATCCTCGAAAGCACCAGACAGAAAAAATTGAAGTGCCAAAGAGAAATAGACAAAGAAAATACCTTGTTATATCCAGGTTGGAACTGCGTAAAGGAAATTAGTTCGTCTATTTCTCTTCGACATTTCAAATTTTTCTGTCTGGTGCTTTTGAGGATATCTCTAAGAACATCCATCATTGTTTCTCTAAAGAGACCGTTGTAAGTTGGAGTTCTTAACATGAGATTCAGTGTTGGCAGATATTGCAGGGTAATAATAAGTAATGGTTTTTAGGTTTTGTATTCTAGAATTTCTATATATTTCTATATATCCTTTTTCTCCATCTATAATTCTCTTTTTAATCCAATATAAATTCCTGGTTCTTTTATATTGAATATTAGAGATTAATTTTTTGTATCTCTTTACCCTGTTTCTTCGTTTTATATTCTTTACGCCAAAGCATTGTTCGGCGTGTATTTTCAGTTCCTTCAAATTTGTCCTTATCTTCTATTTTCTATGTCAAGCTACATTGGTACAAATGACTCTTTTTTTATCAAATCAAATTCACTACAGATGTACCATCTTGGAATCTTGTTCTAAAAACTTTGTTGGCATTGGTAAACATACCTTCTTTTAAAGAAACAACAATGAATTGAGAACCTTTAAATCTTGTCTTAATCAAGTGACCAATATTTTGTGTATGACTCAAATCTAAAGCTGCATCCACTTCATCCAGAATATACATTGGAGCAGGTCTAAATTGAAGCAATGCCATGATTAAAGATAATGCAATTAATGATCTTTGACCACCTGATAATTCAACCAAACTTTCTTTCCACAAATTACCTAACTTTACTTTAACTTCCAACCCTTCGGTGACATCTTTCCCTTCACAAGGAACTAATTTAGCAAATGAGTTTGGTAAAAGATCAGCAAAAATGGCCCCAAAATCTTTAGTAACCTTTTCCCATGTCTTAATTAAAGCTTCTCTCTTATATTCGTTTAATTTACCAATTGTATCTTGAATCTTAACTTTATCTTTTTCAATGGTTCTGATCATGGTCTTCAATGCAGATTCCTTCTTCTCCACACTTTCAATCATACTCATAATATTTGGATTGACTTTACGTCTCATGTCTCTAAAACTTTCTTCCAATTGGGCTTTACGTTCCTTATACTCATCTAAATTGATACCTACATGTTGTTCAATAATATAGTTAATTTGAGTTTCATCTTGTAACCAATCATTTTCTTTTAATAGTTCGTCCAATTGACCTTGTAAATTCTTTGATGTGCTTTCAAACTTACTCAATTCATGAGTTATTTTCTGCAATTCTAAATCGTAATTCATTTTATCGCCTGTCTTAGTCTTAATCAATGTGTTTAATTCATTCAACTCTTCATCAATGCTTAATAGTCTATTTCTTTCTTCATTCAAATTACTATTCACAATTTTCAATTTCGCTTGTGTACTACTCAAATTTGTTTCTAATTCCAACATTTTAGTCCTCAATCTATTATCAGTTTCTTTTGCTTGTTCTATCGTTGTTTTGGATAATTCAATATCGTTGGTTAATTGTTCTGTTTCAAATTGTAAACTTTGATACTGATCGTACTTGGTTTCATAGTCCTGTTCCTCTTTTTCCATATCTTGAGCCAGTTTTTCAATTTCACGTTTCAACTCTTCTAATTTAGAACCTTTATCACTAGAAAATTCTTCTGCATCCTTCTTAATTTTATTGATAACAGCTGTTAAATCTTCTAGATTATGCTCCTTGGCACCAATTTCTTCAACACATCTGGTTATCTCAGCATTTAATTCTTCGTTTTTTCTAATTAGTTGAGAAGCAGAGTTGGATTGTAAATTCTTTTCTGCCAAATTTAATTTATGTACAGCCAATTCCAAATCCTTCTGTAATGTTTTTGTCTTTTGTGAGATCTGTTCTTGTTCTCTAATTTTAGTAGTCACATCGTTTAATTGATACTCTATTTGCTTAATTTTATTAACAGTCTGATTATATTTTTGAATGTCAACCAATAGAGAGCTTGTATTGTTTCTACTACCACCTGATAAGGTACCCTCAGGATCATAAACATCACCATCAAGTGTTATACTTCTAGTACGGATTTGAGGATGGAAAGTAACTGTCTTAGCGGTTTCTGCATCTTTACAAATCAAACTGGATCCAAAGATAAATTCCATTGCCCTTGCAACTTCATCTTCATAACCAATCATATTTAATGCTAACTCAACACGACCTGGTGCTACACTTTTAGCAACATTTAATATATTGTTATTCAATGTTCTTGCGGCAATTTTGTTTAACGGAATAATGGTGACACGTTTACGTAATCTACCGCGTTCTAACAATTGAGAAGCAGTTTGTTCATTATCAACCACAACATTATATAGTCTACCACCTGCACATACTTGAAGAGCAGTAGCACTATCAAAATTTTCTTCACTTAATGTAAATAATTGAGCGGCAACACCTTTCACAGATCGAGGATCAAAATTTGGAGTTGGGTTTGTGTAATGGAAATCTATATTTGCCACTTTTCTTTTCAAATATTCTGTTTCACCATTTAATTTATACAATTGACTCTTTAAGTTAGATTCTTCTGCTTTCAAAGATTTGATCATATCAGGATCAAACCCAAATTCTGATAATTGTGACTTTATATCTTCACAAACTTTTTCACATTGCTTAACTTGAGC
Organism: Kazachstania bromeliacearum; assembly: GCA_003708535.3. Taxonomy (NCBI): domain Eukaryota; kingdom Fungi; phylum Ascomycota; class Saccharomycetes; order Saccharomycetales; family Saccharomycetaceae; genus Kazachstania; species Kazachstania bromeliacearum. The sequence goes on along the minus strand of PPOP03000018.1, from coordinate 96,778 downwards.
AATATTTTGTTCATTTTCTTTATTTGCTTGAATTAATCTTGGTTCATTTGTCGCTAATTCCTTTTCCATTATCTGTATTCTCTTCTTCAGAGTCTGTACTGAAACTTGAACTTCATTGTAGTTATTCTTAGCGGTAAGTAATTGTGCATTATAACCACCATCTGTTTCACCTGTCGCTGAAATACCCGTTAGTAAAGTAGATAAAAGATCAGATTTATTCTTATGCAAAGTCTTTAAATTCTCTAATTTTTCTTGGTTCTTTTGGTATTCTTTTTCAGTTTCTTTATAAATTTTTGATTTCTCTTTATACTCTTCAGATAATTTTTCAATGTTAGTTTGAAGTTTTGCAATTTTCTTAGTGTTTTCCTCTAAATCTTGGGAACAAATGGATTTGGATGCATCCATTCTAGAAATTTCACTTAAAAGATCATTCTCTTCTTTTTCTAACTTGACCAATAAACCTTCTTTATCCAGTTCATCTTTCTTTTGATTTTTAATTTCTTCCAAATCTTCTTTCAAGCTTGTAATTTCATCTGAAGTTTTTGTTATTAGTCCTTTTAATTCATCCATACGTTGTTGACCTGTGGAAAGAGTCTCTTTGGCCATATTGTGTTTACTAGACATATTGTGATAATCGAAAGCAACAACCACTTTAGAAATTTTCTCTAAATCAGTTTGAGTTACTTGGAACTCTAAGAAAATACGTTTCTCATTTCTCAGTTTATCTAATTTAGGTTCAATTTCTTCAACTAATAACGTTCTATTCTCTTCTAATTTAGATTCCTTCTTTTTCATTGTACGTTCTGCCTTCTCTCTTCTATCTTCAAACATCTTGGTACCAGCAGCTTCCTCTATCAATGATAACACTTCAGTGGGTTTCATGTTTAAAACTTTTGTAATCTTACCTTGCATAATTAAGAAATTAGGATTATTAATATTCAATTGAACAGATTGAAACATTTGTAAGACAGATTGTTGTGGAGCTCTGTGACCATTAATTAAATATTTTGAAGTACCACCTAATACAATTTGTCTAGTCACTGAGATCTTAGGGGAATTATTAAAACCAATAGGGGAATTGGATTTATCTGTATTATCAAATACAATGGTCACACTTGCCTTCGTGACACCAGCTTGACCTCTTTTATAAATCAAATCTTGAATGTTAGAAGCTCTCACCGTAGTCATTGACGATATACCAAGAACAAAACAGATCGCATCCAATATATTAGACTTACCTGACCCATTCAACCCAGTAATAGCATTAAATTGAGGATCCCAATCTGAGATCACTGTTCTCGTAGCGTAAGATTTGAAACCATCTATGATCAATTCTTCAACTTTCATATTTTTTTTTTTCAATCTGGGGTTTAACACAACACGTCCAACAGTATTAACCCTTTAGAATAAATATACCTTTACTCTCAATGGATCTTTCCTTACAGGTTAAGTTAATATTATTCGATGTGTTGAAATTTAATTATTTTTTTGAAATGTAAACAATAAATCTGTCAGGTCACATGACGTAAATGAATATACGTAGTATTACTTATTACCAAGTATCTCTATGTATATAGAACTGTTAGTTCCCTACATTTGCTATGATGATCATTGGTTTCCTTTTTTCATTGAGTCAATAAAATAAATGATATATAAGTTAAAATAATTGAAATAATCGATACCATATTAAAAAATTTATCATTGTATAAATTCATCATCGTTATACAATTCAATGAATTATAAAGATTAAAATTAATGTTTAGACTTTAATATTTTTATGGATGTTATGAGGGACAAATTATATAGTATATATTATATTATATTATATTTTTTTATTTTTCAAAGAAGATACAGATTAGAAAATATGATGATAACATTACATATTTTAATCTTGGGTCTTTTGAGAACCACGCAACAAACCAGTTCTTCTAGCGGCAATCAAACCAGCCTTTTGACCGGCAACAGCACCTCTAGAAATAGTAGAAGCCTTACCAATATGTTGATGGTTACCACCACCGTGAGGATGGTCAACTGGATTCATGGCAACACCACGAGTCTTTGGCCAAGAGTTTCTCTTTAATCTGTACTTGTGGAAAGCACGACCAGCCTTCAACAATGGCTTGTCAACTCTACCACCACCAGCGACAACACCAATGACACCTCTAGCATCAGAAGAGATGACCTTCTTAGAACCAGAAGGTAATCTGACTCTAGTCTTGTTTTCATCTGGGTTGTGACCAATGACGATAACGTAGTTACCAGAAGCTCTAGCAATAGCACCTCTGTCACCTGGTCTTTCTTCGACGTTGGAGATAATGGTACCTTCTGGGACGGCACCTAATGGTAGGACGTTACCGACAGCTAAAGAAGCCTTCTTACCAGCGTAAATGAATTGACCAGTGTGGACACCTTCGTTAGCAATGAAGATTTCTTCACGTAATTTGTACTTGTATGGATCACGGAAAACAACCTTAGCTAATGGAGCACCTCTACCAGCATCGTGGACGATTTGCTTAACGATACCACGGATGTAACCATGACGTTCAGCAAAATCCAAGGTTCTCAACTTGGCAGCACCTTGTCTCAATCTGGTGTGAGAAGTGAAGATAGAACCAGCACCCTTTCTTTGGTTACGAATAACTCTACCTGTAAAAATAAAAATAATAATAGTATTGTTAGTAAATCATTCTTCTTGTTTGATAAATTATTATGGTAAATGTAATGAATTATAAGTCCTTTAATCTCTCCATATGGTTTTGTCTTGTAATAATCATAAGTCATCATCTGATGGAATCGACATTAGTTCAATCGGAAGGGAATTCATATAATCATTATTCTACATTGATTAATGGTGGTAAAACATACCCATTGTGTATTGATCTTGTGGTTTCTTACTGTATTTTCAAGCAGAAATTGAATACTAACCAAAATGTATGGAATATTTGAAATAGTGTATTATTTCGCACACTACTATTGCGGTTGTGTGCGTGCTGTGAGAGCAGCGAGGTTAGACAGAGCCCGTTAGTCTCAGCGCGGACGGGGCCCCGCGCGGGACTCAGCCTGGAACAAAACGAGTGCCAGCCTGCGCGGTACGGGAACTCCAGGCGGAGCGAGGTGAAATTTAATGGGAAAAACGAAATAAATAAAAGTTTTAGAAATTCGGATTGAAAAAATACGACAGTAAAATAAAGATGCACTGTTGCAACAAAACAGTCACTCGAAATGATTAAAAGAATATATATATATAGATCTAATTTTATTTTATAGTAATTTAAAAGGAATATTGCAAATATATTTTAAACCTTAGCAAGGACTGGTCGCTTCAGTATCAGGTGTATCCCCGCATACAGACTCAGTGTTGATACCGTTGATAATTTGAGCTTCTTCAATTTGCATCTCGACAGCTTCCACTTCATGTTCTGTGATTCTCTTCACTTCTTTAATCTTAGAGATTTGAGCTGGTCTCAATTGTAATTTATGTTCACCTAATTTTTCATTATGTAATGCTCTAATAATTTCACCTGGTGATTTAGTGGAATTCAATGTAATTAATGCAGAACTGTTAACTTTCCCATGAGATGGTACACAACGATTACTGGATTCAATTCTCTTGTAAATCCAAATTTCATTTGGATTGTAATCATGGAAAAATGTTCTCAAATCTTGATCAGTGATACCATCAGGTAAATTATGACAATAAATAGTATCTGTAGAGATATCATCTTTTTGTTTCTTATGTTTCTCCTTGGGCACAAATGGTGTATGGAATGATGCCTTTAAATAAACTCCCCTAAATTGAACTTCTTTCAAAGATTCTATTGCGTCGCGGGCTTTACAAACTGATTCAAAAATAGCATAGGCGTACCCAATTGATCTTGGTGTAATAGATCTTATCCCATAAAAATATTGATATGGGATAATAACAGTTTGTGCCCCATAAGCGCTTAAGAAACATTTAAGATCCACTTCACTCGTATAAAAATCCACATTTTCAATAAATACTATATTTGATTCCACTGTCTCTACGTTAGCCACTAACCCTCTAAATTTCATTACCATTGTTTTCTATTACTTGTCTTGAAAGTGGTTAACTGGTAAAGTGTCAATATATTCTTTTTGTGTCCGAATTTTTAATTTAATAACATTGGAAATTGCGGAGATATACGATTTTAAAGATGAACGTTGAAATTAAAAGATAATTAATTATAGATTATATTATATGTAACTATATTAATATGCAGTTCTTCATTTAAGCAGAAGCACGCTTAGCGGCCAAAGCTTTAGCAGTACCATGTAAGGCGTGCTTGTGGTTTCTTCTGAACTTTGGATCAACACCCTTTAAAGATGGGTACTTGTAGGTCTTTGGCTTCTTAATACCGTTTCTGTGAGCCTTCTTGGTTTGGTTATGAGCGGTATGATTCTTAGATTTAGCCATTTTCTGTAATTAAAGATGATTAGATGGATATGTTAGTAAAAAAAGTCGAGAGAAAAACATTGAGGGAATCTTTCAAAACGGACAGAATTTCTGTACTGTCATTAGGGATTCCTCGTCATATAGTGCCACAGGTGTACGTACTGGTTAATATTCTGGTGTTTCAGCGGCTTCTTTAAAACAGACCCCAATCTAGCGCAATTACACTCACTGTTCTAATAACACTATAGACAAATTGGATATTATTTGGTGAAATTTCGCGGTGTGTCCCAAAGAGGATATATAGCGTTTGAAATTTCAAAAAAATAAATTTCCAAAAAAATCCCGGAATAAATGTGCGGTGTCCGGATGCAGTCACACGAACTAATTTCAAATGAATAAATAATTTTAATTGTACAGAGAGAATAAGTTATGTATAGGGGCGGATCACTTCAATTGACTGAACAGTTTTGGTGCAGCGCAACCGTCTATGAAATGTTGTAAGTGGAAGAACTCCTCCACACAGTCTTCTTTGTATTCCAACTCGTCGTAACCTGGTTGCTCTTGAGCTAATTTGACTCTCTCCGCGCATTCCATGTAATGACGTTGTACTTCTCTACCTTCCGGTGTGTTTAAACAATCTTCCCTTAGGGCATCTAATTGATCTTTTTCCTCCTCGTCTTCATCTTCATCCTCATCTTCGTCATCATCTTCATCGTCTTCCTCTTCTTCAACTTCTGGGTCCTCGTCTTCTGCTCTAGCCACTATAGGGCTCAAATGGTGAGCAAGCTCTTCTATATAATCGACAACAGAATTTAACATTATTAACGTTTGACTATTTCGAGACAAAATCGGTTACTATATCTTGTATCTTTGTTGCAAAACTGAACCACTCTTTATATGTCATAATTGTTTCTGGGGGTTTCCTTAAACACCGAAATTACCAACTCGGATATGATTGGCTCATTTGCAAAAAACTCATTAAATTATATAAAATTGTAAATATTCATATATACTTTCATTAAGATCGACTGTGCAATTGATCCAATAATTGACGAATGTAGACACATGCCAATTCTGCTGTAGTAGCTTTGGAAGGTATCGGTACAGTGGCTTTCAATTCTTCTGGGATCAATTCTGCCAAATCAAGTAATGCATTATTTAGTCTATTACGTCTCTCTTGTTCAGCAGCCTTATGGACCTCTTTCTTGAACGTGTCCTTCACTTTAGGACGTGATGTGGTGGTTTTACTCACTGAACTATTTCTAGAATTAGTTCTTCTCGGATGTAACACCGGTGATTCTGTAGCACGTAACACTTTTTTACGTTGTAATTCTTGTGCATCTAATGTAGAATCTGATCCATTTTTTTCATCATCTTCATCTTGTTTGTTATTGTTATTGTTATTGTTATTGTTATTATTATTATCGTCCTTGGTTTCTTTAATTGATGATGTGGAGGGTAAAATTACAGATGGATATGCTGGATTTACATGTGGTGTGGATGACGAGGATGAACTACTGGATAATGCACTGCCTGGTCTTTGAGTACTAACACTACTTTCAGGTAATTTAAACATTGATTCATCCCATGCATTGTCGACATTCTTACTGTAACGTCTTCTATTATTTCTAGCTTGCATGTATGGACTATTCTTCACCACTTTAGATGAAGATGCAGATGATGAATTTGTACCTGTAGTGGTGGATGTTCCCTTTTTGCTTCTCGAAGAAGAGGCAGAAGTTTTACGATACTTGGTATTACCATTGGTGGTACCTGTGATGGCAGAATCTGGCAGGGCAAAATTGTTTATAGCAATAGCAGGTGAACTTAAGGGAGAATAAGAGCCATTCCCATGAGTAATTTCACCAGGTTCCACCAGAGCAGTGTTATCAGATATAATTTGTTGCGGATTCATAAACGGCGTCACTTCAAACCCTCTTGTATTTGGATTAGGTGCCACCATAGGTGACATAGATGGTGAATACTCATTAGGTACAGACATCGAGTGTATAGTTTGATTGCCACCCAATTCTTGGTGACCATGTTGTGTGTGACTATTATAACCTATATGTGGTGAATAATCCATCGAACGTATATTAATATTGCTAATCATATTCCCATTGTAACCAGGTTCTTGCTTAGCATGATCGTTATGGTTATTAAACAAAGAATCTCCAATATGGTCCAAGTCAATTTGAATTGCATCAGTAAGCCAATCGTTGGAATTATTTACCATTTTCTGTGTATGTGTAGTATCTGCCTCATAGTTAATATCATCACTACTTGGAGTAAGTTTTTCGTTCAAGTATTCGTCCACTTGGTCTAAGATACTTTTGGAACTATTCAATTCCATAACGACTAGTTTGGGTTTCTTTTTCTAGTAATGGCTTTTAAACTCTAATTTTAGTACTGATTTAATCAATGGATACTTCTATCTTTAATATCTGACGATAGAAATCTTGTTACTTAGAACGTAGCTGAGGAAATGTAACAGTATAGGACCAATCAGTATGCACTGAAACTGAATAAAATCGGAATGCAGTTATCTAATTAGTTTTTGACATCGTGGGCCCTGACTTCTCTTTCTTTTTTTTTTCTTGGGTCTCGGAGCCCACGTGAAGGGGCGATCAATAAATTAAATGACTACCTCGTTATCATAGACGGTAATAGATAGTGATAATGATTATATTAATGATACAACTATTTAATGGCGCTTACCCCTGCCGCCGCGGCCTTTCTTGAACCCACGATCTTTGCCTATGGCATTGATTCGAGCGATCTCATCCTTAGAGACCACCAGACCGTTTCTGGTGGATCTACCAATGGTATTAATCTTAAGACCACGTTGTCTCTTGGCAGATCTTTCAGCGTCTTTACTTTTAATACTCTCACCAATACGTCTTTCAATGTCCTTCTTATATGTGGATTCAATCTTTCTGAATTGTCCCTTCTTCACTTTTGATAAGATAATACCACCTTCTGCGGCGTCTTGTTCATATTTGGCAATACGTTTAATGTGCTTATCCACCATACCTTTCCTGACATGCATCGGTACTTTCTCCAATTTATTATTTGACCCATTAGTTTTCGAAAGTCTTTGTAATCTGACTTCTAATGTCTTCATACGTGCCTTACCATGCACTTGATCATCTTGATATACAATAGAATCACTGTTACCACTATTTAAACTTTCAAGAGTTAAACCAACACCACTGGTGACATTATCACGGGTACTACTATTATTATTACTGAAGGCACTCAATAAATGTGATTCTCTTAAGAATTGTTGTAATTCCACATCATTTTGCAGATTTTCAGCTTCAATGATTTGATCCTCATCATCTTTCTCATTGTGTTTACCTTGCTTTTCCTCATGAGCAGCTAATCGTCTGGCATGTTGTGATAATGTTTTCCCACTACGTACCAATTTTTGGTCTTGCTTGCTTGGAGCCACATAAGTGTCACTTGGTCCATTAAACTTAATAACTTTAGCCTTCCTCGTTGGTTTATTTTCTGTATTTTTCACTAATGGAATAATTGTTTCTTCTTCTTCTTCCTCTTCCTCTTCTTCTATTTCATCACCATCACTACCACTTCCATCTTCTTCTTCAGCACTGTTTGCTTCGTTTTCATCATCATCACTCTCTGATTCACTGATATTCTTGGTCTTATCTTCAAATCCCATAGATTCTAAAGAACCAAATTGTGCTTCAAATGCTAATCTTTGAGCTTCCAAAAGTTTCTTATAATCTTCACTATTCTCTGTATCACTCATTGGTATATATCTTATGTAATATTGGAGATGTGACTGGTTACTTTGGTATATTTGAAAAGTTATTGTATTAAGATGGTCATCGCAAGAAAATTTTTCAATATTGACATATTTCGGTAAGATTTACCGTAAGGAGCGAGGTTCAAGAGTAAAGATTACTTCATTATACGCAAGTAGGATGTATTTGTCTACATGTATCAATAGAGTAGTAATATATCTTTAAAATAACGACCCTTATAAAACTATATTGATAATATTATCTACATTTATGTTTTCTCGACATTCTTAATTACTTATTACACTTCTATTATCGGAATAACCTTGAAAAAAAATCGAATTTATAAAAGGTTAACTATATAGATCAAACAATTTATAGAGCGAAGAGATCAGAAGAACCGTTAAATATACCCGTATAATGACTTACAAAGATACAATAGAGGAACTACAGTCACATCCTCAAATAGGGCCCGGTTTCATAAACATCCCAGACGTTAGATTCGGTTACGTGTTCAGGAATGCACTTAAAAATGAAGCAAAGAAACAAAATAGAGATGAACCTACCAAATTAATGGTCCTAAAAGTAATATTGAAAAGTGTTATCATCATGCCATTCTTACAAAGTGTTTTATGGACTGGTTTACTAATCACTATACGAACTCCAATAAGGGAAGCAATTTTATATAGTCGGAAATTTGGTCATTCAATTTATAGCAGACTATTGGGATAAAGATGTATAGGATATATAGAAAAATATATATGGAATCAATAATGGGTTAATTGTTAAGTATTTATAACAAACAGGTTTGGTATATCAAAAAGAAAATGCTAAAAAAATTAAGCCCTGTAGGGGGCTCGAACCCCTAACCTTGTGATTAAGAGTCACACGCGCTACCGATTGCGCCAACAAGGCTTATATTTTAATGTTTTCGTTATTGTGTTGTAGATCCATATTAGAAAAGCTAAACCACGAGATCGCTAATTGAATTGCTATAAATATTTACAATTTAAACAAATTCATTCGATTTTTTAAGGTTTGTTTGAATAAAAGAAGCTTGTTTTGGCTTTTACAAAAGGGAAAAGACAATGTTAAGAAGAGAATCGACCACATTGACGCTAACTGAAGAAGAAATACAAAGCTTCATTCAAGATTCAAAGAAAAACTCGTTACAAACCACAAAGAATCAACCAAGGAAGCCTAATATAAGAACATCAACTAAACTTGCATCAGTTGAACAAGGGGAAATGTTTTATATTGATCCAAGCCTAGCAAAACAGACAATATTGGCAAATTCACATGGCCATTCAAATAGATCATTAAAAACAACAAGCACTAGGGTCTTAAGGTCCCTCGATTACACACATGAAAATAGTAATGAAATATCTTTATAACCTTATTTTATTTGAAATACATACGTATGTTTAGCTAGTAAATTATTGCAATTAAATATTTTATATCTCTGAACTTTCAGCAAGATGAAGATTGGTTTCGTTCATCGAATTTTCATGAGAATTTTCTTCAATGGCTTCCAATTCATCACCATCACCTAATGTAGCGTGGGATCTACCATGATCCTGTGTGTGTTGTGAAGAACTATCTTCTAAGGGATCAATTACATCATCGTCATCTTGTTGATTTTGTTCTACTGAACCTTCAGCTACAGGATCATTAACCCCTGCTCTATTAGCTGGGACTGGCCTTGAAGACTTCGTTGGTTGAGTCTTCTTAGAGCCATCTTCATCGAATATAGTACCATCAACAACTTTTTCATACAGTGGATCAAATTGGAATTTATTTAATTCAATCCTGGAAATGATATCACCATTGATCAAATCTAATCTAATCAAACCTTTCAATTTTATAGTATATATTAGTAATTCCTTTTCTGCATCTTGTATAATCTTATCATCCGGTAATTCATTCCAATTGACATCTTCTTCAGCAACTCTAGTCAATGTCACATTAAGTTCTTTAGCAGACAAACTTTCCAAATATAAAAACACTTGTAATAATTCGTGAACAACATCAGCGGTTAAATATGAAGGAAAACGTTCACTAATAGATTGTCTCCAACTTTCTTCTGATTCTGGTAATTGCAACTCAAAACATCTTAATGCCACGACAATATCAATTATTGATGTGGATAGTGACCATTTTAATGTGAAAATATTGTGTAAATTGTCTAAACTAGAATTTTTCAATTGTAATTGAAGTTGTGTTAGTTGATCAAAAATAACCCCAATGTATTTCAAAGTTTGTACTGTCCCATTTAAAGAGGAGTCATTGGAGGAGAATGAAGTATTTTCATTTGTATTTTTCAATATATCAGCCCATTTTTGTAATTGCCAAGTAACCAAAAGTACAGGTAATTTGAAATGGATTTCTTCAATGAGATTACTATTAAATCGTTCATACTTTTCAGATATTATAGTGAAAAAGTTTTTAAAGAATAATACTAATAGATCATGTTCAAATTCTATAATGTACTCTTTCCCCAACAAAACCAATTTATTAATATAAACGGAATAAATTGTATTGATGTACTCTTCAAAATCGTCTCTTATTTGAGATTCATTGCTTTCACTCAAAAACTTGTTTAGATGAAGTTTTAATTTGAAAATTTCATTCATCCATAATTCATCAATTTCATTCAAATTAAATTCCTTAATATGATGTAACGTTTCAGAAAATGCTTTGTATCTAGGATCGTTATTATCAGCATGACTCAAGTTAGTTTCATTGAAAACTTGACTGATAAGCGTTCCAGCTTCTTTGACGTCTCTTTCAGAACCAGCCTGGATCCAATCATCAAAACTGAACAGATTGAAAATATTTAAAAGTGGTGATAAAATTTCAATGGATTGAATAGGTAAGTTTTTCATTAATTTGATATAATATGGTAAGACAGATTTAGCAACACCTTGTCTCTGTTGGTTGTTTGTAGACATCGAACCGTGACATAACCCACTTAATATTGTTACATAAAGAATCATGTTGTTATTGTCGGTGGGGAGGAGTGGTGTTGTGTTGACAGATTCGTCTCCATCATCATTTATCAATCTTTCTTGAGTCTCCTTTGAAATATCTGACAGTATTTTGAAAACCTCTTGAAACTCATTATCATCTGTCAATAATTGACATATACTTTCAATTTCTTGTCCAAAATATGGTGAAAGAAATTCTGCTGCTTGAAATAAAATATGAATCTTTGTTTTCGAATCAAGGTCATCCATACCTTGTAAATAATACAATAAGGAATTACTCAAAAATCTAACAATGGTACCGATCTTTACAATAGTGGAAGTTTTCAATGGAGATAAGTCTTCATCGATATCACTATTGTTCTTCATGAAATCGTCACATGTCTCAGTTGTCAATCTGGCTAAGAATTTGGCCACTGCACCTAAAAATCTAGAATTTTTACTATGCGAAGATACTTTAATCTCATTTGCATCAAATATCAAACTGGATATAGCTAAAATTTCAGAATCTTCTAAATACCCCAAACTGGCAACTTCTACCAGAACAAACACAGCATGTAATTGCACTTCTAGATCGATATCTTTCAAGGCAATATCCAAAATTCTTTGCTTAAATCTTTCGAAAAACTGTCTTGTAGCAGAATTGTCCACTTTTGATAAATCACTTGAAGTAATAATATCAGGTAAAATTTTTAACACTTGTGATCTTACCAAACTGGATGAATCACTTAATAACCAACCAAAATATTTTAAAAAGGTAACTTTCATAAAATATTCAGGATAATTTGTAATCCAAACAGAAAGATGTAGCATCGATTCGGATCTTATCATTTCATCTACATCTTTGAATCTGTGAACAAAACATAATTTAACAATATTATCAATGATACTCTCAGTGACAGCTTTATTACCTTGTGCTTCATTTATATTATTCTCTAATTTTTCAAGAGTCTTTTTATTCGGTCTTTTCTTCTTCTCTTCAAGAGCTAATTGTTTGGTAAATTTGGCTAAATACTTCTTTTCTATTTCCACAATATGTTTAGAAAGGTAATCTTGGAATAAGTATAATGTTAGTGTGGATATATACCTGAAACATCTGATTTTAGCTACAGAGAATGAAGATAACCATGTTAAAAGATCCAATACTAATGGTCCCATTATGGTTTCAGAGTTATCTTCTGGAGACTCCACATATAGTAATTGTAGGTCATTTGCAATGTCTAAAAACTTGGACATGAGTTGAACAAAATTTTCGTATAATGGTTTAAATGTAGCCTTTTTCTTGTTATTTTTACTCACAAGCAAATGGAATTCATGGATCTTTTGTCTTTGGAATAATATCTGCAATTCAGAAATTGTTTCAGTGGAGGAATCATTACTGTGAATATCATGTTCTTCTACAGTAGCCATAGACCCACAACAATTCAATAATAAATTGATAAATTGTTGTAAGACAGTGTCTCTCTTTTCAGAATAATCTTCTAACCAGTCTCTTAATAATTCATCAATAGATGCGTCTTCTGATGTTGCTAATATTTCAAATAATTCAGTAGGCTGGAATTCTTTAACCAATTCCAAATATTCCTCCTGTTGCTTTTCTGTACCTGTCACGGCAGCAGATGTAGTGGAACCATGTGTATTATTAGATCTTGATCTCTTAACGGCTCTCTTAGAATTTGGTTTCTTTGCATTTTTAGCTGCCTTTCTTTTTTTGGTCGTGGAAGCTTCTACATAATCATCATCGTCTGAGTTATCTTCTTCTTCACTAGATGATTCTTCCTCCTCTTCAAAATCTTCTGCTGCATCATCATCACCATCAGCAATTACTGTCTGGTGATCTGTCTCGATATTTTGAACACTAGTATCGGGATTTTCTTCAACATCCCTGGATGAACTTCCTACTCTGGATGAACGACGTAACTCTGGCATAGCGTCAAGAGTCTCAAGTGTCAGAATTGAGTAAGTTTAGATGTCTTGTTTATGTTTATTTGTTTACGCGTCTTACACATATTTTCAAAAATAATAAATATGTATAAATGGGTTTACGCGAATACCATATATAGATATGATGATGTATTATCAGAAAAATAATATTACTTAGACGTATTTTACGAACTATATTACAATGACCATGACTTATATACTTGTGGCTCCTTGACAGAGATGGCATCCACTTCTTGTTTTGATTTCTTTTCCAATTCAGATGTGGCGTCAGTCTCTTCAGTCTCTTGATCTTTTTCGACTAATTGTATACCTGAATCCTTTTGATCAGATACCAGAATCAATTTCTTGGATACATCCAAGGAGGCCAATTCTGTATTCAATTCAGTTATTTGTTTGCTCAATGTGATTCTATCAGCTAATAATCTTTCTGATTCCTTTATGTATTTGTTCTTCTCCTCTTCTAAAGTGGTCTCTAAAACATCTAATTTTTCAAATTTCTTGTCTAATTTATCAATGGTAGCACTTACCAATTCTTGAATTATACTTTGAGTTTCCTTCAAATATTTTTCAGCAGTTTGTTTAGCAGATTCAGGAACAGATTCATCTAGAACTTCCTTATGTAAACCATCCAATAAAGATTTAATGGCCAAATCTACTGCTTTAACTGTGTCAATTTCTTTCAAGTTTTCTTTTGTGGAAGAAGATCCATTATTATTTTCACCCTTAATAACATCTTTAATGTAATTATCTTCAATTGGTAAAGTTAAGAATTTTTCAACACAATCCTCCAAATTTTTGCTACCACCAACGTGTTCTACAATTTGATCCCATTGATCTTCATACATTTCAATACCTTCTAACAACAATAATACTTCTTGATCAGACCAAACTTTGTGTTTCACAGAATTGTTTTCAAGACGAATGAAATCAGATGCTTGGAAATTAGCACCGAAGTGACCTTCTTGGAAACATCTAGAACATAAATTAGCATCTCTAGCACGTAAATTATGATAGCGTACTAATATGGTGTCATTACCACATGTATGACAAACGTATGTCTTCTGTACTTGTCTAGAGTTTTTACTTTGTGATTGTAAAACGTTAAAATCTTCAGAGGAATCATAAACGTTCTTTCTTAAAGATAAATTTACAGGGAATGGTTCCACTTTCACTTGATTATTTTGTTTATCTGTTTCAGATGTTGTTTCTGTTTCTTGTGGAATGAAAGGCTTTAAACCTTGTGGAGTGTCCAAAATCATTTGGAAATGTCCTGTGAAACTTGGTCCAATCAAAGAAGGTTTAGATCTTGGATCAATTTGATAATTTATCAACCCCCAAGTCTCTAAGAATGAATGAATCTTTACAATGGATGCCACATCCATGGCAATATTTCTTCTCACAGCCGTTATAGTCAAATATTCGTATGGAGATAGTCTATAAGTGTTAATCATAAAATTTCTGGCGTCTTTATAAGCCTTTGGTGTCTTAAATCTTGATGAATCATCAAAAAAATCGGGCATAGTTCTCTTTTCAATATCATGAATGGCGGAAATTTGAAACCAAGTGGCAAACGAGGGTAAAACCACTGGATGTGTTTGTTTAGCTAAGAATCTTAAAGCCTTATCCTCCAATTTCTGTGCTTCCTCTTCGTAATTAATCTTCATGCCGTTTTCCAATTGCACTTCGCCTTGTTCTGCTTGTTGCAAATGGGGCAGTAGCGGAGGTGTATCGACTGTAACCGGTGTCTCGTTTTCACTGCTCATTCCTCTTGTGGCTGTTGGGTTCCCTTTACACTCTCTTTGTTCCAAGAGTTAACACTGTTTACTCTTGTTGATACGTTTAATAGTTTCAATATTTTTGAAAAATTCGGACGAAAAAATTAGGCGGTAATAAGGGTACCCGGCTTTGGAGGAAACCGTTACACGTGAATCGACTCGAGTATAATAGACTGGATCAAACTGACGCGTTAAAATGGTAGTATATACTGTTGGTTAAGTGTGTGAGTGTGTGCTATGACAACTGCAGTGCAGAGGGCTACTAGGTCGAGTCGGGCTAATAAAGTTACGTCTGTGAATTACAAAGAGAAAGAGGAACATGAACTGACAGCAGATTATATCGATGAGAGTTCTGATGAAGATATTGAAGGTACGGTAGATGACATACAGGCGGCTCCCATATGGTTGCAAGATGAGATTAATGAAGATATAGCGTTGGAATCTGATGATGAGAACGATGATGATACCAATTTGGAAGGGTTATTGGCTCATGAAGAACAAAAGGGTAGCGATGAGGACGAAGATGAGGACGAAGATGACGATGAGACAAATGCTAGAACCATATCTTTAAAATTGAAAAAATTAGATGAATTCGTTAAACAAAGTCAAGTTTATTCTGGTATTATTGCTGACACTCTTTTGAAACGTAGTAGTGAGATCCAGATCGATAACACTAAAGACACTAAGGAAAATGATGATGATGGTAAACCACCTGCGAAAAAACAGAAAACTTTACCCAATGGTAAAAAAAGATCTATATTGGACTTCTTTAAACCTGCAACAAAGACTGAAGTTGAAAAGGAACCTGAACAAAAAGAAGATGAGATATCACAAGAACAACCTAGTCTTTTGAAAAATTGTACTTTAAAACCATATCAACTTGAAGGTTTAAGTTGGTTGATTACATTATACGAAAATGGGCTTAATGGTATTCTTGCTGATGAAATGGGGTTAGGTAAGACAATTCAAAGTATTTCCCTATTGGCGTTTATTTATGAAATGGACACAAAGGGGCCCTTCTTGATTGCTGCACCATTGAGTACTCTAGATAATTGGATGAACGAATTTGCAAAATTTGCTCCTGATATCCCTGTTTGTAAATATTATCATCAAGGTGGGTACAAAGAAAGAGCTAAACTTTTGAGGAAATTTTTCAAAGGAACTAATGGGACCGGGGTCATTATTACTTCTTATGAAATTATTATGAGAGACACAGATTATATTATGTCAAAACAATGGAAGTTTTTAATTGTAGATGAAGGTCATCGTTTGAAAAATGTCAACAGTAAATTGATTAAAGAATTGAAAAAAATTAATACATCAAATAGATTATTACTGACAGGTACACCGTTACAAAATAATTTGGCTGAATTATGGTCTTTATTAAATTTTATTATGCCTGATATTTTTGCAGATTTTGAAATATTCAACAAATGGTTTGATTTCAAAGATCTTGATTTACAAAGTAACTCCAAAAAATTGAATAAAATGATTAATGATGAATTAGAGAAAAATTTAATTACTAATTTACACACCATTTTGAAACCATTCTTATTGAGAAGATTGAAAAAAGTTGTCCTTGCAGACATTTTACCACCCAAGAGAGAGTATATTGTCAATTGTCCAATGACACCTGTTCAAGAAAAATTCTATAAGAGAACTTTGAAAAGTAATTTAAGAGTAACCATCTTTAAAGAATTAATCAAACAATTTTTCACATTAAACACAGAACATATCGGTTCCGTATCGAACAAATCAATTAGAGAATTTATAGATTATAAATTGAGGGAAACCACAGATGAATTACATTCTGAGGAGACACCTTCTGAAACCATACAGGCGATGGAAACATTATATCGTAAACATTTACATCAGAAAATTATGAATAAAAAAACACAAAGTATGATGATTCAACTACGACAAATTGTGGATTCAACGTTTTTGTTTTACTTCCCTTATTTAGAACCTGAAGAATTGACATTAGATGTGTTATTACAAACTTCGGGGAAACTTCAAACTTTACAAAAATTGGTTATCCCCTTGATTGAAAAGGGCCATAAAGTATTGATCTTCTCACAATTTATTAATATGTTGGATTTGTTGGAAGATTGGTGTGATTTAAATTCGCTTAAATCTTTAAGAATTGACGGTTCTGTTGATAATGCCACGAGGAAGGATGAATTAGAAAAATTTAACAATAAGGATGATAACCATAACGTTTTCTTATTGTCCACTAGAGCTGCAGGTTTAGGTATTAATCTAGTGGCAGCAGACACTGTCGTGATATTTGATAGTGATTGGAATCCACAAGTTGATTTACAAGCGATGGATCGTTGTCATAGAATTGGTCAAGATAAACCTGTTATTGTCTACAGATTTTGTTGTGATAATACTATTGAACATGTGATATTGACCAGAGCAGCCAATAAGAGAAGATTAGAGAGATTAGTGATTCAAATGGGTCGTTTCAATACATTAAAGAAATTAGCATTCAATGAAGGTTCATTTTTGAAACAAAGTGCTGGGATAAGTACAAAGACTACCAATAAGGAATTAGTCAAAGAATTATCACAATTATTAATGACTGGTGAATCAAGTATTGGTTTCAATAATATTAATTATACGAAAGAAGATCCAGGATTAACTCCCGAAGAGATTCAAGAATTGACTGATCGTTCATTAGCAGCATATCGTGCCGATAGAGAAATTGATCTACCGCATGTTAAATTATTTGAAACTACTTCAGGGTTTTAACACTGTATAAGAGATAAATCAGACTTTTCATAAATAGAATTATATATAATTAAAATAGTTTATTTGAACCAGTGTAATACCCTAATTGGTTATACATCCATACCAATGAAGTGGTTGATACTACCAGTGGTCCCATAAACCCTGAGTCAAATCTACAAGTCTTGAAGATGATTAATTCAGATGCAAAATGAACTAAAGCAATAATGTATGAAATCATAGTCAATTGATAAATGTGAATTTCATTTAAATAGAATGCACCATATAATCTAATAATACAGGAGACAAAAGTCCAAGTACCAAATGTTCTAGCACTTAATGGTGTTGTTTCATTTGGTTTCTTGGAATACACTTTACGTGTTAATGTTAACCCCGATATATAAGTTTGGATAGAATTAAAAATTGACACAACGGAGATAAACAGTAGCCATTTGGGTAAATATCCAGGTGGTAACTTGGTCAATGCGTTTTGAGTAGCATTGATCACTTCTTGGAAAGATAACATTGATTATCTTCTTCCATTGACAAATCTTAGTTTTGTCGTTTCCTGCCCTTTAAATATATTTTTTTGAAATATCGGTTATTAGTAAATTAAACGAGAATGCAAAATATCTTTATGAACAACAATACGAGTGGAATCCGTTTATCATTTTAAATTGTGTGATTAAATTAAGATCTCTCAAGACTAATAAACCTGCCTGTATATGTATTCTTCTTTTGAATATTTTCTCCTTTGTGAATTGATTGGTTTCGGTATTCTCCACGACTAATGACCAATTAATTTGCGATAGGTTGTTTAACAAAGAGGATAACAATTGTTTTAATAAATGTGTGTTGTTTGTATTTGCTCTTTGAATATCTTTTATGAAACTTTGTGGCATTAATTTACTTCTGTTTCGATATATGGACATGTAAGCACTTTTCATCTTATGTATTTGTGAACTGGTGGGACTATTAGTAATGATAACAGATAACAAACTTTCAATCAATAAACATAATTGATCAATTAATTTAATTGATTGAGATGGTTGAATTTTCCATTGTAATTTCGCATTTATCACTGTAACGAGAATATTACCATTTATAGAGATAAACATGGTGGGTACTCTTTGTCTGTTTGTAATGGAAAGTTTAATCAATTTTATTGTCAAATTGTTCAACAATAACCCTAAAAATGCTCTATCATCTTCAAATAATTGGAAACATGTGAAAGATATGATGAGTTTTTCAAAACATTGAAGAAGAAGATATGTTTCCCCCATGTCCTCCTCTGTACAAGTGGTCAATGTCAATAACAACATTATAAAATTGGGGATCACCCATCTGTACATTTCAATCTTGGTGATATCATCACTAAACGATTTCCAAGTGATTAAATTTTTCTCATTAAAATTCAAATCATCATTGGATTGAATAAATTTCAAGATTGGATCTAATTGCAGTAAAAGCCTATTACCCTTAAATTTCAATTGCAAAGGTTGTGTTAACAATGCCGATACGTTCGGGTACTTACTTTGCTTCCCTCTGTGCAAAATATGCCACAGTAAAGGATTACGATTTTTAATAATTGCAAAACACTTCAAAAATTGTTAGTAAGAAAGAAAAATATATACATGGGGTGTTACACTACCCATACAATAATCCAATCTTCCTCCATTGTGCTTCTTTACAAAAAGAACACTGCCGCTGAAGTATTATTGTTAAGTTTTTTCTATGGATCTGTTTTTCCAATGATCTTTTTCTTTTTCTCCCATTGTTTATTTCTGACATGTGACGGCGAACTTCTCTCGGAGCGGAATGTTCCGAAGTGTGTTTTTTTTTGTTGGCCCATTTTTCTCTTGATAAACATTGAAGATTTGCTGGTCAAATAAAATTACCTCGGAAGGTTATTTGGTATGTTTTGTTATAATTATATGAGTTTACGTAATTCATTACTTATTTTTTCAATCTGATGATGACAGTATGGGTTCTTCATCCATGGTGACAATGCTCCCCGTGGGGTTCAATTTCTCTACACCGAATTCAATGTTCAACATCTCTTGAATCAGTTTAACTTTCTCTAATTCCTCCTTGTGTTGTGGGTCGTCATTGAAATGAATTTGAAATATTTGTAATAATTTTTCTATAACGATTTCACATTTACTTATCTTATGTTGTAACACTGTGTTCTCCTTCTTCAACAATTCCAATTTTCTTTTCAATTCCATATCTGCCAATTTCTTCTTTTGCCTCGATTTCGTCGCACTGGCACGATTCCTGGCAAGCAATTTACTTCTTTTCCATTCTTCATTCATCAACCACAATTGCATAGCCCTAGTGTTTGGTGGTCCACTCATACTTCTCTGTGAATTGTGCGGTGTGGGTAAAGGTGGAGGTTGTGAATTTTGTAAAGTGTCCAGTGAGACGATATTGTTATTCAATTGATTTATTTGCCCATTGGCAATTGACACCCTCCGAGCAAACTGCTGTTGTTCATGTACGCTGGGCACCTGTGTGGCAATGTACTGGTCGGGCGGCACCATTGCATTGGGCGGTACTATATTATTCACTGGTATCTGTTGTGGGACGAGCGGGTCGAACGTCTCAGCCAATGCCTGCGTTTCGCCCGTCAAATGGTTCTCGTTGAACAGGTTGAGAAACGTGTCCTCGTCATTCTTGTTCGTGTTTTCCATATCTGTGTGTGGTACTGTTATCATACCGTAGCAACGGCCACCCCTCAATTCCCTCGTCCCTTATATATATACACAAACCACCTATCAGATTTACAAAGATTCGATGCTTTGACAGGCAAAGAATTTAGAAGAAAAAACTTCAAACATTACGCAATCATTATAAGGGTTCGCCCCCTCAGAAACGCCCGCAGCAAACCGCTCCCGGGCCCCCTTGAGGAGATTTGCCTTAGTAAAATTTACATAAAAAACACGGGAAAAAATCGGTGTCACTTTTCTTGTTTAGTGTCCGCGCGACCATGATCAAATTATTTGTAAGCCGCGCTTTGATTGTGACCCGTTTTTGATAGAGAGGGACGATGGAGCCGGACACGATCGTCGAGAACCAACGCGGTATCACGCTGATAGGGTACCCGATCTTCTCTGCTAATCTGTTGTTGCCGCAAGTGGACCCACCCAATTTCCAATTGGTCGTGCGCAGCGGGGAGGGTAAGAGCAAGATGATCCCCATGCCCGGTCACCCGGGGGGGAATTTGCATTCGTTGAATGACGTGTACCCGTTGACTTGGGATCAAAGGGCGCAGCCACCGCCTCAATGGTACGTGCAAATGAATAATAACGATATTGACGACCAAGGTTGGTCGTACAGTTGGTCATTCCACAGTTCGTCGTGGAAATCGAAAAATGGGTTTGTCAGAAGGAGAATTTGGGTTTGCCCCCAAAGTAAATAGCTATGCAGAAAATAATTAATTAATGATATATACATATATTATGTTCCTGAAGAACCAAATAAATTGGACCATTCTTCGTATTTGTCTAAACCTTCTTTGGAGACAGACGGTTTAATATACTCTAAACTGTTTTGGAAATCGGTCAAGTTGATGGGTCGAACGTTCTCGGTGTCTGTGTGCAACAATTGATCCCCCAATTCTCTTAGGGGCCCCATGGCTGCGTCTTTCGCCAACGAGGTGATATCACTACCAGAATAACCTTCTGTCAATTCAATTAATTTATTGAAATCTTCGTCGGTTAATGTATGCTTTTGGTGGGATAAAAGTTTTTTAATGTGGACTAATCTGGTTTCACCTTCAGGTAATGGGATGTATTGTCTTCTGACAAATCTTCTTCTTGCGGCCTCGTCAATGGACCAAGGTAAATTAGTGGCCGCTAACACTAAGACACGTCTATCGTCCACAGAGACTTTTTTACTCTTATCTTTCCCCGCTGCGGCACTAGATAATGATGACCATTGTACCAAGAATTCATTCTTAATACGACGTGAACTTTCATTTTCACCATCTTGATTTCTACTACCAAGAATAGAATCAATTTCATCCACAAATATAATGGAAGGTGAAAGTTTCCTAGCAATGGCAAATAATGCTCTTACTAATTTTTCACTTTCACCAAGATATTTAGAAGTTAAACTCGAGGCACTAATGGAGAAAAATGTAGAGTGAGATTCACAAGCCACTGCACGTGCTAACATGGTCTTACCTGTACCTGGTGGACCAAATAAAAGCATACCAGTAACAGGTTCTCTTAACCCCATAAATAAATCTGGTCTTAAAAATGGATACACTACAGCTTCTTTCAATGAATTTTTAGCTGAATTTAAACCGGCAATGTCATCCCAATGAACTTCATCACCTTGTACAATAATATCTTGTAAGATTTGTTTACCCAACACTTTATCTATACCAGGTATGGAATTTAATAATGCAGTGTCAACGTCATCGTCGTCTTCGTCTTCCACTTTCTCAGCAGGAGGGTCTTCATTTTTAACTGGTGGTGGAGTGTTTTTATTACTTGTTTTCCCCTTAATAGGTTTCTTTGTACTTGGTGGTTTCTTGGCCACTGGTTTTTTCGGTACAGGTACGTTTCCTGCACGTTTACCTGTACCATTACTTGTCTTAATTTTAGGTTTACTAGTAGTGGTTGTGTTTGTTGTTTTCGGTTTGGGAATATTATGTCTTGGTAATGGTGTTCTTGTACCATAAACCATTTTAGCAGCTTGTGATGCTGACACTGTTGTATTTTTAGATTGTGGTACTTGTTGTGGTTTTTTCTTTAAAGTTCTTGGAGCGGGGGATGATGTACCTGATGATGAAGGTTTCTTCACCGGTTTCGTTAAACTTCTGGTGTGAGAAGGTACTAATGTTGGTGTAGATTTAGTACCCTTTATTACAGGTTTATCATAATCTCTATTAATATTATTTTTGTTCAAAAGATTATGACGTTTCACCGGTGTAGATTTCACAATAGGTGTAATTGTTCTTGTTGGATGTACAGGTAATGGTGGTGGTGTAATTACTCTGGCTGGGTGAACAGGTAATGGTGGCGGTGACTTTTCTGGTTTGGAAGGCAGTGATTCTACCGAGTGTGCAGATTTAAATGATCCTTCATCATCGACACTATGAGTGGACCCATTCAAAGCATCCAACGCATTCAATCTAGCCATATCTTCTTCATCGACATCCAAATAATTATTATAATAATCTGATACATCAAA
The DNA here is from genome assembly GCA_003708535.3 of Kazachstania bromeliacearum. NCBI lineage: Eukaryota > Fungi > Ascomycota > Saccharomycetes > Saccharomycetales > Saccharomycetaceae > Kazachstania > Kazachstania bromeliacearum. Next base: position 73,962 of record PPOP03000018.1, on the reverse strand, counting down.
TTCTTTATCACTATTCTCACTCAGTATAGTCCCCCCGTCTTCTTCACTTTCTTCATCACCACTAGTTAAATCAATTAACAATTTGTCATCATCATCTTCTTCATTAAAATCATGGAATAAATTAGAATTTCTCTTGGAATATATTGATTGTTCATCTCTTTGATTTGGTTCATATGCAATTGAATGGGAAGATCCCAATGGTTTAGATTGTGAAAAATTCACTCTTACTGGATGATGAGTGGAGTAATCATTATTAAGTGAATATGAATGATCATGGAAAAAAGGCTTATTGTCTCTTAACGTTGTACGAGAGAACCCATGACCACTTGTATAATTCACTGTCGGTTGAGATCTATAATTTAAAGATGCCTTGTGATCTCTTGTATGATACCTGTTATTACTCTCGTCTTGATCCACATCTAAGCCTGGATTATCCCTTAACAGATCTCGTACTCCCTCCATGTGATTCACCGCAGTATGATACAATTCACGTACACCATTCAATAGTGATAATTCGTCTTGTGAATAGTATTGTGTGTTTGGATATTGTCTGTCAATGGATGTCAATTGGAACATGACATCTGTAGTTAAAGCTTTCCAACCTTGCAAGGCATGCTTATAATTACCATCAGACTCAGCTTTCTTATAATAAATGGATTCATTAGCCACTCGACTGTACAACTCTGTCAAATCAGTCAGTGGTTGTGCTGGTTTCTTTCTCAATCGAGCAAATTTGCCAAATATATTATTACCACTTGATGAATTATCCATAGGGGTCACAATATATATACACTTGTTTAATTAGAAAAAAAAATGCAAATATGCAAATATGCTAGTACAGTTATATTGTGTATTTTAACAATGCAAATTGGTTTAATAACAAATATAACTACTCCTTGTATGTGATCCAGATCAAAATATTATTGTTTTCATACGTTTTTTTTTCAACATCGTTTTTTTTTTCCATTTTCGTGTCAAAGGGGTTTTAAATGGACAGTAAACATTTTATTAATAAATATATATTTGTGTCTATTCACTTTTTATATAATTTTACATATAATGCTTATACCTTGGGATGGTATCTTTTCTTGTTTTTCTCTTGTTCACCTAGAATCAATTCTTCAAAGACTCTAGCCTCTTCAGCTTCTTCTGGTGTTCTTCTTGCCTTGGCAAATTTATCAGCAAAGAATAACATGGCTTTAGCCTTAGCAACACGTTCTTTGGATGGTACATTCTTATCGGTCAATATTTTACTACAAACATCTTTCAATTTTCTTTCCAATTCAAATTTAGACATAGCCCACATTACTCCGAGAGCTTTACCAGCCATCATGGATTCAAATTTGACTCTTTCCGCATCATCTAAATCTTCTGGGTTAACTTTTTGCATTTCTCCCATAGCCTTTTGTGCTTCTAACCCTGTAGAGATCAAATTATATGTAGATTTCACTGTTCTAGCATTTTCACGAGTACCAGTAAATATCTTGGAAAACCCCATTGTCTTCTTGGACATGATGAAATTGTTAGCTTTAGTCTTGTACACTTTAGCCAACAAGTACAATAACTCTAGACCAAAACTTTCTAATTTCAATTCTTCAATTTCTTGATTTAATTTAATGTTAAATTCATCCAAATGGTTATGTTTCACAGCTAATAAATAATCATCAATCTTGCCATTCAATTTCGTAGCCAATTCATCCACTTGTTTGACCATATCTTCTCTTCTCTTCCTCTCCATTTCTAACATTTTTTCACGTTGTTGTTTATTCATTTTGGAAGAGGCATCCACATTCTTCTTACCGTCATGTTGTACCATATGATCCCCAGCATCAGGGTTAGCCTCTTGTGCACCTTCAGTCTCGTCGAACATAGACGTAGCTTCTGTCAATTCTTTCAACAGAGAGAATTCACCAATCCATTCTTTAAAACCGTCACCCCCAAAAATCATAGTGAAATACTCAGTGGCATCTTCAAACCCTTGTTGAGGTACAGCATCGTCTTTACCAAACTCATCGTACCTTTTCCTCAAACTCTCGTCGGACAACACTTGGTAAGCTTCCCCCACAGCTTGAAACTTAGCCTGTGCTTCTGGATCATCCGGATGTTTATCCGGATGTGTCTGCATGGCCTTCTTTCTGTACGCCTTCTTGATCTCGGTGGGGGTGGCCTCGGGCTTGATGCCCAGGATGTCGTAGTACTCGGTTTCTTTAACCATTGTTGCTCTTGTTGTGGGCTCCCTTCAACAGTAATTGACACAGCCCACTATAAATAATAATATTTCGATGTTTTTTTTCTTGAAATAGAGGCTTTCTCCTATATAAAGTGGTCAAGCCTCCAATCAGTAGAGACAGCCACTGTACCGGGCCACACGTGTGCTATATGACATTGCCAATGTCCCCAGACACTCTTAGACACCTTGTATATACTCTACCATGGTAATTACCACGTAAATACACACATTTGAGTGGTTCTCTTAGAAATGGGGTGCGGTCCACAGTGTGGTGTGCGGGTGCCGTTGGAGTAGTAATATATATATATATAAAGAAGAGTGGGAAGAGTTAGTCATTGATTAAGAGTGTCACAAGAGAGCAAGAGACAGCACGATGAGCACAGTGACCAAGACCCCAAGCAGGCTGCAAGTGTTGTCCCTGTACAAGCAGTTCATCAAGAACTCGAACCAGTTCACCAACTACAATTTCAGAGAGTACTTCTTGAGGAAGTCCCGTTCTACTTTCAAACAGAACAAATCACTGTCCTCCCAGGACCAAGTGGCCCAGGCGTGGGACCAGGCCACCAAGGAGCTAGGGGTGTTGAAGAGACAGTCTGTCATATCGCAGATGTACGTGTTCGACAAGACAGTCATCGAGCCAATCAAGGAGAACAAACATACGTAATTGGGTGGGTGCCTGTATAATGCAAATATAATAAGTATATAATAATAAAGACGTAATACCATATAGTATTGACACCTCCATAAGAGCTCCTCTCGTCACCAGCAACGAGGGGCATTTTAACGGTGATTAGCAAAATTATTCAAGTAAATCATTTATTATGCGTTGAAAAATAATATATGAGTAATGGAACGTATTTTCGATGAGTTGGTTGAAATTAGTAATTTATTACCACCACTATAGATAGTATCACCAAATGAAGAGAGCTGCTGCTGCTAACGGGGGAGACCACAAACCTAGTAAACAACAAGTGTTGGAAGAAGAAAAACTATCTCAATTGTTTAATGCCAAGATTTGGGACGATGAGTATAGAGACAATTTCAAACAAGAAATTGCTGATGCACAACCATACCATTGGGGGTCTATCACTGACTTGGTCGATGACGAATTGTTAAGAAACGTCAGACAAGAAATTGAATCTCAAGTGCATTTCTCTGAAAAGGAAACTGACATTTATAAAGTGAACCAATCTGGTGATTTGGCCAATTTGTCCACATTGGACCCAGAAGATTTGGCTAAATTACCCAATTTATTCAAATTGAGAAAGATCCTTTACTCTCAAAAATACAGAGATTTCATCTCATACGTGTCTCAATGTGGTGAATTATCCGCTGAAAAGATGGATATGTCATTGAACATTTACAGTAATGGGTGTCATTTGTTAAACCATGACGATGTCATTGGTACTAGACGTGTCAGTTTCATCTTGTATTTACCAGACCCTGATAGAAAATGGAAATCACATTACGGTGGTGCATTAAGATTGTACCCCACAGTGGCACGTAACATTCCTCATTCTGATCCATGTGGTGCATTGGTACCACAATTTAATCAATTAGCATTCTTTGTGGTGAAACCAGGTTTTTCATTCCATGACGTGGAAGAAGTTAAAGTGGACAAGCATAGATTATCATTACAAGGTTGGTATCACATTCCACAAAAGGGTGAAAGAGGTTATATCCCAGGTGAAGAAGAAAAATGGGTTGGTGAAAATAATGCAACTTTATCTACCATGGAAGTGAAACAATTACAAAAATTCGAATTCCCAAGAGATATGAGAGATAATTTGGGTCAATCATTAGTGGAAAACTTATCTAAATCCACTCAATTGACCACTGAAGATTTAAACACATTGAAAGAATTTTTATCACCAGAATTTTTAACTGAAGATTCATTAAACAAATTGAAGGAAAATTTCTTAACCAATTCATTCATATCAATTAATGATTTCTTAAATGAAAAATATTCTACTTTATTAGCTGATTTGATTAAAACAGTGGAATTAAATGAACCAATCCCTACAAAGTTAGATGAAGTCACATCACCATGGGATCTTGCTAGACCACCACATAAATGGCAATTTCTATATTTGAAAGATTTAGACAAGACCACTAAAGAAATTGACGTGGTGTTAACTAAATTGGCCAATTTTTACAAGAGTTTACCCTTCAAGAAATTTATTGCTCATATCACTAATTTAATCCCCATGAGTGAATCTATCCTTGTGAGAAGATTTAGACCAGGTTACGATTTCACTTTTGCCAATAAAGCTGAATTGAATGATACATTGGATGATATCTTGGATTGTGTATTGGAAGGTACTTTATCCTTGACTTTGTTTGACGGATGGGATAAGGGTAAGATTGGTGGTTACCAAATGTATATGTTAAACGAAGAAGAGGAAGAAGATAGTGAGGATCAAACCGTTTACAAGAAAGATGATGATGGGGAATACGAATTGATTAATAAACCTGCTTCTTGGAATTCATTCAATCTTGTCTTGAGAGAGGCCAACGTCTTAGAATTTATTAAATATGTCAGTTGGAACGCTAAAGGTAGTAGATGGGATATCAAGATGGAATGGGATGTCAAAGAAGGTGAAGAAGATGAAGATTAATAGAGAAAGATATTTCTTATGTACAGAAAAGTTATGAATATATATATATATTTATATGTATTTATTTGTTATATTGATTCGATGTTTTGGACATTAATCCAATAGCTTGACATCTTCTAATGGCCTTGGATAATCTTCTTTGATTCTTAGGGGAAAGGCCGGTCACATCACTATGCAATATTTTCCCCGTGGATGAAACGTATTGTGTTAATATCTCAGGGCATAAATATAAATCTAATGGGTTGATTTTCCCCAAAGATCTGGTATTGGTCTTGAATTTTTTATCCAGGACAATTCTCTCTAGGGAAAAATCAAATGGATCATAAATGGATTCATTGGCAAAATGTTTCACTAATCTAGGTTCTATCTTAATTGCATTGTTAGTGGTATTATCCGTTAAATTTGATGAAAGATCAAGTTTCCTCGATTGACCTCCTGCTCGCGTGGAAGTGGCAGGAAATTCCAAACCTCTCTTCAAAGACGTATGTATCAATCTTCTACAACTCTTCAACATCCCTATCGTATCTCGTTCAAGCCTTATTTACTTTACAATACATTGGCTCCTTATATATATATGTTAATCATTTTCAAAGGAATAATAATTATCACCAATTCCGGGTAAAACTTTATAAGCATTAGTGTTAAATTATATATTATTATTTATACGTAAGGTTTTTAATCTATCGAGAAGTCATTAGTGTTTGTGTTTTTGGGTTCGTTTATGAAATGGTTATAAATCCATCCTCTTCAATTGTTCTAATCTTTCATCAACAGCATGTTCAAAAACGGTTTCTCTTGATTCATCCAATAATCTTGCATGAATGGATTGTAAAGCCTTCAAAGAATCAGTTTCATCAATGACACAAGAAATGTTAATTTCATTGGCACCTTGAGAAATCATTTCAATGTTAATACCTTGTTCAGCTAAAGTACTGAACATAGTACCAGCAATACCAATGTATTGTTTCATTTGCTTACCGACCAAGGAGACAATGGCCATCTTCTTGTTGTATTCCACATGACCTAAAGATTTCAATTGTTCAACAGCTTTCTTCAAAGACACAAATGAATCAGCATCTGGGATTGGTAAAGCCATGGAAACGTGAACTTCTGAAGTGGAAATTAAATCAACAACCAATTTAAATTTATCCAAGATAGTGAAGATTTGAGCCAAGAACCCATGAGATAAAGTTTTCTTGTTGGAATGAATATTCAACACAACCATATCGTTCTTAGCGGTAATAGCAGTGGCACCTCTCTTCTTCTTCTCGAAGAAAGAGGAGGATAAAGCCTCAGGTGGATGTGGTGGAGTTTCTTCACCTTTCTTGGCGACATTATCTGGGTAAATGATAGTACCATTACCTCTTGGATTTTGCACATTCTTAATTCTAATTGGAATCTTAGCTCTAATGACTTGTTCCATAGTGAATGGATGAATAACTTCAGAACCGTAATAAGTCAATTCAGAAGCTTCTTCAGGTGTAACGGAATCCAATAAACGTGCTTGTGGAACTTTTCTTGGATCAGCAGTAAAGATACCATCAACTTCTTTCCAAATTTGTAATTCATCAGCATTTAGGGCAACGGCAATTAAAGCAGCACATAAATCAGTGTAACCACGACCAACACCGTTTAATAGACCCATTGGAACTAACCCGAAAAACCCAGTGAACACAGGAACGATTCTTTCCTTAGCATTAATAAAAGGTTGTAATTTTTCCTTTAAAGCTTGCACTAAGAAAATGTAAAAACTGGAATCTAACACAGAGGCAGTGTAATCAGATGGGATCACATGAGTCAAATCGACGTATTTGGCTTTGACACCACGATCATTACATAAAGCTGTCATGAACAAACAACTCAATTTTTCACCAACGGACATGACTAAATCAATAGTACGAGAACTCACTTCACCTAAAATCTTGGAAGCATCCAAATATTTCTTGACGGCGTCTAATTCCTTCACAGAATCAGAGATCAATTTAGTTTGTAACACTGGGTTTTGAATAAATTTTTCAGCATTAGCAACATGATCCTCTTTCACCAAATTAATAATTTGCATGAATTCAGATTCTTGAGCAGCCAAATCACAACATTGTAACAATCTGGAAGTGGTACCTTCAGCCTTCACAGAGGAAGAACGAGCGGAACAAACCACGGCAACGTTGTTATCCAAAGTTGGTTCTTGAGAGTAAAATTTAATAATTTCATCCACAATTTGGGTTGGGAATTTCCCCACGGAGGTACCACCAAATTTTTGGACCACCCAATTAGATTGACCGAATTCTAACATAGTCTGGTATGAGTATCTATCGATTAGAGTGTTGCTCTTCTTAAAATTAGCAATAAAAGTGTTCGAGAAAGAAAACAAAGTGAAAAATATTTGAGTCATTACAACTGTGGAAGTTCTTTTTTTTTTTGCCTGCACGTGAAATTTCAAGATCCGGTTCCGTTTCTTTTTTCGAATTCTCGAGCCTCTGATACGTTATTAAGTGAGGCACCATGGGAGGGGAGCTTGTGTCAGTAGCAACCACGGTATGGCCAACGGGAACACGAAGGCTGCTGTGAGCGGGCAATTAGAACTGTTGTTGCGAGACCCGGGGAATTTGAAATGTGCCGATTGTAAGATACACATCCATCCGCGTTGGGCTTCGTGGTCATTGGGGGTCTTCCTTTGTATCAAGTGTGCGGGCATGCATAGATCGTTGGGGACCCATGTGTCGAAGGTCAAGTCTGTGGATTTGGATACGTGGACCATGGACAATTTGGATCAATTGATCAAATGTGGTGACAATGTAAGAGCGAATCGTGAATTATACGAGGCCAAATTGACAGATGACACTGTATTTGATCTTAATGACACTGAAGTTTTAAAAAAATTTATAATGGACAAGTATGAAGGTAAGAAATGGTTAAGTGATACGCCCTTATTACCTGCTCCGGTCAAGATAATTGAACGTAGCCCTGAATCAAGTGTAGAGTCTACTCCAGAAGTCGAAACTGAAAATAACCCACCACGTCATATTGCATCAGATATTTACGATCGAAGTACTTCTGGTAGTTTGATCAATTTACAATCATTAAACACACGTAAACCCCCCACTCCAATTAATAAACCAGTGGGGACCCAATCATTTGTGAAAAAATCCATATACGATCTATATAAAGATTTGCATTAACAATAAATTTATTTCGTATCATATAAGAATGTATATTATTTATAAGAAGTTGATGAATATATGATGATAAGTATAACATACTACCCACTAGTTGGTAATCCAACATAAGCTTTAAACGAATCGTAAATTAACCATTGGAAACTGGTCAAAGTACCAATCATGACGATTCTCACGGGTAACCCATTCCAAAGACCCATGAACCCAATTCTTTTGTAGATGATTTTCGAGGCATCCATCATGGATTGACCCATTTTCCTTTCGTTATTGATCTTAGAGACCATAACATCTGCTGGATGTGACACAGTGGCACATAATATACCAGCTAAATAACCACCGACAAAACTTACAGAAATTTGTTGTAAGGGGTTCATTTCGGATTTCTTCTTGGGTAATTTAGAGTAAATGTACTCTACAATTCTTTCAAAAGATGTAAATTTACACATAGTGTAAGGAATTTGTCTACACCAAAGAGGTGTGATCCCCTTGTAGAAAGAGGCAAACCCTTCATTGGCATAGGTCTTGGACAAACCTTCCCAAACATTATTACAAAATGCGGGCATACTGGTTTGTTGTTTCACTTTCACTGCTTCAAAGGGACAAAGCATAATGTCTGCAATAAATTCAGCAGTGGCAGATGCCAGTAAGTACACTGAAGTACGGTATTTGTGTATAGCCGCTGGATCTCCACCACACAGAGTCTGTGAGTAGAAATGCTTGAAATATTCGTAACCCCCGTATTTACCAGCACCTTGCAAGGAATACCCGATGAACGTGGCACCCACCCCTGTAAACAATTTACCAAACCCTTCTTTGGCCAGGATCTGTCTCATCCCAGATATGTTTGATCTATACAGACCGGGGGACACTTGCAATCTACATTTCACCAAGTCCAGGGGTGTCACTAACGAATGAGTGGGACCACAGGCAATAATGCCCCCCAAAGTGCAAGTGGCATAAAAGTCCTTCGTGTACAATTTAATTTTCTTACTATCTTCAACCATAATTATTTGTTGCTCCTCTCAGCAATCACTGGACCCCTTCAAAGGGGAAACAAGACAGTCCCAAACTTAATTGAACAAGGATGCAAATAGGAACAGGTGATTTACAGACGTTATTTCCTCGAGGATCCGAAGTCCGGGTACCGTGTCGCATTTCCGACACGTAAGTTTTTTTTTTTCGTTTCTTTGCTGTATATGGATTTGTTCGAGATTTTAAACAACATTTCCATTCTCTTGCTAAAGGAAGCAACAAAGACGGTTATGGCTAAGCTAATTATCAGTTCTAGTAAGCAATTGCTCTACAAGAGGATTGCGCTAGCCGCTATCGGTGTGGTCGCCTTCTTCATGATTTATTCAGGTGCTTCCACTTCGTCCACTACTGGTCCTGTTATTGTCAAAGATGGTAACGGGTTTACATCTCCTGCCGCCGGTGTCGATGCTGCCACTGGTTTGGCCGCTGCTGCTGCTGGTAAGACCCCTGCTATGGGTATTCCAGGTTACAGTGAAGTCGGTGAAGATGGATTAATTTACACTAGAGTACCACCTCACGAATACACTGGTGAAAAAGTCAAGGCTACTTTTGTCACTTTGGCTCGTAACTCTGATATGTATGCTATCTTACCAGCTATTAAATCTGTGGAAAGTATGTTCAATAAGAAATATCAATACGATTGGGTTTTCTTAAACGACAAAGAATTCTCTGATGAATTTAAAGAAACTGTCACTCCATTGATTAGTGGTAACGTTAAATTCGGTTTGATCCCTACTGAACATTGGTCCTTCCCTGATTGGATTGATCAACAAAAGGCCGCTGATGTGAGAGAACAAATGAGAAAAGATCGTGTCATTTACGGTGATTCTATCTCGTATAGACACATGTGTAGATTTGAATCTGGGTTCTTTTACAGACACCCAATCATGTACGATTACGATTACTACTGGAGAGTGGAACCTCATACTTTATTACATTGTGATATTGATTACGATATCTTCAAATTTATGCACGATAACAACAAGAAATACGGGTTTGCTATCTCCATTCATGAATACGAAGCTACCATTAAGACTTTATGGCAAACCACTATGGATTTCGCCAAGGTTCATCCAGAACATATTCATCCAAACAATATGATGGATTTTGTCAGTGATGATAATGGTGCCACTTATAACATGTGTCATTTCTGGTCTAATTTTGAAGTGGCCTCTTTGAATTTCTGGAGAGATGAAGCTTACACTGCTTATTTCGATTATTTGGATCAAGCTGGTGGGTTCTTCTATGAAAGATGGGGGGATGCTCCAGTGCATTCCATTGCCGCTTCTTTGTTCTTGGATCGTGATCAAATTCATTTCTTTAACGATGTCGGTTATTTCCATGCCCCATTCCATTCTTGTCCCTTCGATGATGAAGTGAGAAGAAAGGCTAAGTGTGATTGTGACCCAGGTATTGATTTCACATTCCATGATTTCTCATGTGGTAACAAATTTTACGAAGTGAACAATATGAAGAGACCAAAGGGTTGGGAACAACAAAAGAACAAGAACTTGTAATAGTATTTGTTTAAAAAGAGAAATTTTTGATAAATATATATGTATATTATTTATATATACTTTTTTTTACAAAAAAATATTATTATTGTTTAATCGAATGGATTGTTAAACCCATTGACTACCACATCGACTTTATAATTTTTACCATCATTATTATCCCAATATTCTTCTCTGTCTTTATCATTTCTTGTCATGTAATGTATACAAAATTCTAATTTACCAATGGTATCCACTTTTTGTGTGTCATCAATTAAAAAATGGAATACATCCATGTTTGTACCTGGTAATAAACTTTCACCATTGGATAACCAGATGCATTCCACTTCACTGTCAGTAAGCCAATTATTCCAAGTGTATTTGATTAACACTCTTTTATCAAAGAAAATATTTTTCACCATAACTTTCCCACTAATGTATCTTGTCGTAGAGGAAGCATGTAAATTATTAGGGTTAATCAAATTATTTTGTTGAATGTGTAATGATAATTCTTGTAAGAAAACTTTTTTATCTCTAGATAAACTGACAAAAATGTTTAATTTTAATGATTTCGGATTCTTATTACTTAAGATGGAGAAATTCTTGTTGTAAAGTCCGACGACTTTATTTGTTCTAATCTTGTTAGCCACTTGTGGTGAGACTCTACTCTTCATTTGATCAGTTAATTGTTTGATTGTGTTATTTGTATTAACTTTACGTTGGTCATTATTATCATCATTATTTTCGTTAGTGTTATTATTTGGAATAATTGTTACAGTGGGTTTATTTAATTTTTGAAATCTTTTACTTTTCCTTAAATTATTACTTATAGTGGGTTTCCCATTCGTATCTGGTGGAGTCGGTGGAATATTTATAGGTCTTTGTTGTAACATAATATCATTAAATGCAAATAATCGTTCATTACTTAACCCTTCGTAAGAGTCATGTTTTTTACTGACGTTTAATTTATACATTAATAAATCTTCAAATTCATCCTTTGAATAAACGTTCATGGGACTCTCATCACTGATAAAATATTTCACGGGGGCTCTTTGATCAAAATGAACAGATTTACTTCTCAAGAGCATGGGTTTTGCAGTAATATCATTCAACGATACGTCCTCCTCCACGGGGGCCGGTGTAGATGGTAAAGATTTCGATCTTCTCTTCAAAGACGATTTGACTAATTCTCCTGATTTTTTATATACAGGGTTTGGGAAGGGGATCAAACTTTCATTAGACGAGTTGTTTAACGTTAAATCCAATGAATTGAACGCATCAGACCCGACAGACACCGTAGTGGATCTCGGTGACACGGGGGAAGATCCATTCCCCCCGGCAATTTGTTTATTTAAATCTGTATTCCTTTGTAATAAATCGTCAGAGAACCTTTCATTAGCAAACTGATTGACCCTTTGAGGCTTGTGTAAAAAATTCAACGAGTAAATGTGTCTTGCAGAGGCAGCATTACAATCTGCAGCGACTCGAGGAGTCGAGTCAAACGGTTGCCCCGTTCTTGTCATCGAGTTGCTTCCAGCGACAAAATGTGGTGCCCCCTTGGGACTAGCAGGTAGTACGCCCTTCTCATCATGACCATTAATCAATTCAGAATTTTCTTGAATCCTATTAGTTTTATCATTCTTGTTTTCAGCTTTAATGTACATTTAGAATGAGAGTGTGTTTGTATGTGTGTTCAATAGTAATCCATGTAATGCTATCTGTCTATCTATATATATGTGTGTGTATGCTCTCACTGTATCTTGCACTGCTGGAAGAATAAGCAACTGGGGATAACAGGGAAAGGAGACCTTGTACTTGTTACAACAAAAGTCATACAACCTGCTGTTTCCCCTTACGGACAGATGCGCCCTCACTGCGCGGGCGTGGAGCAACACGGGGTTCGCCCGGGGGAGTAAGAGGTCCTAAATATAGAGGTGTTGCAAGGTGGTGTAGAGGGTGGTGGGCCGTGTGGTGTGTCACTGGTGGCCACTGGAGTGTTGTATAAGCGTTGCAGTGTGTTCAGTGGTGCTCACTGGCGTGGTTAACTGGTGTCTGTTGTGGTAACAGTTCGCTATAACTGGCCCGGGTTACCCGCCGGCTGCCCCTATTCCATATAAGGATTACAAGAGACAGACTACAAACAAGTACAGTGGGCAAGTGGGTTGCCATGGGGGGTAGTACGACTTCACATTCAGTTGTACAGGCCTCTGTTGTGACTCTTTAGTAAATATCTTGTGCAAATGCAACGCCGCGCATTGCAAAGGACCTAATACAAGCTCAGTGCAGCCCTTGTGGCAAGCCCAAAACCCCTGCACGGCCCCTCCAGCGACTGGAAAGGGGAACACTGTTCACGGGCAACCGCGGATATTGCAATCAGTAATAGTTATTAATCAATTATTTATCAAATCTATTTAGTTATACACGACAATTGGTGATTTCGAACACTAAGATATCTGTAGCACCCATCTTCTTCAATTCATCTAATATGACACCCTTTTGCTTTCTTTCAATCATCGAAGACACGGCCACCCAACCTTCTTCAGCGACATCTTGAATGGTAGGGGACTTACGACCTGGTGTGACTTTTAATAATTCAGTTAAATTGGCCTTTGGTGCATTGTATGAACAGTAAACGTACCTTTGTGCTGTCATAACACCTTCAATTCTGGATTTGATGGTTTCCAACAGTTCTGGATTACTTTGTGGTTTCTTAGATTGAATTAAATGAGCACTGGTGTCTAACACAGTGGCAATGTCTGTTAACCCAGCGGCACGCATAGTTTCACCAGATTCAACAAGATCGACAATGGCATCGGCGATACCTAGAGCACAACTGGCCTCGACAGACCCACCAACGTATCTAATCTTAGTGGTCATCTTTTCCACTGGGACACCTTCCAATTCAGCAAAATATTTAGAAGCCAAATTAGTGAAACTGGACACGATGGTCTTACCAATTAATTGTTCTGGTTTCTTGTATGGACCCATAGCTGGAACTTGCACTTGTAATTTACAAGAACCAAATTTCAAATCAATAGGTAAATCCACGTCAATGTCAGCTTCTCTAACTTGATCTATACCGGTGATACCCAAGTCACACTTACCTTCACCGACGAACATGGGGATGTCAGCAGCTGGCAAGAAGATCAAAGCAATGGGCAAACTGGTGGACAAGGCAATGTCTAATCTTTGTGATCTGTGGAATTTAATGTCGGACCCATTAAGAATCTCAACACATTTGGAATATAATCTGCCCTTCTTGGGGATGGCAAATAATAATCTATCTTCTAAGTGGTTAACTAAATCCATGCTATGCTTTATGTGTGTGTGTGGTGAGTTGTAGTAGTGGTGAACAAATTTGAGAATGCAAAAACTATATATAAAGATGTTCGACGATTTCTGAGTCACGGTTTGAAAAATTATTTTCCACTGGCGGTAAATTGGAAAATGTGAAATTTAGTGAAGAAATTGTCGCACTTCTGAATGTCAAGAGTTGGTCAAGTTGCAACAGCGCGCGCACGTGATGCCGTGAGATTCTGTGACGACTGCTACAGGGCACTACGCTCAGACCCTGTACACTGCAAACTTGTTCACTAATTAATTAATTAATCTATTAAATCTTTGAAGAAGTCAAAAAATTTTCACAATTTTCAGGCACGTGATCAACACGTGCTTTTTTATTATTAAGAGGTAAATAAGTCTATTATATATTACAAATATGCTAAAATGAGTTTGAGTTGAGCGTACAATCTTGCTTAACGGCCCATGTACTTAATCTCCAATGGTCTTAGGATCAAGTAGACTAGTAAAGCCCAAGAGGCACCCAATTCGAACCCAATATCACCACCGAATTCACCAATCTTTCTACCAATTTCACCAACCCAGTAAGTTTGATCCATCCCTAAAGCGACACCAAAGGCGGCAACAAAGAATGCCACGGTACCGGCAATACCGATAGGTAATTTACTGTTGTTGTCCCAGTCTTCGACATTGTAACCTTTGAAACCCTTTCTGAAGATGAAATGTTCAGCCAAGGCAATGGCAGAGTAAATGGCCAAGTAGTAACCAATGGAGTCCATGAAATTTTGCATAAATCTTTCAAAGAAGTAACAACATGGGATGGCGATGGCCAAAGTGGCAGCGTTACCACACATGGTCCACACAACTCTTGGAACCTTGGCAAATGGTTCGTATAAAGCTTGCACAGAAAGAGCAATGGTGTACATGTTTGGAATGTTGTTAGCGACAGTGGACATGGCTAATAGGACACAACAGAATTCACCGAACCCGTGTAAAGATTTGGGCACTAAGATAGCGTAAGTTAACCCACCCATGGAGTTAGAATTGTAGTAATCCATCCATTCTGGATCGTTTAACGCGGCACAAGCACAAGCGGCCCCCAAGATCATAGTGAAGAATAATGGGATGATTAACCCGACGACGACGGAGAAGAACACTTTCATCTTGTTAATGTGTTTTGGCATGTACACAGTGTAATCAGCAGCGTAAGTGGTCCAACCAGTAGCGAACCCGAACACGGCGGAACCAAAGGATAAAACACCACCTGCGGTGGTTGGACCAGAAGTCCAAGCACCACCAGTGAAATTACCAGACATCTTTAAACGAGCAATCATGACTAGGAACACAGCGAAGTTAGGGATCCAAGACCATCTCTCGTAAGCGTGAATGACATTGTAACCGAAGAAAGTGACAAGCACGGTACAACCGACAATGATTAAACAACCAGCCCATAGAGGAGCCTTAGCACCACTTTGGTTAACCATGTTTAACAATTGAGCAGACACTAGAGTGTTCACGACACCCCAACCGACACAAGCAACGACATTAATAAAGGCGAAGATTCTAGCGGTGATGTTACCGACCAGGAATCTAGAGATGATCATTTGTCTTAGACCGAATTCAGCACCAAACACTGAGAAAAAAGCCACAGGCAATAACCCCAGAATGTTGAAGAAGACAATGGTCAACACGGAAGTACCGAAATTCAACCCATAGATCAATGGACCTAGACCACCGACAGCGTAAGCGGCGATGACCATATTGGCAGAGAACCACATGGAGGCAGCATTGAACAAAGAGTCATCTTCGTGTCTTTCATCTTCACCAATGGGCTCGATACCTTTAGTCTCAGCTTTCAAAGAGGCAGCAAACTTGTTGAAAATGTTCAACTTGGTCTCTTCGGAAGATTCGACGACGTACTCCTCGTCCTCTTCACTCATGGAGTAAGTGTTTGTGTTGCCGACCTTCTTATCGGTAGAGGATGGGACATTGCTCTCGAGGTCCCTGTTGGACAGTTCGTAGACGTTGTTGGAATCTGAGACAGACATGTTTTGTTTGGTCTTTTGGGAGCAAGAGATATACACAAGATACGTAAAACACACACTGCTTATATACCCTCTGCTCGAGGTTTACTCCTCGCAGAGCTAATCTAAAGATATATTAATCAATTAAAAAAGAAATTAAACAGTCGAACAGATGGCTGCAGCGTTAACCTGTCACCCGCTGATAAGACGGCGATGTGCACTAATCAATCTGCTGAAAAATTAGATTAATCAATTAATCACGAGGAGAGTCATCGGGAAAACGCCGGGACAAACCGAATATCGCCGGGCAGGGACATTGTCCTCGCGACAAGAGGGACAATGTCCGGGACACGCGCGGCGGCCGTGCGGCGTGACGCGTTACTCTGTTTCGCAGAGGAGTCAGGCCGTTTAACTTCTCCAGAGGAATCAGAATTCAGATCTGGTGCATTCCGGGGGGAGTCCCACTTGACATATTAACAGGACAATGAGGGTACCTCCCAGTCACATGGCTTGACGTAATCTCGTATCTGTTGATAGCTTATCTGTACACACGTCTATATGTAGTATATTAATGGGGCCTAAAAATTTCTGTTATTAGCGGCCTGTGTATTTAATCTCTAAGGGTCTCAGGATCACGTAAACTATAAATGCCCAAGCGGCACCTAATTCAAATCCAATGTCACCACCGAATTCACCAATCTTTCTACCGATTTCACCTACCCAGTAGGTTTGGTCCATCCCCAGTGCGACGCCAAAGGCACCTACGATAAATGCCACGGTGCCAGCAATACCAATGGGTAATTTGCTGTTGTCATCCCAGTCTTCGACGTTATAACCTTGGAAACCCTTTCTGAATATGAAATGTTCAGCTAAAGCGGTGGCAGAGTAAATGGCCAAGTAATACCCAATGGAGTCCATGAAATTTTGCATAAATCTTTCGAAGAAGTAGCAACATGGGATCACAATAGCCAATGTAGCACCGTTAGCACATAGAGTCCATACGACTCTTGGGATCTTGGCAAAGGGTTTCCACAAAGCTTGCATGGATAGGGCAATACTGTACATGTTGGGAACATTATTGGCCACAGTGGACATTGCCAAAAGCACACAACAAAATTCACCAAATCCATGTAACGATTTGGGCACTAGGATAGCATAGGTTAACCCACCCATGGAGTTGGAATTGTAATAATCCATCCATACTGGGTCGTTCAACGCGGCACAGGCACAGGCGGCCCCTAAGATCATTGTAAAGAACAATGGGATGGTTAAACCTGCCACCACAGAGAAGAAAACTTTCATCTTATTGATATGTTTGGGCATGTACACTGTGTAATCTGCTGCATATGTGGTCCAACCTGTACCGAACCCAAACACTGCACAACCAAAGGACAAGACACCACCGGCGGTGGTGGGACCTGATGTCCAGGCACCACCAGTGAAATTACCTGACATGGACAAACGTGCAATGATCACAAGGAACACTGCAAAATTAGGGATCCATGACCATCTCTCATAACTGTGAATCACATTGTAACCGAAGAATGTGACCAGCACAGTGGCACCAATGATAATTATACAACCAGCCCACAGAGGTGCATTGGCACCATCTTGGTTAACCATGTTTAACAATTGGGACGATACCAGTGTGTTCACTACTCCCCAACCAACACCAGCGACAATATTAATAAAGGCAAAAATTCTGGCGGCAAAGTTACCCACAAGGTATCTGGAGATAACCATTTGTCTTAAACCAAGTTCAGCACCGAACACTGAGAAGAACGCAACGGGTAACAACCCCAGAATGTTGAAGAAGATAATAACCAGCACAGAAGTACCAAAATTTAATCCATAAATCAATGGACCCAACCCACCAACAGCATAAGCGGCAATAACCATGTTAGCAGAAAACCACATAGTAGCTGCATTCAAAAGTGTATCACCTTCATGTCTCTCGTCTTCGCGAATGGGTTCAATACCTTTGGTCTCAGCGTTCAAAGAAGTGGCTAACCTGTTAAAGTAGTTTAATTTAGTCTCCTCTAAGGATTCAACGACATATTCGTCATCCTCATCACTTAAGGAGTGGACAGTGGTGATGTTCCCCAATTTCTTATCAGTGGAGGAAGGTACATTGCTTTCGAGGTCCTTACTGGACACCTCGTAATTGTTACTAAAATCTGTAACAGACATAGTTTGTTTAGTTAGTTTAAAGACGTACACACTATCACAAGAAAATAGGCAACCCCATTGTTTATATAACAATGGGAACCTCACAGTTTTACCGCTTGTAAAGCTAATCAAAAAGAAATATCAATGAGAATCAATTACTCCCAATAGAGCTAATCAAAAAGATATAGCAATGGAATCAATTACTCCCAGTAAAGCTAATCTAAAAGATGTATCAATGAGAATCAATTACTCCCAATAAAGCTAATCTAAAAGATATAGCAATGGAACCAATAGCTTTATTCTCGCAAAGCTAATCAAAAAGATATAGCAATGGAATCAACAGCGTTACTCTCTCAAAGCTAATCAAAAAGATATAGCAATAGAATCAACAGCTTTATTCTCGCAAAGCTAATCAAAAAGATGTATCCATGAAACCAAGAACGTTACTCTCGCAAAGCTAATCAAAAAGATATAGCAATGAAACCAAGAACGTTACTCTCGCAAAGCTAATCAAAAAGATATAGCAATGGTACTAACAGCTTTACTCTCAGATATCAATGAGAATCAATAGCGTTACTCACAGTAAAGCTAATCTAAAGGAAATATCCATGGAATTAACAGTTTTACTCTCGGGTATCGATGAGAATCAAAAGCTTTAGTCACGGCAAAGCTTATATCCATGGAATTAACAACGTTACCCCTTGCAAAGCTAATCTAAAAGATATAGTAATGGAACAGCTTTACCCCTTGCAAAGCTAATCTGAAAGATATAGTAATGGAACAGCTTTACCCCTTGCAAAGCTAATCTAAAAGAAATATCACGCAATTGATACAGTAATTGAAATCATCACTGCCTGATTAGTCTTTCAGTGAATTTACCGCTGATAAGACGGAGACGGGGAAAGCTAATCAAGATTTTGAAGCGGGAAATACAAAGAGATATCACCGGACGACGTGACGAAGCTACTTTATTAGTCACAGGTGTGAAACATGATATCAGACCATTCTTAGAAGGGATAAGGTATGTCGGGGACGAAGTATCATCGTGGGGCGACTTATTCTTCACCAGGTTGACGTATTATGGCGTGATTGAATCTTGTACCTCCATAGTCTTGTCTTCCCCCCCTTTCCGGTCACATGTTCGATTTGCGTAAAATTACAGATAAACCCGTATCTATTGATAACTTATCATTCTATATACATTTTTATAGATAAACAAATACATTACATTAATTGGGCAGATTTAACGGCCAAAGTACTTTAATTCAATTGGTCTGGCTATCACATAAACAATGAAGGCCCAACCACCACCTAATTCTAACCCAATATCACCACCGTAATCACCAATTAATCTACCGATTTCACCAGCCCAATACGTTTGACACATACCCAAGGCAACACCAAAGGCAGCAACAAAGAAGGCCAAACCGGAGGCAATCCCCAAAGGTAATTTCTTAGGGTCGTTCCAAATGGTAGGATCGTAACTGTTCATATCGCAACGTCTGAAAATCACATGTTCAGCACTACAAATACAAATATAAATGGCACAGTAGTAAGCCACAGTGTCCATGAAATTTTCCAAGAAAGAAATGAAGAAATAACATGCTGGGATGGCAATAGCTAAAGTGGCACCGTTACCTAGAAGGGTCCAGATAGCACGAGGAACCTTAGCCAAAGGAGACCACATGGCTTGAGCAGATAGAGCAATGGTGTACATGTTTGGTAAATTGTTAGCCACAGTGGACATAGCCAACACAACACAACAGAAATCACCAAACCCGTGCACAGAGTTTGGAACCAAGATGGCCCAAATGATACCACCGGTAGCGTTAGTCTTGTACAATTCCATCCATTCTGGGTTGTTGACAGCGGCCATACCTGTGGCAGCACCCAAAAAGTTAGAGAAACAAAGGGCTAAAGACAATGAACAGAATAAACTGATAAAAATCTTAGGCTTGTTAGCATTTCTTGGTAAATAAACTGTGTAATCAGCAGCATATGTAGTCCATGCACCTGCATAACCAAACGCAGCACAACCTAACCCCAATACACCACCAGCAGTAGTAGGGCCACCAGCCCAGTCACCGTTACTCCAATTACCTGATTTATGTAAACGAGCAATGATAACAAGGAACACAGCCAAATTGGGGATCCAAGACCATTTTTCGTATTGATGAATCACATTGTAACCGAAAAAGGAAATAGTCACGGTACAACCGACAATCACTAAACAACCGGCCCATAAAGGTAATCTGTGACCATTTCTGTTCACCATATTAAGTAATTGAGCAGAGCAAATAGTGTTCAATGTACACCAACCGACACAAGAGATAACATTAATAAAGGAGAAAAATCTTGCAGTGTAATTACCAGCTAAATATCTTGTTAAAATCATTTGTCTAAGACCTGTCTTAGAACCGAACACTGTGAAATAAGCCACGGGCCAAACACCTAATAAATTAAAGAACAAACATGTCAAACATGAGGCACCGAAATTCAAACCAAACACACATGGACCTAAGACACCCACAGCGTAGGCAGAAATGACCAAGTTGGCAGAGAACCACATGATGGCAGCATTCAAAGGAGACTTCTCGGTCTTTTCTTCATCAGTCACAGGTTCAATACCTTTCACTTCAGCCTTAAGTTTACCGACTAACTTGTATAAGTAATTATCAGATTCAGTAGTGGAGACAGATCCGGTTTCGGAGACATCCGGCGATGTTCCTTTCTCTATGTCATCTTCATGAAGTTGACGGTGAGTCAACACCGCGTCACTGCTACCACTGTCAGTGTCCATTATAATCTCACTTGTTTTACCACCAGGGCTAAACTTATTCTTGATAGAGTCAAACATAATCTGTATGTATGTTATATTGCCAAGAACAGGGAAAGGGTAAATGAAAAAGGGGACAGACCTACAGTGGAATGTCCAAGATGGTATATTTTATCTGTGTTTATATATACAAATTTAAATTGAAACGGTCTCTCGATGAGTAAAAAATCGGATTAAAAGTCTCTCATTTTTTGCAAGATTTCCTGAAATTTTTTTCCTCTCCTTTGTTTTCTGAGATTTCCGAGATAACGACCGCAGGCGAAAAAGATAAAAAAAGTGTACATTGTCCTTACGATAAATAAAAACTTAATGAAGTCATCCATTTTTCACCGGAATTCGCATACTCAGGAGAAGAAAATCATTCCGAATAGTGGATGTCCGACGCACATGGCCGGCCAACAAATTCTAATAATTTCCTCACTGCATAGTGGAACTTGTTGAAACCACCCAGTGACGTCAATACTCATATGTAACAGTGAGATGACTCAATATGCGTACATTAGATTCAAGTGAGCATAGTTTAATATGGCAATTTTTACATGTAAAATAAAGTCTTTTACAAAGTCCTTTTCGAATCGTTCCTTAGGGGGGCTGGACAATACACTCGACCCAGGCATTACGCCCCAACAAGAACGGTTCCAATACCTTCAAAAACACTGATTTTGTATCACGATTAAATTCTCTGGAAATGTAGTTTTTCTCTTTTTACCTTTAATTCCCGCTTCCAAATCTTGAAAAATGGGCCCGTTTGTATGCGGTGTATGGGGGCGTCACAACGGGCTATTTATTTTAGCGAGTTGGCTCGGACAGAAATTCCGAAAATGGAAAGAGGTAATATTTTTTCCAAGTGGGAAAAAACAAAGTCGACAAAAGAAAAACTACTTAATACAAACTTGGGTCGGCTGGAAAGGGGTAAGTAAGTGGAGCAAATATGGCGTGTTTGGACTTTATGGGGAGCTACGGTGATGAAGAACACGCTTGATGTAAAGATAGGGACTTGCCAGGCTTGTTACACTAGTTATCATATATATGGTATACGTGTTAATAAAAATATTTATTTATTTAATGCGGCTTCCCATTTCAACCCTTTTTCTTGTCGCATGTTTACATACAGGATTCCGTGATATCCATATGCAATTTTTTTACAATTTTGAAAAAAAGTGGCAAAATGTATCAAACGTCCGACCAATGAAATGCGAGAGATTATTTGTATACACTTTCTCACGTAAGTCTTGTGACTCGGTCGGAAGTAATTGTTAGTCAATAGGCACAATGGGAAAATAAAAGGTTGATACTGTTTCGGGAAGTCCCGAGATGACATGTACTTATAATTTTTAAATAATGAAGAAATCGACTATAACGTGTTACAGGTAAATTAATATATGTGATAAAATATATGTGCTAAATAATATAGAAAATTATAAGAAAAGATAGGAAAAACAATTCAACGTAAAGTTAAACGATCCTCTTATTTCTTAGATTTCTTGTCAGCCTTCTTAGCGGCTTCAGTTTGTTCCTTAACAACCTTCTTAACAATCTTTTGTTCTTCAATCAAGAAAGCTCTAACAATTCTTTCCTTGACACAGTTGGCACATCTGGAACCACCGTAAGCTCTAGAGACGGTCTTACAGGTCTTGGAGACAGTAGCGTATTCTCTTGGTCTCAAAGCAGCAACACCTGGTAAAGCGATACCACAGTCACCACACTTTGGTCTGGTAGCTTGCTTCTTTAAGTGTTGAGCAACTAACTTACCACCTGGGGTCTTGACAACCTTGATCTTGTTAGACTTGGTGTTGTCTATTTAAATATAATAAATGAGAGTAATAAACTCAAACTCGTTTGTTAGTATTAATTGTTGTCAAATGGGGAAAAGTTCATTGAATCAAAAATAAATTGTAACTGGTTTCTCTCTATTATGGTAATCTAACATGATGGATGGATCTGACACTGGTTTTAAATAATCTGGTTACTACCGTTATTGTATCGTTAAAGGTTCACAGTCTTGTACATTCATTAGTTCATTTCATAATTCATTATTTCTGGTTGATTCAAAAAAACGCTATATTTTCAAAAGTATCGTTAAACATACATGGATTTCTTCTTCTGTAAGTAACACGTTGAGCCATTTCGTGGGTTGTTCTTTGGATATGATCTATTTACTTGTTAATAGTGGATTGCTTGATATATAAAATTTCACCTAATTAACTTTTGCCCCGGGCGTAATGGTGTTCGCGGGTTCAGGCTGGGTTCAGCAACAGGAACACTGGGACGGGAGACAAACCGTTAGGCAGAAACTCCAGTTCACCCGAGAGTAAACTCTAGGCGGAACACCCTAGCGGGAGCTCTGTCTAGACCAAATTCGATACCGACGCAAAAAAATAACGGATTTGGAGAAAATTGAAATTTCAAATTGAAAAATATACATCTCTGGACACCCAGACATTATGTAAAGGCAGTCACACGAAAGAGCATTGTGATTTATATTAGAAGAAGTCTATATATCTATATATACTCACCCAAATTATTCGTTCTCGACAGCAATGACTTCCACTTCTAAGTCAGCACCCAATGGCAAGGCAGCCACAGCCACACAGGATCTAGCTGGTCTGTGAGTGTTGAAATGTTTAGCATACACAGAGTTGAATTCAGCAAAATTGTTAATGTCAGCTAAGAAGATGTTGACTTTAACAATTCTCTCTAAGGATGAATTACTAGCGGCTAAGATGGTCTTGATGTTTTGGATCACTTGTTCAGCTTTGTCAGCAATGGAACCTTCCACTGGTTTGTTATCTGGTGTGTATGGCACTTGACCTGAAACGAAGATCAAATTGTTAGCCTTCATAGCATGGGAATATGTGGCAGCAGCAGAAGGAGCACCGGTAGCGTTTACTGGGGTTAAAGTAGTCATTGTATCGGGTGCTTTGGTGTTGTATGTAGTGAATGGGTGGTTAATTATCAATATATCCTTTAAAATATCAATTATTTTTCAATTTATTTAAATTCGGACTCAATATTGAAACTGTGTAAAGACTTTAAATTCACAGATCTAAAGGTATTATAAAGGGGTCTATATATATCTTCAGGGCTATCTTAAAGAAATAATGAGTAGAGCAAGTAAGATAACGTTTGGTGTAACATGTTTATTGACAGCGGCCACAGTGATTGGTGTTCATATAATTCAAAAAAATGAAAGGGATGCATTACATCAAGGTCCTATTAAAGATGCCAAGAGAGTAGCTGAAAAGAAACAAAATGCTAACAAGAGTAACCCCACGTCACCAACTGATAATTTAAAAGATGCAGAGAAGGAGAAGAAACGTATTTTCAATAAAAATGAGCATGAATTACAACAAGAATTAAAGAAAAAATACGAATCCATGCAACCGTTATCGGGAGAAATTGTCACTAAAGATGGAGATATAGTGGAAACTAAACCTCGTTAGTACAGTTTCAAAGTGTCGATATAAAATATATTCTTGTATATAACTAAATAAACAACAACTTCATGAGACAAATAATATAACCTTAAAAATTCGGGTTTTGTATAAACTTCGCGAATGAAATGAAATTTGTTATTGAGATGAAACCAGGGAGATTCAGAGTGGTTTTGATAAAGACAATACAGTAAAACTAGTAATTGTTGATTGACTAGTGGTAAATTGTTGCAGTGACTGAGTCTGTTTTAAATATATTACAGTTTTATAGAGTGTTTGTGTCTTCTAAAGATTATTTATTTACTCTAGTGAACGACCACCTACAAAATAAACAAAGGTATTAAAGATAACTAATAAGAGACAGGTAAGCTAATTATGAGTAGTTCCACATTATCAGAGAATGAAATAAGGAGAGTTCCAGAAGAAACCATTATACAGAATGAACTACGAAATATTGAAATTAAAGACGATGATGATGACAACAATGACAATATTAGTAATCAACATATGACCCAAAATAATAATAGAATTGCGAATAAGAGTGATAGTACTACATGGGCTACAAGTAATGCTAATGTGCCAATAAGAACAGGGTCTGTTAATAATGATCCAATAATAGTAACAAGAGAGGCTAATGAAGATACAATGAGTAGTTCACCTTCGTCATATGCATCCAGTAAAACATTGTTAATTGGTACAAATTATAGTAACCAATTAACACCTTCTGAAAGGCGATCTAACCCAATAGAATTGGGTGAAACTGAGATTGGAAAAGTATCAGAAGATTCTTATAAATCAGATGCTGAATCTAATGGCGGTGTGGATGAAGATAAAGAGAAAGTGTTAAATATATTAAATGTGGTTAATGTATCGCATGAAAAATTAATTAAGATGTTAACAGCATTGCTGGAGAAGATTGTTCAATCAAATGACAAACTTTCTGCGGGTAAAGATAACGATATTAAACCAAATGAAGTGGAAGATGAATATTATAACAGTTGTCTCAATGCCGTATTGAGTTTTAAAGGTAAACATATACCGCAAATTGGCTTAGAACAATATTTCCATAGAATACAAAAATACTGTCCTACAACTAATGATGTTTATTTATCTCTTTTAATCTATTTTGATAGGATATCGAAAAAATGTAATAGTATACTAACGACAGGTGATGATAATAACAATAATGGTGATGATAAAAATAATAACTCTCAAATTTTCGTAATGGACTCTTACAATATTCATAGATTAATCATTGCTGGTATCACAGTGAGTACGAAATTTTCGAGTGATTTTTTTTACAGTAATTCAAGATACGCTAAAGTTGGTGGGATCTCATTGAAAGAGATGAATTATCTAGAATTACAATTCCTTGTATTATGTGATTTCAATTTATTAGTTTCCGCGGAGGAACTTGAAAGATATGCTAATTTACTATATAGATTTTGGAATAGTTATGAGTCGGTGTAAGATAAGTACAATTTAGTAATAGATAAGATTTAGATACCACACAGATCAGGTGATATACGTAATTCTACATATATAAGACATTCCCTATGATAAGCTTTCTCTTTGTTTTTTTGAAAGATAAGAACGGAGATAAAATTGTCTCGTATTCCCGTGTATCATGTTATTTCCACCAATAGATAAGCTCTAACTTATCAAAATACATGCAAATCTTTACCAAAAACGCACTTAAACCCGGGTGGTAAATCTCAACTGTACCTTAGATTCTATGACACAATGTTATTGCCGTGGAAACAACGATAAGATACATCCATCTCCGTCGAACCCTCCTTATCCTCCACATCACATTCCCAGAGTCATACCTAATCTATTTTTTGCTACGAGCTTTTCTGTGTTAAGTTAGATTAGATTCCAAGGCAAAGATTTCCCGCGCGAGAAAAATGACACCTTTGATTTCTTTTCTCGTTTTTTCGCTGATTTTTCTCGAGCATCAGAACTGGGTCATCCATTAATTAATATATAAGAAACACTCTCTGTTAGGAAGTGTTTGGGATTACTAGTCTTCAAAGAAAGAACATATACACATCTCATTCAAATATATTAATTATGTCGTCGTCAGATGAACAAAAAGTGAACATCCAGTATGATCTGGAATCAAATAAAGCTTCTTCCGGTTATGTACACGAAGAATACGAGATGGATGACGAATCTCATCCATCCGATGAAGTCTTCGATACCAAACTATCGTGGGTCAAAAGACTCCTTCTAGGGTCCAACACTGAGACTAAAGGTATTGAACCTGTCCTTGAAGAGGAACAAACTGATGATTCTTTGTTAAATGCAGCATCTATGTGGTTCTCTGCCAATATGGTTCTTCCAGCTTATGCTATTGGTGGTCTAGGTCCAATGATTTTTGGTTTGAACTTCGGTACTTCAGTGTTGACTATTATCTTCTTCAACATCCTGGGGTTATTACCTGTGGCTTTCTTCTCTTTATTCGGTTCTCAATTGGGTTTAAGACAAATGACTTTGTCCAGATACTTGTTGGGTAATATTACCGCTAGAGTGTTTGCCTTGATTAATACTGTTGCCTGTGTCGGGTGGGGGATTGTTAACACAGTTGCTTCCTCTCAATTATTGAATATGGTTAACCAAAATGGTAACAAACTTCCTCTATGGGGTGGTTGTATTGTGATCATCGGTGCCACTTTGTTAGTTACTTTCTTCGGTTATAAGATTATTCACACTTACGAAAAATACTGTTGGGTACCCAATTTTGCTGTGTTCCTTGTGATCATTGCTCGTTTACATAAATCAGGTAACTTCTCTGGTGGTGAATGGACTTCAGGTCCAACTACTGCAGGTAATGTGTTATCTTTCGGGTCTGCCGTGTTCGGGTTTGCTTCAGGTTGGTGTACTTACGCTGCTGATTACACAGTGTACATGCCAAAGAGCATGAACAAAGCTAAAGTGTTCTTTGCCTTGGTTGCAGGTCTTTCTTTCCCTCTTTTCTTCTGTATGATTTTAGGTGCTGCCTCTGGTAGAGCTGCCGTTAATGATAAAGAGTGGTTAGATTTATATTACGCCAACGGTATGGGTGGTGTCACTTACTCCATCTTAGTGCCAAACTCTTTACATGGGTTTGGTGAATTCTGTTGTGTTATCTTAGCTATGTCCACTGTGGCTAACAATGTTCCAAACATGTACACCATTGCCATGTCCGTTCAATCTATTTGGGAACCATTTGCTAAAGTGCCAAGAATTGTGTGGACTGTCGCCGGTAATGCTGCTGCTTTAGGTATTTCCATTCCAGCTTGTTACTATTTTGGTACTTTCATGGAATATTTCATGGATTCTATTGCTTATTATTTGGCTATTTACATTTCAGTGTGTTTAACTGAACATTTCGCCTTTAGACGTAGTTTCAGTGCTTACAATGTTGATGACTGGAATAGAAATGATAAATTACCAATCGGTATTGCTGGTTGTTGTTCCCTTGTAGTGGGTGCCTTTGGTGTTGGTCTAGGTATGTGTCAAACATATTGGACTGGTGAAATTGCTGCTTTAATTGGTGAATACGGTGGTGATATTGGGTTTGAATTAGGTGCCGCATGGGCATTTATTGTTTATATCATTGTAAGACCAATTGAAATGAAATACTTTGGTCGTTAAGAGGAAAGAATTTTCTTGAAATGATTTTAAACTATTAGTCTACATTCATACCATCGTAATATCTGCATTTTAATTCTTTGTTACTAAAGAGAAGAAAACCTCTTTATGCATTGTATATATTAATACATATTTATATATTTGTCATTTTACTGAATAAAATACTTGTATTAACGCCTCCGAAACCAAAACTGTTGCATAATGCTTTATTTACAGAAACATGTAAAGGTTGATTTGCCACTAAATGGATCATGGGGTTTGTATCCAATGGGTCGGTTAAGTTTAATGTATGTGGTACAATATCATTATTCAATGATAAAATTGTAAAGATGGATTCTATTGTACCTGCTGCGCCCAATAAATGACCCATAGCACCTTTATTACTACTTATATACAATGGCTGTGTTCTTTGTTCATTTAATTGAGTGATTGCGTTTAATTCAATTTGATCCCCCACTTGAGTAGATGTAGCGTGTGCATTAATATAATCAATTTGCTTCGGTTGCACTTGACCACGAGCCAAACACATTTCCATAGCTCTTTGTACTCCCTTGATATCAGGTTGTGTTACATGTTGAGCATCACTAGTGATACCATAACTGTCCATTGACGCTAGTATGGGAGCACCTCTCTTCTTGGCATGTGTATATTCTTCCAAGATCAATGTAGCTGAACCTTCTGCAATGACAAACCCATTTCTATTGGAATCAAATGGTTTCGACTCACCATTAAGTGATTTCAAACGATGGAACCCAGCTATGGTTAAAGGGTGTAAAGAAGATTCTGTGGCCCCGACAATGGCTACATCCGCTAAATCGTTCTTAATGTTATTATACCCGTCAATGATACAATTATTACCCGTGGAACAAGCACTTGCCAAAGTTTGTGTGGGTCCCATTGCTTTAAATTTTATCGACACAGCACTGGAGACCATATTGGGTAACAATTGTGGTATGAGGAAGGGACTTGGTCTCTTTTGATCATTATGGAACTGTAATGTGGCATCATATATCTCTTTCACTGGTGGTAACCCCATACCAATGGTAGTACTTATCCTGTGTGGGTTGATTGATTTGATAATGGATTGTTGTTCCAATAGCTTGGCATTATCTAAAGCCATATGAGTGGTTAATAGTGTTTGTTTAATGGTTGGTGATAATCTTCTTTCATCCTGTGGGGAGAAGATCCTTTGTGACAATTGTATCAGTTCCTTAGATGGTTCAGGAAGAGCCCCTACGGATAATGTAGTTGGTATACTTTTCTCGTACGGTTTATAATCATTGGTGAAATTTGGTAAACTAGTTAAAGGTACTATACCTGATTTTGATCGAAGTAAATTAAACCATGATTCACTTACACTGTTGCCCAATGGTGTAATGGCACCTATTCCCGTGACTACCACTCTTCTAGACATCAAAAATTGTTTATCTTATTATCATTTCATTAATCATAAATTTTTCATCTTAAACAATAATATATAAATTTCATATATATGAAAAGTCATTATTTTAATAATTCGTCCTTGGCGTACAAATAATCATTAAAAATCAATTCGTATTGATCTGTGGTCTTATTGTATTGTCCAACAGACACAGAAGTGTGATCTTTAATAATAATATCACAACCTTTATCTTTCAAAAATTCCAATTTGAAAGTAGTGGCTATCCCTACAACCAGGCAACCGGCAGCCTTAGCAGCATCAATACCTGCGGGGGCATCTTCAAAAACGACCACTTTCCCCTGGCCCTGTGGGTATCCAAGATTAGCTCTTGCCTTCAAATAAGGTTCCGGGTTAGGCTTCCCTAAAGTGACATCTGAAGCAGTAATAAACACATTAGGTCTGTCAATGTGTAAGAATTCAAACCATTTAGAGGCCATTGCGTAAGTACCTGAAGTGGCCACAGCCCATTTACCCTTGGGCAAACTGTTACAAAATTTCACAGCTCCGGGCACTTCAATGGAATATTGTCCATATTTCTCTGGGATCGCACCTTCCAATTGATTCACGTATTCTTCATTAGCAAAATCAGGAGCAAATTTAGCAATAGCATCAAATGTTCTCCAACCATGAGAGATTTGAATAACGTGTTCAGCATCGAAATAAGGTTTATCCTTACCGAAATCTCTCCACATGGCAGCAATAGCTGGTTGAGAAATAATGATAGTACCGTCGACATCCAGTACAGCAGCGTTAATTGTCAAAGTGAGGGGCATATTGTGTGTATATCTGGTCTGGTAGACAAGAGTTCCAGTACCCCATCAGTGTCATACCACTATATATAAAGTCCGGGGATTCTTAATTTGCGGCATTTTGAAGTTACCCCCACAGCGTCACTTTGCACGTCGGACGGTATTTATTTTGTTCACATTTGAGATCTTGTTAGAATGTCAATAAATGAATAAAGTAAATAGAGTGATAATTGAGGGATTTAATATCGGAATAATGAGTGAATACAGTAAATTGACAGTGGTGCAGTTGAAGGAGAAGTTGGCTGCGAAGGGGTTGTCCCAAGACGGGTTGAAACAAGTGTTGATAGACAGATTAGTGGCCAGCGAAGCTGAATCTGAGAAGCCAGTTGAAGAGGCTGAAGCTGCCCCTGCCCCAGTAGAAGAAGCTGCTCCTGTTGCTGAAGCTACCGAAGCTGCTGCCCCTGCTGCCGTGGAAGAAACTGCTGCTCCAGTGGAAGAACAACCAGCTGAAGAAGCTAAACCTGCTGCTCCAAGTGCTGAAGAGATTAAGAATTTAGCCATTGAACATATTAATAAGAAATTATACAGAGCCAAGAAGTTTGCTGCTGACAATGATGAAATTGACAGTTTACAACGTTCATTGAACCGTGTAGAGAAATTCGGTGTGGATTTAAATAGTGCTCTAGCACGTGAATTGGGTCTTGTAAAGGATACACCAAAACCTAAGCACAACAACAAGAGACAAGACAGAAAACGTGTCACTAAAGGTCGTAAGAACAACAACAGAAACCGTCGTAGAGCGTAAGAATATCTTGATATATTTTTATATAAAAATATGTATGTATGTATATGTATCAGTGCAAATAATTTTGTAATCAAAGTTGTTGAATGGGTTGTGGTAATGTTCCTCTTGCAAATGAACCCTTAAGAGTGATACTTGGTAACACTACACTGGCAGGTTTACTTGTATTGAAATGTTGTGGTAACCCCAATTGATTTGTAGAGACGGCACTCAAAATGGAGAGACCGAAATTGTCATTAGTGGGTGGAGAGTTTGTAGTTTGTAATAACAAACCATGTATTATTTCATTCAATGGGTATAATGCAGCGTCAAATCCATAATCTTTCACCACGGCCCCCACAGCAACACAAAGTAATTGTGTTTGCACTGTATGTGATGAACGGTTAAACACTTCTCCGAGTCTTGATGCAAATAAATGTGTGGCCAAAGTATCCAATGGCAATTCACGTGTACGTCCCATTGCAAATCTTTCCACTACAAATGAGACACTGGCTTGTACGCACAGTTGTCCCAATGTGGATAAATTAGAATGATCCTCCATTTGTCCTTGAGCGATGGATACGAAAGTTCTTGATCTTTGCAAATTGGATAGTAATTTGTCTCCCAGGTAGTCACCTGTCATTGTACGGCAGTTGTTTAATGCTACTACTAGATCTTGTAGAGGTGAACTTGGGGTGAAAGTGGTTGGTCTTTGCACCATTGGTGATGAGGGAGACGAAGAGACAGGTGTCGACACTTGAGACGACGTTACAGAAGAAGACGAGGATGAAGATGTGTTGGCAGCAGCAGTGGATTTGCCCACAGAGATATCGTATCTCTTTCTAGATCTCTTCCTGTTACGTCTGACAGATTGTACCGCAGCGGTGACCAATTTTTCAAATTCCATAGCGGTAGACGCAGGGTATTGAAACTCATCCCTCAACAAAGCAGCAATTTGTCTGATGTTATCGTCTTGTTCTGAGGCTTTCCTCTCACTGAGGCCAAATTGATCAATCAATTCCAATCTACGTGACGAAAATTGTTTCCACTTCTTATCATCAGTGAAATTCAATTGTTCACGGATCTTATGCGTTGTGCCCCTAGGCTTACTTAATGTCATGGCAAATGTGTGTATTAGTTACTTGGTTGACTACACAGACAAGAGAGTCGTGCCCGCCACCACTGGCCATACATATATATACAGCACATCGAGACGACAAATCGGAAGACTCACTAACAACCGAGTCTTTGAATGTGCCGCGTGTACGCAGCCCAATAGTTGTGCCGCACTATTTTTTAGTCATCCTGGAGACACAAAATCAACAACGGTGCCACCTGGCTTGGCATTCTTCTTGTTACCAGTAGTCAGAAGACGATGAGTTCCGTTCCGCGGGTCCGCGGGTTTTTGTTCCGTGGTGTGATTTTTTCGGTGCGGCTGTGTCTCTGCCGTTTGTGAGGCGCCCTTTTCTGCTCCGCGGGTGGTGGAGGTGTATCTCCGCGGGACTCTCTCACTGTGCAGAGAAAACACGGGGGTGGGCAGCAGACAAGGGGCTGCCGGGATTGTATCTCCGCGGGGCGGTGCAGTACATGACGTATTTGCGAGAATTGTTAAGTCCCCGACCGATTTCCCAGTGCCTTGAGGGAGAAAAGAAATTATGATTACAAATCTTAAATTTCGCACTATATACACTAACTACGTATGTTTTATAACTTACTGTTCCGGAACTGATCTTCAGTGACACCTTCGCCCATGGCCGCCGTGGCGGCTACACCACCTTGTGCCAGTTTCAATATGCTGTCAATGTACTCTGCCCCAGACCATTTCTGGTGCTTCAACACGTCCACACCTTGATTCATCTCTTCTTGTTGCACACCTTGTGCGTAGGCTCTCATCCCATCGCGGGCAAATTCACGGGCAAACGTATGTGTAGCCAACGCAGTAGTGTGTAACCCAGCTAGTGTGATGAATTGCCACACGTAACCCAGGGAACCTAATCTGTCAATGAATGTAGATTGTTCCTCCGCGGACATGGCTTGTGGCCAATTGAATGAAGGTGATAAATTGTAAGCTAACCATTTACCGGGGAATTGTTCTTGTACACCCTTAGCAAATTCCACGGCTTGTTCGTAATCTGGATAATTAGATTCCATCCACACCAAGTCTGCATATGGGGCAAAGGCACGAGCACGCATAACGGCACATTGGGTACCACCACGGTAACGGTAAAGACCTTCACGAACACGAGGCAAATCCCAATTAAAGAAAATCTCTGCACTGCCACCTAATAATTTACTGGCCAAGGCACGTGCATCGGTGATTGATGTCTCAGTTAGGGGCCCCACTTGTTTGTTAAATTCATCAATTAAACTGGAGGAAAGACCTTGACGTTTCACTTCGTCGGCAAAGGCTTCATGGAATAATTTCAACCCGGCTTGAGCACACCATTCACTTTCTAATTTAGCTAATTCATCACCAGAGACACCACGATTGATTGCTTCATTTAAATGTTCAGCCAAAGAAACTTTAACTTCAGGGTTAGTGGCACCCACAATGAAATAATGATCTCTCACATCAATAGTGGAAGAAATTAATGTAGCAGCCTCCGAATCAGTTCTAGCCACTAAGATCAAATCAGATTTCATCACATCAGCACACATTCTTACAGTGACAAGACGATTAACATGTTCTTGCACGGGGACCACACATCTACCGGCCATGTGACCACATTTCTTGTTAGTCGAAGTTTGATCCTCCATGTGAATACCAGCGGCACCACGTTCAATAAACATCTTGGTCAATTTGTAAACAGCGGTTAACCCACCGTGACCTGCATCGGCATCGGCAATGATTGGTGTCAAATAATCAACACCGGGACCCAATTCTGCTAATGCCTTAGCGGAATCAGCACCAGCTCTCTCTTGCCATTGCTTTCTGTCATGGAATTGTTGAGCTTTGAACAAATGTTCCACTTTATTGGGGACAGTGTCCATTGGGTAATCAGCAAGATCTGGACCAGGTTCATTGGAACTTGATGCAGTGGATGAACATTGCCACCCACTAATATAAATAGTATCCAAATAACGTGCCATTTGTGTCACTTGCACAGGGTCCATAGCACCAAATGTCTTAGCCACTGATCCATCTTTAGCATGTGATTTCAACACTTCAAATAATTTTTGTGACATCACATTGGATGGGTAATCTAATGCGGGGAAACTACCACGTCTTAGGGCAATTTCCTTAGCGGAATAAATTCTCTTTGTTTGATTCCAACGTGGTTGAGACCACCATTCTTCAATGTCTTGAATTGATTTATTTAATTGTGTTTGAATTGTCTTGTATTCACTCATCTTTATGTGTGTTTAGTTATTCTACTTTTCCAAGAGAGAAAACAATTGATACAATATTCTTAGTCATTTATATATGTTTGTCGGATCTTTAGTCATATCAATTGGTATGACCCATCTGAAAGTTCCATCTATCCATATACTCGGATCAACGGAGTTTTTCTTCCCTTTAAAAGGGGATTGGCCCATTGAAAAAAAATTAAAATAGCGTAAGAAAAAAAATAATGTCGACACCGGCAGGATTTGAACCAGCGCGGGCAGAGCCCAACAGATTTCAAGTCTGTCGCCTTAACCACTCGGCCACAGTGCCATACAGAATATTTTGAAATTTTGGGTGGTGTCAGTGTAGTTCCCGTGGAGAGGAGAAATTTCATTTCATGATTTGGTGATAAACCAGTGGGGGAAATGAGTCCCTACCCTTACTCAAAGGTGTATAGTGTTGGTCAAAAAGTATATACAGATTGATTGTAGAATTAAATGAACAAAATGTTTTGATTTAATAGTATTGATGTATAAAATGTATTGGTTAGGTACTTCGTAGACGGAGGTTTTGTAACTTTACCAGTTTGAAATGATTCGATAGCATTCACGTGTTGTTCTTCCATGCGTTTAGTTATCCTTGACTAATATTAACTGGTAAAGTTTTTGAATACACTTTGTTTGATGCGCTACGTAAATTATCTGCTGTAATACTCTCTTGAAGTTTCTTAAAACTCTCATCCTGAGCTTTAGTCCATTCAGGGTCTGCAGCGGAAAGAAGCTTTCGAACATGCTCTTTGTCATAGGTTTTCATCTCTTGATCATATAACTCATTGAAAAAAGCCTTGACCTCTTTCCAATTCTCTGGAAGACTAAACTCCCGATACTTCGATATATTTATTTTTATAGAAGGAGAAGATTCATCATATAAGTAATATAATCGGAAGTAGTTCCGATATTGGGCTATATTAGCATTTTCACTCATTCTTTCAAACTCAGTTTCAAAAGGATTCAGACGCTAATATATATCAAGTAATGGGTTTCTACCTTTCCGTTTTGGAAAGTCGTTTGTCTTGTTTCCGCTGTTATCTTTTCTTACTGAGTTTCCCTTATTTTCGTTAAACATCCTGCTGATACGTTTGTTAAAGACAAGTAATATACATCTTATCTGCAATTAAAATATATTATTAATAACAAAATATTACTTCTCATGAATAATCCAACCGTGAAAAAGAACAGAAATTTTTAGGGAATATGAAGGGTACAAAGGATAAGAAACTGTTTGATACTACGTGGTTACCACCAACACATCCATGTTAAATGATTATGATTTTCATTTAATTAAGTTTCTGGATTTTGTAGTAATGGAGTTTATTTCAATTTTCTAGATGGTCACATTTTGCAAAATCTTATATTTTAAAACCTTTAAGAAAGAGATAGCAGGCACATAGCAATATTTACACAGATAAAACTAACAGAATTCAATTTGTTCTCTTGAACTTACTTTCAAAAAAATTCCAACATGTGTTAAACACACTGTCAAAACGATTTAGTAAACCCACAAGAGACGCTACAAACAGCACTATAACTTTACCAAATTAAGTACATCAAAAGATGATTCATAGAAGCACTACTTTCAAATATTTATGGGAGAAACTTAAAGGATTCATTAATCCTATTTCTTGGAAATAAAACAAGAATCCACAACGCTGTAAATGAAACATAATGAACGTAAATTGGAACAAGAACATGAATAGTAAAACTGGTGACACTCGAAATAATGTATTTGGCTAGGGAGGGGAGAATGTCCGTTACATTCCCTTTACAGTCATTTGATGGTAAATTAGACGTATAATTCCAAATCAATAAGGACACGTACAAGTTCTAGAAGGTTGTCATCATATTTCCCCCCACACCATAATTAGGGGGGTGACATGACAATAAGGCAATAGAGTGGCCGGAATGTAACTGGCATCACCCGATCTCAATTTAACACTATGTTTCATAACCCCACACTCAACCAGCACTAACACAACATTCTGCAACCGCCCCCTCCCCCCCTGTAACTCCCGCGGGGACAAGAAAGACACGCGATACTAATTTAATCGAACCATATTTTTACCCCACAATGGGGGGTAAAGGAAACTGTACGGCATCCTGTAAACTGGTGATCTCAAACTCAAGGAGTAAATGGACCACAGTCGTCCGTGACTGAGATCTCGCTGCACCCCGCGTTTTTTCTTAGGGGGGAAGGGATGCCGAAAAGTAACGAGACTTTTTTTTCACGCTCGAGGAAACCGTTTTCGAGGATTTTACTGACTGAAAAATGGCACCAATCGAAACGAGGGGCCCCCTGGCGGGGTCGTAGTGGGGTCAGTTTCTGACAATATATAAGCGTCCATGTTTCTCAGATTGGAACTTCTGTTTCTTGTTCATTCTCTTCTTCCCTTGTAATACTACAACAACAAACACATCACAACACAACTCATATAACAAATAATAACAATGCCAAAGAAGGATAAGAAGCCACAATTCTCCACCATCGTCACCAAGGAAGGTGAAAGTTTGAAGGTCTTTGAAGATTTACCAACTTTTGAAACATTCATTAAGAATGCCACTGAAGATGATGAAATCGCTGATTTACATTGTCAAGTGAATTACTACCCACCATTTGTGATGCACGCTGCTCATGATGATCCTGATAAGATTAAGGACACTGACAACTCCCACAACAAGAAGTTCGTACGTCACTTGCATCAACACGTGGAAAAGCATTTATTGCCAGAAATTAAGGAAGCCATTGGGTTACCAGACATGAAATTCCATGACAAGACCAAGGATGAAAATTTCGAAAGAATCGTGTGGCATTACGCTGAAGACACCAGCAAGCATTTCAAAGTCACTGTCGAAGTCACTTGTCACCATGACGATGCCTCCGTTTGTGTTGACTACGTTACCACCCCAATATAAGTGTGGTTAACAACCCTTTCATATATATACAATTTTATAAAATTACGATATATATTTTTATTTAACGTTTTAATGACCTAATTTATTATCAACATATTTGTTCAACAACTCTTGATAAGTAACAGGGAGGGGGGATTAGATTGTTATGGAACTGATAACCACATAAGACCCCCTTAACGGTATGATCTCATTTTCTACGAGATCCATATTTACAAGACAGCAGCCATCCAATAACTATGTCTGTCAAGATAGCATATTCACTTAGTAATAATTAGTACCATTTTCAATATTGGCATATATTTTAAAACATTATCTCAAAATTTTGTGTTTTAAGTCAGGGTTCTTAACTTGAGAGCTGATTAATCGTTATTGAATCATTGTATAAAGCACTAAGAAAGCAATATTCTGTCGTAAATATAAAAGAATAGCAAATTAGCCACATTTAATTGTCAATTCAAGTATTTTAAGCTAATTCAGGAAATTACAAGATTTGTGTTTATTAAATATTTAATGTTTTAATCCTTTAATTTATTTTAATTGATACTGAAAATATCTGACTAAGCATAAAATTATAAATAAAATATAAAAATCTAGAAAAACATCAATTATCAGCGTTAGAACCATATAAGCCAATTTTTGAAATTCAAATACCACTAGTTAACTCTTTATATTGAAGTTGCGACGGTAAACCAGTTCTTTTAATCATCTCCTGAGTCACGTGAACACCCGGGTAACACTCAAAGTTTTTCATTTTCCCATTTCTTTTGAAAAAAAATAAAACTTGACAAAAATAATGAACAGTATACGTTACAATAAGAGGCGACAACGAAACGATTTTAAACACATTATAGAAACTTTAAAGTCTTTCTTTAATTGAAACTCACTACAGATACAACACAAACTAACAAAAAACCTAACTACACCCACCAGAAGAAATGACATCCTTTGCATCAGATCCTTTACACTACCAAAGTAATTATGACCCAGATTTTTTATCAGATGAGGAAGAAGAATATTGTCCTCTGTGTATCGAGCCTCTAGATATCACAGATAAGAATTTTTTCCCTTGTCCATGTGGCTATCAAATTTGTCAATTTTGTTACAATAACATTAGACAAAATCCAGAACTGAATGGTAGATGTCCAGCTTGTCGTCGAAAGTATGACGATGAAAACGTACGATACGTAGTCTTATCTCCTGAGGAGTTAAAGATCGAGAGAGCTAACTTGGCTAGAAAGGAAAGAGAAAGAAAACAAAGAGAGAAAGAACGTAAGGAAAATGAATACAGTAATAGGAAACATTTAGCTGGGATGAGAGTCATTCAAAAAAATCTTGTTTATGTGGTCGGTATTAACCCACCTGTTTCATATGAGGAAGTGGCTCCTACTTTAAAGACTGACAAATATTTTGGTCAATATGGTAAGATTAATAAGATTGTGGTCAATAGAAAGAATCCTCATTCTAATGATAATAATTATCATCATCATTCTCCAGGGTATGGTGTCTATATCACATTTGCCGCCAAAGATGATGCAGCCAAATGTATTGCTCAAGTGGATGGTACTTATATGGATGGTAGATTAATTAAAGCTGCATATGGTACTACCAAATATTGTTCATCATACTTGAGAGGTTTACCATGTCCAAATCCAAATTGTATGTTCTTACATGAACCTGGTGAAGAAGCTGATTCATTTAACAGAAGAGAGTTACATAATAAACAACAGCAACAATTACAACAACAACAACAAGTATTGCAACAACAACAGCAACAACAAAATGGTGTCAGTGGATCATCTACTACAAGTAATATTTTCAGACCTGTGTCCACTGGGACACCTACTGGTACAGGTTTATCAAGTTTGAACACTCATGGTTCTGCCACAGCATCACCTGCTGCAATTAAGACACAATTACATCACGATGTTCACAGTTCTACTGGTACTCCAATATTGACTCCAGCACATGGTCCAGTTAGTGGTAACGCCTGGGGTGTTAGTCAATCATCTACTCCTATCACATCGTTGAACTTATCTAAAAATGTTAGTACAAGTAATTTACCTACATTAAGTGATACATTGAATCATCAACCATCCACTTTATCACACCAAGAAACACACAAGGACACTACAAGCACTAGTAATAATAATAATAATACTGCCTCCAAGAAGAAGAATACATCCAATGAACAACAATATGTGGATCCATACGATGCATTGGGCAGTGCTGTTAAATTTTTGGACGAAAGAATTCAAACATTCTCCAACTATGAAAAGAAATCATTTAAATTGAGATCAGATTTATTAGATGAAACTACTTATAAGAGATATCCATCATTATTCTCTTGGGAAAACATTTCCACTTCAAAGAAAAGTGAAAATGTATTGGGTAATAAATTAATTGACATATTAGCCACTAAACCAATTGATTACTCTGCATCTGTCATTCAATTTTTACAAAGTGTAAATGCTAATGGTACTCCAACATCTAATGAACTTCCAACCGCTACTACCGACAATGCTACTCCAGGGGCTCAAAATGCCACTATCGCTCAATTACAACAACAACAAAATCCCTTAGCTGGACAATTAGCACCACCAGGTATGTATCCAGTTCCACAACAATCACAACCTCAACCACAATCACAAATCTTGGAAAGTGGATCCACCAACTCTACTGATCTATTGAACCAATTAATCAAGGGAAGAAAAGTCATTGCAGGTAATTAATTAATAAAGTTATTGATAAACATCATATAAAAGTATTATAATAATATATAAAAAACTAATAAAAAAAATTATAAAATTTAAGATTTTAGCCCAAATTATATAAATAAAACTCACAAAGCAGAGAACCCATCGACCAAATTAGCTTATGTCACACGGTATATCCAAATTTCCCAATGACGTGTCTGCATTATTTACTCCAGGTCCACCGTTAAAATATAAAAAGCCTACAGATTATCCATTATCTAAGCGCCAAACCAATCCTAATATTACCGGTGTTTCTCAATACCTGGGATCTTTACAAACATATATCAATGAACATCCAAAGGGTAGCAAGAATGGCCATATTGAAACGTATGAGAATGTTAGAACTGCCAAATCTAAAGAGATGAGTGCATTGCACGTTGAATACAGGAAATGGAACCCTGATAATGATCCCAATAGTAAAGGCACGGATCCTTATAAGACCGTGATTGTTGCTAGACTACCTTATGAAGTCACAGAGATAGAATTACAAAAAGTGTTCATTAAGTTTGGTGAAGTGGAAAGAGCCAGAGTTGTTAGAGATAAAAATAATAAATCCCGTGGGTATGCGTTTATTGTGTTTGTTGACCCTATGAGTTCTAAGAGATGCATGCGAGAGACAGGTGTCCATAGAGGCATTGAGATCAATGGTAGAACATGTATAGTAGATTTTGAAAGAGGGAGAAGTAATAAATATTTTGTTCCAAGAAGGTTTGGTGGTGGACTTGGTGGTAGAGGTTATTCTCAACAGGAAAGATTGAAGAGATTTGCTCTACCACATACCAGTACCACCAATAGTAGAAGTGGGTACAGACCTGACTCTTCAGCTACTGCACCATCATATCATGGTCCCAGCAGGTTCTCTCAAGATCATCAACCTACTACTAATAATACTACAACCACAACAATAAGTGCTGGTAGCGGTAGCAGATACAATCCGACACCGTCACAAACCACAGAACAAGAAATTGAATCACCACAGGTCCCAACAGTGGTCTCCTATAAATCTAGAACCGCTAGAACCAGAGACACTAGTGACTCAAAGGACAATGAGTCTATGGACTATTAAGAATATCGATGCCCATAACCCGGCCACAAATTTGCCACCCGGCCTGGCTCTCGCTATTTTTTTCACTTAACGAAGACAAAATGAAAAATTTTTCTTGGAACGCAAAAGATGACCGTTAAGTGAATGAGTCAGCGAAAAACAATATAAATACAGTGTTTTCTTTAGATTTTCGCTATCCACTTCCTTTAGAGATCTTTTTCAGTGATACCAACCAAACAATCAATGCCTTGTCCAAGTTTATTATTGACTGCCAGCAAGAGATTGCATCCAAGTGCATCTTCAGTAAGATCGCTACAAGTGTTGATCAAGAATGTTGCTGCTTATTCTACCACTACTCCAAATAATAATGCACTAGTGTTCAACAGAAAGAAAGTGGGTTACTCTAAGAGATACATTTCCTCCGCTAACGGAGTTGGTACCTCCGGTACTAGATCCACTGTGATTCAACTGTTAAATAACATCAGTACCAAGAGAGAAGTGGAACAATACTTGAAATATTTCACCTCTGTGTCTCAACAACAATTTGCTGTGATTAAAGTCGGTGGTGCTATTATCAGTGACAATTTACCTGAATTGGCCTCTTGTCTAGCATTCCTTTACCATGTCGGTTTATACCCAATTGTGTTACACGGTACCGGTCCACAAGTTAATGGGAGATTAGAAGCTCAAGGTATTGAACCTGATTACATTGATGGTATTAGAATCACTGATAAAAATACTATGGCCGTTGTCAGAAAATGTTTCTTGGAACAAAATTTGAAATTAGTCACTGCCTTGGAAAAATTAGGTGTTAGAGCTAGACCAATTACTTCTGGTGTATTCAACGCTGAATATTTGGATGAAAGTAAATATAAGTTGGTTGGTGATATCACTGGTGTCAATAGAGATGCCATTGAAGCATCCATTAAGGCTGGTGCTTTACCAATCTTGACCTCTTTGGCTGAAACTCCATCCGGTCAAATGTTAAATGTTAATGCCGACGTTGCTGCTGGTGAATTGGCTCGTGTCTTTGAACCATTAAAGATTGTCTACTTGAACGAAAAGGGTGGTATCATTAACGGTGAAACTAAGGAAAAGGTCTCTATGATTAACTTAGATGAAGAATATGAAGATTTGATGAAACAAAGTTGGGTTAAATATGGTACTAAATTAAAGATCAAGGAAATCAAGGAATTATTAGATTTCTTACCTCGTTCTTCTTCTGTCGCTATTATTAACGTTCAAGATTTACAAAAGGAATTGTTTACTGATTCTGGTGCCGGTACTATGATTAGAAGAGGTTACAAATTATTAAAGAAATCATCCTTGAGTGAATTTGCCTCCACTGATGCTTTAAGACAAGTGTTACAAAGAGATCCTGATATTGCTTCCGGTAAAGAATCTGTTGCTACTTACTTGAGAGAATTAGAACACAGAGATTTTGTCTCTTATACTGATGAACCAATGGAAGCTTTCGCTGTGGTCCTTAAGAACAATAAGGATGCCGATGCTGTGCCTAAATTAGACAAATTCATTTGTACTAATGCTGCTTGGTTAAACAATGTCACTGACAATGTTTTCAGTGCCTTACGTCGTGATTTTGCCTCTTTACAATGGGTTGTCAGTGAAGATGATCCAAATATCGCTTGGCATTTTGCTAAATCTCAAGGTTCTTACATGAAAAATGGTAAGGTCTTATTCTGGTACGGTATTAATGGCTTAGAAACTATTTCTAAGTTAATTAGTGCATTTGTTGGTTCTTCTTCTTCCGCTTCTCAAAGTTCTGGTGTCTTTGCCTCTGGTAAATCTGCTAGAAATTATTCTACTAGATCTACACCAAAACCAGTGGGTACTAACCAAAAGACTGGTCGTATCGCTTTAATTGGTGCTAGAGGTTTCACTGGTCAAAATATTATTTCCATTGTTAACAACCATCCACATTTTGAAATTTCTCATGTTTCATCTCGTGAATTGAAGGGTCAAAAATTACAAGGTTACAAGAAAGGTGAAGTGATTTATGATAACTTGGGTGTCGAAGATATTAAGAAATTGGAAGCTGAAGGTACTGTCGATTTCTGGATCATGGCTTTACCAAACAATGTCTCTGAACCATTTGTTCAAGCTATTGAAAGTGTTGAAGGTGGTAAGTCTAAGATCTTGGATTTGTCCGCTGATCACAGATTTGTCTCTGAGAATGATTGGGTTTATGGTTTACCAGAATTAAACAACAGAGATAGAATCGCTTCCACTAGAAAGATTTCTAACCCAGGTTGTTACGCTACTGGTTCTCAATTATCTATTGCTCCATTGACAGAATACATTAATGGTTTACCAACTGTGTTTGGTGTCTCTGGTTACTCTGGTGCTGGTGCCAAACCATCTCCAAAGAACGATCCAAAGTTTTTGAAGGATAACATGATTCCATATGCTTTGACTAACCACATTCACGAACGTGAAATCTCTACTAGAATTGGTACTGAAGTGGCCTTCGTTCCTCACGTGGGTGCTTGGTTCCAAGGTATTTCTTTAACTGTGTCCATCCCAATCAAGAAGGGTTCATTAAAGAGTTCTGATGAAATCAAGGCTTTATACAAGAAATTCTATGAAGGTGAAACATTAGTGAAAGTTATTGATGACATCCCATTAGTGAAGGACATTCAAGGTACTCATGGTGTTGTCATTGGTGGGTTCAAATTGAATGATGCCGGTGATCGTGTTGTCGTCTGTGCCACTATTGATAATTTATTAAAGGGTGCTGCCACTCAAGCCATTCAAAACATGAATCTGGCTATGGGTTACGGTGAATACGATGGTATTTCAAAGAATAGAATCTTATAGAGAACACACTAATGTCATAAATAATAATAATAATATAGTAATATATCTAATTGTATAGTAATTAATAATCGTATTACCGTTGTAACCCGGTTACAGGCTGAATTTTATTATGGTCGAAGAAATTGGGAAAGATAATGATGAAAAAAAAAGAAGAATTGAATTAATATAGTAAGTAAATTCCCCCTATAAGAAGTTTGAAAATAAATTGTAGTTCGATTTACAAAGAACATAGAAGGATGGCTGATTGGAGAAGAATTGATATTGATGCTTTTGACCCAGAGAGTAGATTGACCGTTAACGATCTAATACCTCCATACACTAGTCAAGTGACATTATCAGAATTACAACCCAAGATCACACAATTACGTACTCTATCGAGTAGTGGTGACATCACATCAGCTATACAATTGGCCACACAAGACCCACCATACAGTGGTGATGACCAAACGAAACAACAATATTTCCAAGCTGTCTTAGAGACATTAGCACAAGTGAGACAAGCTGATATTGCCAATGTGATTAAGACATTGTCCAGTGAACAGCAAGTGGTGTTAGTGAAATACTTGTACAAGGGTATGTCTGTTCCTGAAGGGCAAAAGCAAGGTGGTATTTTACTTGCCTGGTTTGAGAAATTGACTCAGGCTAGTGGTGTAAATCCAATTGTTCATTATTTATCTGATAGAAGAACAGTATAATCATACGCAAACGCACTATATATATCTTTATATAATTATAATATATCACTTAACTCATTACTTGTCAAGAAATCAAAATAGAGAGAGTATATTAGATGAAATATTTCCATGATCTTTCCACAGACTCGACTGTAGAAGAATGTATCCCACCAATTGATTGAAAAACTAATAATTTGTTTCACAGTTGTTTCACAGTAGTTTCAAATTCCATTGGCAAAAGTTCACCACGGTCATACTCCCTCTTCTGTTACCATGCCTACAGACAGGAAGGCAAACGCGTGGGGACGTGTCACCAGAGTAACCAAACAAATCGTGAAGTGTGTCA
This sequence comes from Kazachstania bromeliacearum, assembly GCA_003708535.3. Classification (NCBI taxonomy): domain Eukaryota; kingdom Fungi; phylum Ascomycota; class Saccharomycetes; order Saccharomycetales; family Saccharomycetaceae; genus Kazachstania; species Kazachstania bromeliacearum. Next base: position 29,090 of record PPOP03000018.1, on the reverse strand, counting down.
AAACTACTGCAACAGGGAACCCTACAGAAAAAATACCGTGATTACTGCGGAAAGGAGACGTGTAACACCCATCATTTTTTCGTGTTTATTATCCATTACTAATTTTTTATTTGGAAATGTAAACACAACTTTCCGTGACCACAGAAACGGCCGTACCAATGAGAGAAACAGGACGCGTGAAAATCGCGAGTTTATTATCCATTAATAAGTGAGAAAAAATTACGCGTCTTTTTCACTCCCTTCCCATTTCATATATAAATAGACAAGTTGTTTGATCTAATTCTCTTTCCCTTGGTGTTTTATTATTATTACCATTTTTACTTACAAGCAAACCCATAAACACAACTATCCTTTACTACTATGTATGTCATTAAGAGAGATGGTCGTAAAGAACCTGTCAAGTTTGACAAAATTACTGCTAGAATTTCCCGTTTATGTTACGGTTTAGACCCTGCTCACATTGATGCCGTTAAAGTTACTCAACGTATCATTGCAGGTGTCTACGAAGGTGTCACCACTTCTGAATTAGATAATTTGGCCGCTGAAACTTGTGCCTACATGACTACTATCCACCCAGACTACGCTACTTTGGCCGCTAGATTAGCTATCTCAAATTTGCATAAGCAAACCACAAAGCAATTCTCCACTGTGATCAGTGATTTACACGATTACATCAACCCTGCCACTGGGAAACATGCTCCAATGATCTCTGATGACGTTTACAATATTGTCATGGAGAACAAAGATCAAATTAACTCTGCTATCGTGTACGACAGAGATTTCCAATTCAACTATTTTGGTTTCAAGACTCTAGAACGTTCTTACTTGTTGAGAATTGACGGTAAAGTCGCTGAACGTCCACAACATTTGATTATGAGAGTCGCTTTGGGTATCCACGGTAGAGATTTAGATTCTGTTTTCGAAACTTATAATTTGATGTCTTTGAGATACTTCACTCATGCTTCTCCAACTCTTTTCAACGCTGGTACTCCAAAACCACAAATGTCTTCTTGTTTCTTAGTCGCCATGAAGGATGATTCCATTGAAGGTATTTACGATACTTTGAAGGAATGTGCTTTGATTTCTAAGACTGCTGGTGGTATTGGTTTACACATTTCTAACATTCGTTCCACTGGTTCTTACATTGCCGGTACTAACGGTACTTCTAACGGTTTGATTCCAATGATCCGTGTTTTCAACAACACTGCTCGTTACGTCGATCAAGGTGGTAACAAGAGACCAGGTGCTTTCGCCTTATACTTGGAACCATGGCACGCTGATATCTTCGATTTCATCGATATCAGAAAGAATCATGGTAAAGAAGAAATCAGAGCTAGAGATTTATTCCCTGCTTTATGGATCCCAGATTTGTTTATGAAGCGTATTGAACAAAATGGTGATTGGACTTTATTCTCCCCAAGTGCTGCTCCAGGTTTATCTGATGTCTATGGTGATGAATTCGTTGAATTATATGAACGTTATGAAAGAGAAGGTCGTGGTAAGACTATTAAGGCTCAAAAATTATGGTACTCTATCTTAGAAGCTCAAACTGAAACTGGTACTCCATTCATGCTTTATAAGGATGCTTGTAACCAAAAGAGTAACCACAAGAACTTGGGTACTATCAAGTCTTCTAACTTATGTTGTGAAATCGTCGAATACTCTTCTCCAGATGAAACTGCTGTGTGTAACTTGGCCTCTGTCGCTTTACCTGCTTTCATTGAAACTTCTGAAGATGGTAAGACTTCCACTTATAACTTCAAGAAATTACATGAAATCGCCAAGGTTATCACTCGTAATTTAAACAGAGTCATTGACCGTAACTACTACCCTGTCCCAGAAGCCAGAAACTCCAATATGAGACATAGACCAATTGCCTTAGGTGTTCAAGGTTTAGCTGATGTGTTCATGTTGCTACGTATGCCATTTGAATCTGAAGAAGCTAAATTAATAAACATTCAAATTTTCGAAACTATTTACCATGCCTCTTTGGAAGCTTCTTGTGAATTGGCTCAAAAGGAAGGTCCTTACGAATCATACGAAGGTTCTCCAGTGTCCCAAGGTATCTTACAAATGGATATGTGGAATGCTAAGCCTTACGGTATGTGGGATTGGGATGCCCTAAGAGCTGATATCAAGAAATACGGTGTCAGAAACTCTTTAACCATGGCTCCAATGCCAACTGCCTCCACTTCTCAAATTTTGGGTTACAACGAATGTTTCGAACCTGTTACTTCTAACATGTATCAACGTCGTGTCTTGTCTGGTGAATTCCAAGTCGTTAACCCATACTTGTTACGTGATTTAGTCGATTTAGGTGTTTGGGATGACAGTATGAAACAACATTTGATTACTGCTAATGGTTCCATTCAATCTTTACCAAATGTTCCAGATGAATTGAAGCAAATTTACAAGACTGTTTGGGAAATTTCCCAAAAGAAGATTATTGATATGGCTGCTGATCGTTCCATTTACATTGACCAATCTCATTCTTTGAACTTATTCTTACAAGCTCCAACTATGGGTAAGATTACAAGTATGCATTTCTACGGTTGGAAGAAGGGTTTGAAGACTGGTATGTACTACTTGAGAACTCAAGCTGCTTCTGCCGCTATTCAATTTACCATTGATCAAAAGGTTGCTGATCAAGCCGGTAACAAGGTTGCTGATGTTGCAAACTTGAACCGTCCAGTGTACTCTCCAGCTTCTTCTACTTTTGATCCATCTGAACCAGTCATTGCTCCAGTTACTTCTAAGCCAATTGCTCCAATTGCTACCCCAGCTCCAGTTGTCGCTGAACAAGAAGAATCTGTTTCTGAATCATCTGTCTCTGAAGAATCAAGAAGCGCTTCTCCAACTCCATCTAACACATCATCTAACAAGATTGAAGAAACCCAACCGGTGACTCCAGTTTCAGCTCTTCCAAAGGAAACTGAAAAGCAATCCGAAGCTCCAGCTGCCGCTGATGTTGAGATTGATGAAAGTGAATACGATATCTACAATTCCAAGGTTATTGCTTGTGCTATTGACAACCCAGAAGCATGTGAAATGTGTTCTGGTTAATGCATTTTTCTTCCATTTAATGGCATTTCATTTGTTTCTTTCTATTGGGTTTTTCTAACGGTGTATTTTATTTTTAATTAGGCTTTTCATATAATGATAAAAATGTGTCCTCTATATAATACTTATTCAATTCTATATAATTGTACTAAGTCTATTTTAATTTTGATCTTTATTTATTAATTGTTCTTCAATCATTGTCCACGGATTTTGTATTGAGAAATCCTAGTTTATTGAAAAAAAACACAGTATACATACGTATATAGGGTATCAACAGATCCATTTTAACATAATATAGAGCAATTAGAGATCTGGATCCACAATTGTTATTGATATAACCCATCGAAGAACATATAATTATGTCAGTCTTACCGAACAATGTCTCTGAATTACTTAAGGGCGAGTTGTCACTAGCGAGGATTGAAGATATAAAGGAACAATTACTAAAAGAGAAATCCACCATAGAGTATCAATTGAACAAAGAATCTGCCAAATATTTCAATCACGTCCAGGATAGTTTGAAATTGTTAAACCTTTCTCAAAAATCGGTGGTTTCCATCAAAGATTCAATCAATGACGTAAATAAATTGAGTGATGAAAACAATAACTCAATTAACAGATACGATGTCATTTTTAATGCTACTGAGCTTTATGAAACCATTAGAAACACTTCCATGATATATGATAAAATTGTTCAGTTTAGTTCATTAATGGATAATCTGGATCAAATGTTGGATGAAGAACTTTCTCAAGAAGTTCTAGACACAGGTTGCCCACAATTATTACAGATACATTATTTATTGACCAAGGCTCGCGATTTCCAAGATCAAATGATTGTAATGGCTGCTGTGTCTACGGATGATGTTAAACGTACTGCGAATAAATTATTCACTCGTGTCTCTGGATTGATTTCCAAATTTGACCAACTACTAGATTCAATCATATACGATTTAGTAGAAATTGCAAGAGCTGGTGAAATATCTCTTTTGATTAGATTTTTCAAAGTGATTGATTTAGAAGAAAGAGAAGACATTAAGATTAATGCCATAAGAAATGTAATTAGAAAGAAGGAAATAGAGGCAGAAAAGTCCTCTATCAAGAAACTACCAAGTCATAGTGGAGGTTTAAATATGTTAGGTGATAACTCTACAGTGGAATATCCAACACCTTATGGTATATATCAAGAAATCATAAATGGGACCATATCAACGCGAAGTGTACCTCGTGGTTATAAGAATTTCTTCTTCAATAAATTAAAACAATCTTTAGAAGACATGTTTAAGGAAGTACGTCTTGCCTACCAAGGTGATAAAAAATTTGAGGTGTTAGACAATCTAGATTGGGTGTTTGATGAATTGATTGTCGTACAAGATAGATTGACAAATTACACTCCAAAGCATTGGGACATTTTCTCCAAATTTTTTGAACTATATTATAATGAATTAAACAAACTTATCAATGAATTGGTGGAAGCTGAGCCAGAGACCTTAATTATATTGGATATTCTTCATTGTGATAGAACATTTCAAGATAAACTGATAGCCAATTTTGGATTCACTAAAAAAGATGTTAAGACAATTATTGGTGTAGAACAAAAGAAAAAATTATTCTCTGATTACTCTAATTTGCTTGAAGTTAAATTGACTGAATGGATTGATATCTTAGAGAAGGCAGAATTCGAAACGTTCCTAGAGAGATCTACGCCTCCACATGTCGACTCTGATGGATTATTATATCTTGACGGTACCAAGACTTGTTTCCAAATGTTTATGCAACAAGTGGAAGTGGCATCTGGTGCCAATCAAGCTGCCATTATAGTGGATGTTATTGACAAATTTGTTGGACTTCTAGTGAAACGTCAAAAACGTTGGCAACTAAAGATTGAAGAAGAAGTGAAAAAATTATTGCATTATAATGAATTATACGAAATTGATCCCCAAAACATACCTGAGGAATCACAAGTACCTGGTGGGTTATTAGAATATTTAATAGCTGTATCTAATGATCAAATGAGAGCTGCAGATTATATGGTGGCCATTGATAAGAAATACTCTGAGATGGTCGTAGGTAAACAATGGGTTAACAAGATAGCCAAATCATCTAGTATTGCCTTTGATTCATCAGCGGATTTGATTAAGAGTGGATACACTGCATTGACTGAGATTATCTTTGACGATTTTACCAAACCATATTCTGAAATATTTAGTAAAAGTTGGTACACTGGTAATTACATTAAACAAGTGGCTGATACTTTGAATGAGTATATTGTAGAGATTCAACCACAAATGAATGCCGTTATCTTTTCTACATTTATGGTAACTCTTATAGATGAATCCTTTTATAAATACATTAATGCATTGAATGCTAAACATTCGCTTAAGAATAAGAATGGTAAATGTAGAGAGGCTATGCAAAGGGATTTCGAGATCTTTTACGTTCTTTTCAACAAATATGTTGACAAGGAGAATGATGAAGTGAGACGTAGATTACAAGCTTTTGACTATCTGATAAAATTAAGTTGTGATAATAATATAGTGGAAGATTGTGAAGAAATGTTAAAGTATATCCCTGAGACAAAACCTGAATTTTTGGATGCCATTTTAACTTGTAGAAAGGATATCGATAACTCTACACGGAAACATATTCTTCAATCTTGTCAAGTGTTCTTTGATAGTCCAGAGAGACAGCGTAGTTTAAGCGAGATTGAAGATCAATTATTCATTGTGCGCTTCAAATTCGATCCATGAAAATAATCATATCGTTTAAACATTTCATACATACCTATATATATATATATATGTATATCATTGACGAATCCAAATAATACTTATTAAGTATTGTCTACCATCCTTTTCTTTACTTGGCAAATTATACGTGAACAGTCCATCCTTTGTTGAATTCCACGAGGCTCCAATAGCATTAGACAATTTCAAATCATGTACCGTCTCGGCGGACTCTATACTGGTCACCGACACCACATATTTATAAGAAGACGATTCCTTGTGTATAGTCTCTAGGATATGATTGATAAACTTACCAGTGAATTTTTCATCTTCATTACTTTGCTCTACTAATTTTTCGTACCCACTTCGTATCACTTCCACCAATTTCTCTTGTGATAAAGGTCCATTGACCGTTTTGCCATCGTGAACACTGACTTCCATGATTCTTGACCGTCCTTTGATACCGAATACATCCTTCTTTTATAAGATGGCTCTCGCATATTTGATCAGATTTATGTTATTCATCAGGGTAACCCACGTGGTTAAGGGCTTTTTAATTAAGAAAATGGAAATATTATGGATCGAATGAAGTATATAAAGATAAGATACGATTAGTCTGTTTACTGAAAAGATCAAGATCTGGAAACTCAGTAATATATTATACGATGTCATCCACACCACTGTTACAGAAGACACCGGGGAAGAAGATTGCCCTCCCTACCAGAGTGGAACCTAAAGTTTTCTTTGCCAATGAACGTACATTTTTATCATGGTTGAATTTCACTGTTATGTTAGGTGGGTTAGGTGTTGGTTTATTGAATTTTGGTGATAAAGTTGGGAGAATAAGTGCTGCATTGTTCACTTTAGTAGCTATGGGTACAATGATTTATGCCCTGGTGACTTATCATTGGAGAGCTGCTGCTATTAGACGTAGAGGTTCCGGTCCATATGATGATAGATTAGGTCCTACACTGTTGTGTTTCTTCCTATTATTAGCTGTTGTGATCAATTTCATTCTAAGGTTGAAATACGATAAGTAACAAAATATTGATAATAATTCCACTATCATCATACAACCATAACCACCACTACTACTACTACTACTAAGAGCGCAAGATAAGATTGTGTAAAAAGTCCATATACGAAACATTCATATATTGTTATTATATATTACCAGAGCACATATACAATAAAACATTCATTTACAATATCACAGATTTTCTCTTTATTTATCAAACTATTACTGTCACTATTGATTTCAACTACAACTAACACCTTAGGGGTTGATCAGAAAAAGCATAATCATATAGGTCTCAAACCGGTCCATAGTCAGAGGAACGTGAGTCCAGGGAGGTTTCCACATTGGGTATCTTCCTAAGATAAAGTCTTACCGGCCGCTACCGGCCTGCCACGATGAGTCTCGTGAGCGAAAATTATAGTGGTAAAAGGTGCCAAATTGGGAATTGGTCCACGGAAATTAAATACCGGGGGCAGAAGGAAGGCCCCCTGCATCTGTAATTCTCCTAGTTCAGTTTATTTGCTCTGGAGAGGTGTGTAAATAAGCAGTCTTAGACACCCCATTACTATGGCAATATGTCAAACGGCGCTGAAATTTTCAGCCTGAAAAATTAGATTAGGCTTATATACCGCTTTGACTCATCGCCAAATGAGTGTTTTGCACATGGACTCATCCTATATATAAACAGTAGTGGTTGCCTCGACAGGAACAGAATACTTGCCTGATCTAGTGAGGAAATCAAAAAGAAACCGCATTTACATCTAAAATGTTTGCACGTACTCAATTTACCAGCGTGACAAAGAGCATTACTATCACGAATAGACTATTACGTCTATATTCTCAACAAGCTTTGAGAGTACCAGTTACTCTACCTAATGGTAAGACTTATGAACAACCTACTGGTCTTTTCATCAACGGTGAATTTGTTACATCAAAATTAAAGAAAACTTTTGAAGTGGTAGATCCATCCACTGAAAAGAAAATTACAGATGTGTATAGAGCCACTGAAGAAGATGTAAATTATGCTGTGAAAGTGGCCAAGAAGGCCTTTGAAACTAAATGGTCCACTGTAGACCCTGAAGTACGTGGACGTGCATTATTTAAATTAGCAGATTTAGTGGAACAACATGCGGAAACTTTAGCTGAGATTGAATCTATGGATAATGGTAAGTCGTTACTATGTTCTCGTGGTGACGTGGCATTAGTGGCCAAATACTTACGTTCATGTGGTGGTTGGGCTGATAAGATCAACGGTAAAGTCATTGACACAGGTAAAGATCATTTTGCCTATACTAAGAGGGAACCATTAGGTGTCTGTGGTCAAATTATTCCATGGAATTTCCCCTTATTAATGTGGTCTTGGAAGATTGGTCCAGCTTTGGCTACCGGTAACACAGTGGTCTTAAAACCTGCTGAAACTACTCCATTATCTGCCTTATACGCTTCTCAATTATGTATTGAAGCTGGTATCCCAGCTGGTGTAGTTAACATTGTCCCAGGTTCTGGTAGAGTCATTGGTGAAACATTATGTGCTCACCCAGATGTGAAGAAGATTGCCTTCACCGGGTCTACTAACACTGGTCGTCATATTATGAAAGCTGCCGCTGACACTGTGAAGAAAGTCACTTTAGAATTAGGTGGTAAATCTCCAAATATCGTGTTTGCTGATGCAGACATCGATAAAGCTGTGAAAGATATTGCTTTTGGTATCTTTTACAATTCTGGTGAAGTTTGTTGTGCAGGTTCAAGAATCTATGTGCAAGATACAGTGTACGAAGAAGTCTTACAAAAATTCAAAGCTTATGCTGAATCTTTGAAAGTGGGGAATCCATTCGATGAACAAATCTTCCAAGGTGCTCAAACTTCAAAGAAACAATTAGACAAGATCTTACATTTCGTTGATATCGGTAAACAAGAAGGTGCTCGTCTTGTGACAGGTGGTGAAAGAATCGGTGAAACTGGTTATTTCGTTAAACCTACCGTTTTCGCTGATGTGAAGGAAGATATGTCTATTGTAAAGGATGAAATTTTTGGTCCAATTGTCACTGTATCTAAATTCTCCACCGTGGATGAAGTCATCAGTTTAGCTAACGATTCACAATATGGGTTAGCTGCTGGTATTCACACTAAAGATCTAAATAAAGCCATTGAAGTATCCAACCGTGTCAATGCCGGTACAGTTTGGATTAACACATACAATGCCTTCCATCAAAATGTTCCATTTGGTGGGTTCGGTCAATCTGGTATTGGTCGTGAAATGGGTGAAGCTGCCTTAGATAACTACACTCAAGTGAAATCTGTCAGAATGGCAATTACCAAACCACAATTCTGATCAACAACAATACAATTTTTTTTCTCTCCCTTATTTATTATACCACTCGATACAACAGAAAGTATCAAAAGACTATTCAGCCTGAATATTTACGAAGTAAAGTCAGGAACTTAACAATATCGTAACTATCATTATTGAATAATGTATTTACATTCCATTTGCATATCCAAATAAAGACATTTTTTCTTTCTTTCTTAGACTACAAGAATTGTGTAATTGTATATTATATAGCATACCTAAAATCGAAACACATTCTCTTTGAATTTTTACTGTTTAACATTACCAGTTGAAACAACACATCATATTTATGACACTTCTCAAATGTGACTGTTTCTAAACACCCAGACACTATTAGTTTTGCGGAACTTTTTTGAAAAACTTTCAAAATTGTTTATGCGTTTTTGCCGAAACGGGACATTTACATTTTCTGCCTAGAGCATTCCGCCTAGTCGGTCCCACTAGAACTCTCCCCAATGGGATCCCAGCCTGTTGCTAGGCAGACTGCCTGGAACGCTTCGGCCCACGGAATTCTGTGGTTCGGTCTAACGCTCCTCAGTAACCATCGGGGCCTCACAGCGCAAACCGCCTCTCAGCTCGCAATAGTGGTAATTTTCAAGATATTGAACTAATTATATGATGCATTCAAGGTGTTTTTGCAATAGACCTTTGCAACTAATAAGGAACAAACGTAGAAATGGTATGTGGAGGACGCCTAAATGTTACAAGGGAGATAGACTAAGTGGTTAAGTTTAAGTGGTCGTATTGAACTGTGGATTAATGTTATTGAACATAGAAATATATTGATATATTAGATCAGTGGAACTCTTTAAAGGTTACGAGAATATAATATCAACTAAATGGAGAAACTACTCGAGATAAACGGTTACACTCATAGAACAATATCACAAAACTAGTCGACCCTTTTGAATGTGTGTTATTTAAAGCATGATTTACTAACAAATTCCTCATTTTTATTATTTTAGTCTGACGCTGTCACTATTCGTACCAGAAAGGTTATTTCCAACCCATTATTGGCTAGAAAGCAATTCGTTGTTGACGTCTTACATCCAAACAGAGCTAACGTCTCTAAGGATGAATTACGTGAAAAAATCGCTGAAGTCTACAAGGCTGAAAAGGATGCTGTTTCCGTTTTCGGTTTCAGAACCCAATACGGTGGTGGTAAATCTACCGGTTTCGGTTTAGTTTACAACTCCATTGCTGATGCCAAGAAATTCGAACCAGCTTACAGATTAGTTAGATACGGTTTAGCTGAAAAGGTTGAAAAGGCTTCTAGACAACAAAGAAAGCAAAAGAAGAACAGAGACAAGAAGGTCTTCGGTACCGGTAAGAGAAGAGCTAAGAAGGTTGCCAAGCGTAACGCTGATTAAACAAATTGAACTATTTCATTATTTTCCAATTTTTTTAACTCATATCACATCGAACAAATATAAAACCAATATTATGTATTTTTCTTTAATCTCTTTCTAGTGTGTAATGGAGATAAAATATAGCACTATTTTCACTTATTAATTATAAAGTTTTATTATTATATATATTACTACATTAATGATATTATACTATGTTATTATTATTCAATTCTTATCACGTGACCGCTTTGGTATGGCTTCAAGAATCAAAAAATTAAATAATTTGATGCAATTATTGTAGTACTAAATGTTACCAGATACAAGGGTAATAAAGAGATATAATGATGTTGTTTGGTCTAGGGAGATTATTTTATGTCATCCTACTATTGATCAATGCAGTGGCCGTGTTGAGTGAAGAGAGATTCTTAAGAAGAAGTATGTTGTTATGAAATCTGGGGTAAACACGAATTTAACCATTAAGTTACTAACACCTCCATTTTTGAATTATTTAGTCGGTCTTGGGAAAACTGGTGATGGTGCTGTCTTTGGCCAACAAGAAAATACTACTAAATCTAAGGTTATCCAATTAATTGGTGCTGTTCAAACACTATTAAGAAGTATGTTGAAAAATAATTTTTTATTACGAGATTCTCCCGCCTAAATTTACTAACAATTTATTTATAGTCCCACTTATTGGTATCAACATATTGGTAATTATTTATGAATTACTATTGGGTTAAATTATATAAATATAGATATATAATGGTATAAGCATAAAAAAATAAAAAATAATGTAAAAAATGCAATTAATAAAAAAAAAAAAGATTGTTTAATTAAACAGTTTGCCAGTTCAAACTATTATTAACTAAATTGTTTATAATAGGTAGATCTGCCACTTCTTCAACTAAACTATGCAATGTTTTTTTGTTGGGATGAAGTTTATCGTCTTCATTAATCAACAAAGTGAAATAGTATAATAAGCAATCATAAATGAATAAAAATTGATTGATATTTTGAACCATGGAAATTCTTTGCTTTCTGAAAATATTAATTGTCCATGAAATTGGATCATAAGTAGAATGGTCTGAAGAATAATAATTTTGTAAAGTGTTAAAAGTGTTTAAATTGGATAAGATGGAATCAATAGTACACCAGGTACCAGTACGACCACAACCAGCGGAACAATGTACCACAATTGTTGGTGTATAATTTTTCAAATCCCACATGTTTACATTGGCAAATTTTTTCATTATAATATTTTTCAAATTGATTAATTGAATAATATCCACTGGATCTTGAATGACACCTAAATCTGGCCAACTTTTCAATTGTAATTGTAACACTTCACGTTGATTCTTACCTTCATTGTAAGTTAATTTAATTCTTCTTATGCAAATGGATTCAGAGACGTTTGTCTCCTCCATTAATTTAACTTGAATACCATTATAATTTCTTTCTTGCCAATATTTGAAACATTTTTCCACACCATTTTCAAAACTACTGGTCAATGATAAGATTAAATGAATGTTATCATTTAAGATACAAGTATAAAAATCGTGCACCGTGGATAACATTGGTGCCTGTGTGGCAATGTATCTTACTTTCACCGCTGGATCCTCCAAGGGTGATTTAATTTCAGGTAATTTCAATTCAGGTAAACGTAAATAATTGGCATTGATATAATTATCTGAATCATCCACTTCATTTTCTTGTTGTTCTTCAATTCGTTCAGGTATAGTGGAAGTGGAAGAATCATTTGAATTTTTCTTTAAATGGACTCTTGTATGTTCATAGGGGAAAATATCTTTATACCTGTTTTTACTACCTAATTCTACACCTAATGAAATCATTAATGGTTTACCATCATCTTCTTCATCATCAGAATCAAGATTTTTCAACCATGAATTTTTCACATCAAGGGCATTGGTAGGTTGTGATTGTGATCTCTTTGGTGTGGTTTCCTTTAATGGTTTTGGGTGGAAATTAATCTCTGACCCTGATTGTTTATGTAAATTGACCACAGTGTTTTTACTTTTCATGTAATTGGATATGGAACTGTTTAATCTTTTCTTCTCCAAGAGATCTAATTTTTGATATTGTGCAATGAAATTAATCTTGGGTCTTTCCATCAATTTTTGAAACCATTTAGGTAAATGTTTATCAATTTCTAATGTGGAATGGTTGGCCACTAATTTATTATATTTCCTTTGTACATTTAATTTATCATGTGGTGTTGGGCTAGTGGATGTGATTGGTTTCTTGGGGAATTGGAATGTATGCAATGTGGTTGGTGATGACGAGGTAGACAACGATTGTAATCTTTGATTTTCCTCATTTATGTTAACAGCACTTAAATAAGATTCTAAATTCATCATTTCTTCATTTTGACTGAATTTAAATAATGGTGTGGGCATTGTCTTTGCTGCTGGTAATTGGAATTTAAACAATGCAGAAATGGGGGATGCTATTGACAGTGGTGAGTTAGTGTTTGAATTGGAAGAGGATCCACTACCATGAGGTGGAGTTAAAGAACCGTATGAATCACTATTGATGCTATTAGTAGATTGTGTAGTGGTATAACTTGTAGGGAATGATGAATATTGTACTATAAATTCTGGGAATATAGTTTGAAATTGTGTGAATCCAGCTTCTAATATTAATACTACATTTCTTTGTACGTTAAGGAATAAATGATGGTTTAACACTTTTGTTGCAATACCTGATAAAGCTAACGATATACAATCATCATTTTGATTTGATGTGTTATCGTATAGTATAATCTCTAAATTTGGATTATTTAACTTCTCATTAAATATATCTTGTTCCAAAGGTGGTAAACTTTGTATCAGTTTCTCCAATGTGAAATTTTTCCTTCTTAAAAGAGTGGAGGGCAAGCAAACATGTAATGAACCTTGAATAAACGATTTGGATCTATCGGTGAACGGTCTTGTATCTAAGATTAACAAATCTTTAGAGTCTCTGGACGAGAGAAGTTTCCCCAGCTCCATACATGAGATTAGCGAGCAACCATTGGGTCTGACAAATTTTGTCTCTGGAGTCTTAAAGCTTGGGAAATGACTTACAGTGGATGTCACCGAATGGGTAGACTTTAAAGGATATGTATTCGAATGCGTTAATTCCGGGAGATTAATTTCTTTAGTGGTGACTCTCACGACATCGTTATGGTGGTGATGACTAGGTTTGGTTTTCTTCATATTGTTATTATTATTGTTGTTATTGTCTATAGTGAGTGACGACAGTGTCTGTGCATTATTCATAATATCTGTACTCATACAGTGTGATGATACTGAAAGGAGAGCTATGCAAAAGTGGGAATATACAGTTAATACCAAATAGGAGACTAGTACTCTGAATATAAAGAAATTAATTTAAAAAAACTGTCGAATGACCTCATTGAATTTTCAAAACGAGTAATACTCATTTCCGCAATTGAAACAATTCATTACACCGATTTTCCAAAAAACACAGCAGAAAAGAAATAAAAAAATTCCTGGACGATAACGACGTCATAGTGGAAATCCGAAAAATTATAGTAAGCCGCACTATGCGGTGCACGGGCGCAATCTCGCTCTGTGCGGCTGTTTCTGGGCGAATCTGGACCCGTGAGTTTTCTCGAGGCAGAACAATAGCGCCGTTTTTAGTGACGACGTCTTAACAAAAGGCGAAGGAACGCGCAAGGTGCCAGGCACGCGCCCAAAAGGGGATGCTCTCAGTTCCCCTTTGGGACAGGGCCCAGGCCCGAGGGGGAGCCACGAGCGCACATTCTGGTTAGCTAACTGGGAGAGGCAACGTGGGAACTAGAAATCCGGCTTAGTCATACTACTCTGGTGCTTGTTGTGCGCGGGGGCAGGTTCGAACGGGGGACATGCATCGTTTTATATTAAGTACATATATATATAGGGTATTTACAAGTGACGTTTGGTCATGTTGTGTATTAATAGGTTGGACAGTTGCTTCAAAGTACTTTCCAGGTCGGTGATGTTGTCTGCTTTCCCCTCCAGTATGTTGATGTGGTCCAGCAGCTTGGATTTGAATCTCATCAGATGACGTCTGTACAGGAATTTGTTTTTCTCCTCCACGTTGAGTTGTTGAGTGGTTTGTAAATTGGTTGAGTCTGATAATTTCAATTCATCCATAATTGGTTGCAATAGTCTCAATGCTTCCAATTCAATGTATTTCTCTCTGGAATACTCTTCTTGGGGTAATCCATTAATGCTAAATTGATTGTCCATTAGAGATTGTAAAAATCTTTTCAAGATTAATTCACGTCTTGCTAAATTAATCTTACTGGTAACATTGCGTACCACGGGGAAGATAAATTGCCATGCCTTACGGGGGAACACTTTGATTTCCAATTGTTTGGATTTAGTACCTTCTAGAGACTCTACAAATGTGTCTAACCGTTGTAACAAATCTTCCACTACTGATTCATTTTGGTTGATACGACTCTTTAATGAGGCTCTGTGGAAGGATTCATACAATAATATAAGTGTATGTTTGGAATCGAATCTTTTCCCCATTGAGTCCATTTGCTCATATAATTGCATACATTCTTCGACACAAGTTGATGGACGTGAAACGTTAATCATCTTCATGCAATTGTGGAACATGGTGATATCAATGAGTTCAGGTGATGATTTCAAGATGTGGCGGAAAAAACTTATCCCTTGTCTGTACTCTCTCATATCTAAACATGCTTGCATGTATAACCCAGTGACATGTCTATTCAATTTGAATTTATAATCGCGGCCCCAATGTGATAACGGTGGTAATGCCAATTTAGTAGTACCATTCTCCAAGGGTTTCAAAGTTTCATCGATTTGGAAATATTGATGTATGGCCGATAATGCACCACGACATAAATCTTTGTTCAGTACTCTTGACGTTAAAGTCTCACACAATACAAACATTAATCTAGCATCACAACATTTTCGTGACATGGATGTCAATATCTTATTAACCACATCCACAAATAAATCATCTGTCTTAATATTCTTGGCAGATCTTAATAACCACAATATACTAATAGAATCATGTCTCACATCTTTCAAATCTCTGTTTTCTTTAACGGTTTCTGCCAATTCTAGGGCAAAACTTGGATCTTCACAATTGGATAATGCCCCCAACGCGGCATTGAATTCAATTTGATTTAAAGTCCCCGTATTGATTAATTTGGTGACAATATTCATTACCATTTGACCTTGTTTGACCGAGATCAAATCAGGTTGTTTAGAGAGACCATCAAATAAAATCGTATGTGTATATTCATTTGCTGGGATACCATTCTTATTCCGCCAATTATATAATTCCAATGCAGATTTAGGTAAATGTAAAACAGTCAAATAATGGTCCATGATCAAATTCATTGCTGCTAAACCTTTCCCCTTAGCCAATTTAGCTAAGAAAACTGCCTTCTCCATTTGGTACCTATTGATAAATTTCTTCACATCATTGTAAACCAACTTGGAGTCTCTTAATTGTTCCCCGGTGACACCCAAGATTGTATAAATTAATCTCTTATCCCTAGTGGACGATAAATATTTCAAATCGTTATTAGTGGTGGGACCAAATTTAATTGAATCTACTGAATCCTCTGGATATTTTTGTTTAAGAATATGAATGGCTTGTGATTTAGGGTATGATTTCTTTTGTAATCGTTTCAACTGGATCCGTTTCTTCTCGTTCCATCGTTTTAATTCATGGGGAGACTTATTTATAACCACATCATGTCTTTCTAATTGATTTAGCTTTATTTTAACTTGAGACGCTTGCCTTGGTACAAATGTGGTAAACAGTCTAGTTGACACTTTACACGGGAGTGGAATTACGTTCATTGTAGTGTTTCCCCTTTTGTATTGTCTATGTTCGATGGTTTAATTTACCTTAGATTTTTAATCTGGAAAAAAAATAATGTCAGAAAATCAAAATGGAAATAAATTATTAATTATAAATATATATGTACATGTCAAAGATTAAATTATATTATCCAATGGGCTAGTCACATCATCTTCAAATTTAGCCAATGTCTCCCCATTTTGCATAATGTTTTCCAAATCCACAATTTCTTTAACGGCCTCGACTGTAAGGTTAGTGTAAGTATCCTTCCCAATGGCAATATCATCTTCAATTCTAATACCTACGTTTCTGAAATAAGGTGGGAATTTTGGATCATCAGGTATATAAACCCCTGGTTCGATAGTAATCACTTGACCTTCTTCTAATAATTGACGTCTAGAGGCTTCAGGTACATCATGAACGTCTAAACCTAGATTGTGTCCAATGTAATGAGGATACAATCTTTCCACATCCCAATTGGTTACATTACCTATCCCCAAATTGTTTAATTCCTCCTTCATATATTCTATACTCTTAACGTGAATGTCATTCAATGATAATTGATTCAATGCCTTACACAATGCAATGCACTTTTTTTGAACATTCAACACTGCTTGATACAAAGCCTTTTGTGGATCAGAAAATGATCCATTGACGGGCCATGTACGTGAAATGTCTGAACAGTACCCACCAAGAGAACCAGATGCATCCACTAGGACCATTTCATCATCATACATTACATCATCATTTCTAGTGTAGTGGATACATAATGCATTAGAACCTGTAGCGACCACGGGGATATATGCATTTTTATCGCACCCACCAGAAATAAATTTATACTCTAAGAATGATGCTAAAGTTCTTTCATTACGGAATCTTTTAGCAAATGCTTGATTATAACTCTTCCCTGATATTTGCCCCGCTCTTCTCATTATCTTTAATTCAGCAGTAGATTTAATTTTCCTCAATTCTGCCACAAGTGGTTTATAATTCTTAATTCTTTGTAAGGGACCACAATTCTTATCAATAATTTTACGCCATTCTGGTTTCCAATTAATGTTTTTCTCATCGAACCAAATGGTATTACTTCTTTTCACAATCTTTGGTAACAATAAATCTATAGAGTTCACATTATAAGCTTCATCCACATTAAATATTTCTGTGGCACCTTCCATACCAGTTCTGAAACCTTCCCATTTTTCCACAAATGGATCCTTTGGTGGGACAAACATGAAGAATTTAAAATCTTGTTCACTAGTTTTCTCCAAGATCATCACTGAATTAGGTTCATTCCACCCAGTCAAATAAAATAAATCATTATCCTGTTGGAAAGGGTAAAATACTGCCCCGGATGCATATTTTACGTTACTACCGGGGATCACTACACATGACCCCACGGCCATTTGTGATACCAATTTAGCTCGACGTACATGATACTCCAATGAACTGATCCCAGGTGTCAAATCACCATATTTAATCAAATTTGGTCTGGTCTCATGTAATGGTTGACCTGCCTCAATGTCAATTCTTTGTCTATCCAAGTATTTGTCCTTTACAGATAATGAAGTGGAGAAATACCTTACAGGGAGCGCTCTACACCCTGAAACTTTAGCCACATAACTTCTCAGGCACCTAGACAACATGCTAGATCTCCTTTTACTGAACTTCACCTTGCTTTACAATAGATATTCAAGTGAAAAATGAGCACCTGTTGATTTCTGCCCGCATATCGGAAGGGGTTGCCCCGGCGACGGAATTTCAAGTGTAAATAAAATATATGCATACAAGTCATCGTCACAAGATAACGTGTTTAATATAAATAGACACGAGAATTTGAAGCAAGGCAAGAAGAAGCACACTCTCAATGAAACCAAAGACTAAAATGACATCAACAAACTCTGTAATATCCAGTATGGTAGCCAGATCAAGCACCATAGATCCCAATTCTGCCTCAAACATTGCCCTTTACGATAAGGGGTTCGATGCTTGTGAAAGAGAGATCTGCGAGGATCCCTCAGACGCTTACGAAGACACAGACACACAATCTACATTCACACTGGACTCGATCAGCTCGATGATGGCCACTAAGGATGGTATATCGGGTGCCCGAGTCTCCAAGACTTTGCAACTTTCATACAAGTTGTCCAGCACCAACAGTAATACCCCGGCCAATGAAATCAGCCCCGATGAGCTAGATCACTACGAGAATGACGATACGATATCCAACGTGGAGTGAAGGTGGCCCCCTTACTTAGTGTTATCAAGTGATGGGGGGCCCCGGGAATTTCCCGATTGGGAATATCCCGCACAGACCTGTCGCGCCGCACGGCAGCAGGTCCAGACCTAACAAAGTTTATTATGAGTGAAAAACAGGGTTTTCCATATATTATGGAAGTTGAAAAGATTGGTTTAATTGGATCCAGTCATTACTGTCCTGGTCACACCAGTAAACGATGTTGTTATCATACTCTACTGCTAGAGTGTCCAGAACTTTGTTGCAGAGACAATGGGCTGCTGTGGTTCCAGCGTCCTCGGTTTTAACCAAGACGATCAGAAGAACGGTGTCCACTGAACCTTCCAAGAGTTACACTAAATTAAATGATGAAAATGATAAAAATAGAGATACTATCTTCAAGTACACTTGGGGCACATGGTTGACTAACGATAAATTGGAAAAGGAGAGAAGAATCACTAGATTTTCCTTACAAGGGTTGACCGATGTGGTTAATGATTTGTACAAGTCCACTAAGACAACTGCTCAATTGGCCGAGCAGAAGAAGGACACCATTTTGTCTCCAATTAAAAACAAGAACGGTACTGTCACATTACCAAACAATGCTACTGTATCTAATCTTGGTACTTTAAATCCAAATGAACCACAAGTTTACATTAAGACCATTTCCAGTATTCATGAAGGTAAACATCATCGTATTTATAAATTGAATACTAATGTGGAATCTTCACCTTTAATCCTACGTATCCCATATAACATTGACCCCGCTGAAACTATTTCTGCTAGATTACAAAGTGAAATTGCCACTCAAGATTATTTCCAATTGAAATTAGGTATTGACGTTCCAAAGATTTATTCATATGGGTTAAATACTGGTAACCCCTTGGCCGTTCCATTCATTTTACAAGAATTTATTGAAGGTGATTTATTAATGAAATCATGGGATCCATTATTAGACGATGGTAAAGATGGTAAACCACCACAAAAATTACAAGATGTGGTCAATAAAGTTGCTGATATTCATTCCAAGGCATTGGCTGTTGAATTTGATGGTATTGGTTCATTGTATTTCAAAGAAGATGTTGAATCTACTAAAGTTATTGATAACAGATGGGTTATTGGTCCTATCACTGAAAGATGTTTTTGGAGACATAAATTAGGGTTACACGCTAATAAGTCTGTCTCCATTAAAGATTTCACTGGCCCATGGTCTGCTAAGGAGACTACAGCTATTATTAAATCCTTGGGTGAAATTGAATTGGCAAATGTTAAAGGTAGATTAGCTTTATTAGATGCTGGATCTTCTAGTGAAGTGGAAAAGACAGAAGTTTTGAAAGAACAAGTGACCACTTTTGAAAATTTAATTAAGATTTGTCCAGCTTTATTTGATACTACTAATGGTAAAGTCTCAGGTAAGATTCCAAACCTTGATGAATTATTGAAACCAAGATTTTATTTACCTGATTTAGATCCAATGAATATTATTATGAGCAAGAAAGATGGTAAACCATACTTGTTAGATTTTGAAGGTACTTCAATTAAACCATTTATCTTACAAAATTCACCAAAATTTGTCGAATATGATGGTCCTAAGATTTATAACATTGAAAGTGAAATCCCAGATTTTGAAAAATTGGATGCCAATGAAAAGGCACAATGTCAATTCATTTATAAGCGTACACGTAATCAATACTTGTGGGAAAATTCTTTAAACGAGAGACAAAGTAAATTAATCACTTCAATGGCTCCTCCAATCAAATTATTAAGAAGTCCATACATTGCTGCCACAGAGAGAAAATCTGATGATGGATATTTGATCATTGATGAAAATTTCCTACAATTGAAGCAAGTCTGGGAAGATATGTTTAAGAACGATTTAGTCGCCAGTAAAGAGTATCCATTGACATTCACCGAGGAACAAATCAAGAAACACACTAAGGATATCAACGAATTACATCAAAAATTGATCTCCACACCATTTGCAGCCACACAAGGTTGGATCCCACAAGATATGTTTGACAATTTGTTAAACAGTGGTATCCTAGTGAAGGGCAAAGACGGTAACTACACCATCAAGACCGAACCTGTGAAGAAGCAAGAGGAACCCAAGAAGCAAGAGGAACCCAAGAAGTAAATAAGTACATACACCCTAAGTAATCAAACTACTCTATCCCAATACCCCTACATCGTGACTGGCACAACCCTGGGACCCGTTTTCCCATGACCGCAAATTTTCGTCACGGTGGAAATGTATCTCCACTGCGGGCCCGCGTGCAACGCATTGGCAAGACACACAAACAGGAATTACAACTCCACTGTGATTAAACACTCCAGATCCGATCATGACTATCTAAATTATCAACAACTGCTTCTGTGGAGGCCCCAAAATAAGGGAACTTTTGACTACAACGCTCTGAGTCGCTTGTTCCAACTGATAACCATCAGCTTTCTTCACTATGAATAGTCGTATTGACTCACCCATTGATCACCATAACACGTGAGAATTCGCCTTTGCCACCATAGTTTTTTTTGCTCGAGGTGAAAAATTTTTCACAACAGCGCAAGTTAAAGAGCTGTACCGGTGTTTCTTAGTAAATTCAACCAGAGTCACTTTCCGTATGAGCAATAACAACGGCAAATGTATGTATGTGTCATAGCAATATACACAGTGTCGGGATCCACTTCAATTAATTGTGACTTTTTTCTGAATGGTATATAAACTTGTACATATATAAATTAGACGTGTTTTTTCCTTCTTGTTAATTCATTACTACTTCAGAACAACAACAACAACACAAATAAGATCAATGAACCCTCAAGATATTAACAACTTGCAAAACAGCATGCAATACGGTTTGAACTTGGACCACTCTCCAGGTGCCGTGACTGCCTCCCCAACTGAATCCTTCATGAACACTTTGCCACGTAGAATTAGTATGTCTAAACAACAAAAAGTTTTAAAACCTTTCTCTACTGGTGATATCAAGATTCTATTGTTGGAAAACGTTAACGAAGCTGCCATTGCCACTTTCAGAGATCAAGGTTACCAAGTGGATTTCCACAAAGGTGCCTTACCAGAAGAAGAATTAATTGAAAAAATTAAAGACGTTCATGCCATTGGTATCAGATCCAAATCTAAATTGACCGCCAATGTCTTGAAACACGCCAAGAATTTGGTCGTCATTGGTTGTTTCTGTATTGGTACTAACCAAGTGGATTTAGAATACGCTGCCAAGAAAGGTATTGCCGTGTTCAACTCTCCATTCTCTAACTCTAGATCTGTCGCTGAATTAGTCATTGCTGAAATTATCTCTTTGGCTAGACAATTAGGTGACAGATCCATTGAGTTACACACTGGTACTTGGAACAAAGTTTCTGCCAGATGTTGGGAAGTTAGAGGTAAAACCTTGGGTATTATCGGTTACGGTCACATTGGGTCTCAATTGTCTGTTTTAGCTGAAGCCATGGGTATGCACGTTATTTACTACGATATTGTCACCATTATGTCCTTAGGTACCGCCAAGCAAGTTTCCAGTTTAGATGAATTATTAAACAGATCAGATTTCGTCACTTTACATGTTCCAGAAACTCCAGAAACAAAGAACTTATTATCCGCTCCACAATTTGCCGCCATGAAAGATGGTGCTTACGTGATTAACGCCTCCAGAGGTACCGTGGTCGATATCCCATCTTTAGTGTTGGCTATGAAGGCTAAGAAGATTGCCGGTGCCGCTTTAGATGTGTATCCAAATGAACCAGGTAAGAACGGTGCTGGTTCTTTCGTCGATGAATTAAACAGTTGGACTTCTGAATTAGTTAGTTTGCCTAACGTCATCTTAACACCACACATTGGTGGTTCCACTGAAGAAGCTCAAAGTGCTATCGGTGTGGAAGTCTCTCACGGTTTAACCAGATACATTAACGAAGGTTACTCCATTGGTGCTGTTAACTTCCCAGAAGTTGGTTTGAAGGCATTAGATTACGACCAAGAAAACACTGTCCGTGTATTGTATATCCATAAGAACGTTCCAGGTGTGTTGAAGGTGGTTAACAACATTTTATCAGATCATAACATTGAAAAGCAATATTCTGACTCTAGAGGTGATATCGCTTACTTACTAGCGGACATTTCTTCTGTCAACCAAAGTGATATTAAGGATATTTACGAACAATTAAACCAAACTGAAGCTAAGATCTCTATTAGATTGTTGTACTGATTGCGCTTTGTTGCTTTTAACGTCCTTTTATCATACATTCCATGTCAATATATAATATAATAATAATAAGATAAACTTTTTATATATTTGTGTTTTTAACTCATAGATTCATATATTAATCCATTTAACATATTGGTTATATTAGTATAGTAGACCATATGTCAATGTTGAATTTTATTCAGATCTCATATGGATGTTTTTTGAATTACAAAGTGTATGATATTTATGTCATATATCCATTATTTGTCAATTCAGACACATAAATTGAATGAAAATAAATATTGTGTGCGATGCCATCAAACACAGATTTCTCGCTCAGGATTATATCACTGTCTTGAATGTACTAAATCATCTCTAGAAAAATGCAGAACAGTGAATTATTTTGTTTTTAAAACGAGATAAAGATTATTTAAAAAATCACAGACAAAATTAATAAGAAATCTTCCCAGAGATATACTTCCATGAAGATATTCCACCGTCTCAACGTGAAAAATAGTGCAATTGACTAAACTATATAGTTCTATTATTACAACAATCCGGGTAACTACTATTTTATTCAGTGGCAAAAAGAAATTTTCCGAAGCCGGGAGTTGAACCCGGGTTTCCACGGTGAGAACGTGATGTGATAGCCGTTACACTACATCGGATAACAATTATTTTTTGTTTTTGTCACATCGGTCAAAGTTACTTGACTAATCCATTTTATCATTTCAAGGTTCTAGTCTCATATCTTGAGCACATGTAACATACACGCTATGGTTCGTATATCCTGACATTGTACTCAATGGGAGGGCGTCACCTTTAACGGACACAAAGTGTAAAGAATGGTTTTTATGTCAAGAAAGAAACTAGTCGTCATTGTTACTCTTATATGATTATGTTCCTGAATAGTCCGTACGTCATTATGCTAAGGTTAGTACATACTTGGAATTATTCTATTATTACAATGTTATGTTAAGGCCAGGTCACACTTGGAATAATCGTCATCAGGAGACTAAGTTAATTATCACGCCATGCAATGACGTATTTAAGGAACTCATCCGATGAGTTACCCCTGAGATTCTGTCCCTCTATTATAGGTACACAAAATAGAGCTTCTATCATTAGATGATGACCATTAGAAGTTAAAATAGAGATTATAAAAGGAAGACTTTTGTCGTCTTCTCTTAACAAATATAATTCAAATTAGAAATATAACCAATAAATATATCAAATAAGTAACTACAACTTCATCTGTTTATAATTACATTAACTAGAGTCATTTATATATTCTCTAATACGAAACTCAATCCAAACACTATAAGTGTACCATTTTCTTTATATTTTGATCGGTCTGCAAGTATGAGTTCTACTTTAGGTCCTTAATCGGGTGACTTCTATTAGTGGTTGAGTAGAATGCTGATGGAATTATACTGGTAGTTAGTGGTTTGATTACTAGCGTTACTGATCAGTGTGTTGAATATTCGGATACCTTCTCTTAAAACTTACAAAATGACCACATATCTTCAAAATTTACTAGTACCGCTAGTAATCAAACCACTAACTACCCGTAAATGCACAGTGATTAAATTGATAAGGGCATGCCTCTTTTTATATAACAGATAGTTCTATTATACAAAGTATCTTGTCTTGTCATGGATCTTATAAGAACAACAGACTGAACGTCTTCCGCACGGTCCGAGTACACAGAGTAAAATAGCTCACTATACACAATAAGAATATATATATATATATAAGACTTCCAGCCTTCTTTAACTCATTTAGCGTGTTTTTAATTCTGTAATATCCATTTGATCTGATGTATAACTCAACTCTGCGACATTCAATTAGTGCGTTCTCCAAATATATTAGGGAGATTAGGGCGTGTATAAAATGTAAAATAAACTGATATTTAAGAGCAGTTACTGTATTCAAATTAAGTTGTATTTGATGTGATATTAATTAAATGGGTATCAATTTGTGATGCATAAAAAACTAGATAATTTTTAACCAGATACAATACATTAACTCATTAGAAAATGTTTTCATACTGATAGAAAATGATTTGACGGCACAGTTCATGTGTGAACCTTGGCCTTCAATAAAAAAATCCATTAGTAAGATTAGATTTTTTTTTATACAAATGACTATAGAAGATATAAAAATAAATTAACAAGCGAACACATCCCTCATTCTCTTCGAAAATATAGTGGTAATACCATGGATTCAAATTTTTTGATTTGACTGCGTTTTTGATCCGTTTGGGCTATGCCAAATACGATTGCAAGAAAGACGACTACTGCAAAAACGATTCAATTCGTTTTCTTACTCCATTCCTTAGTAAACTGCTTAATTGCATATGCAAGTGCAAACTCACCAGATAAGAAGGCGAAAAACCACCCCACCCATTAAAGACATAGGCGAAACCATAATCCTATACCACCACTGCTCTCTTTTTGAACATTTTGTTTTGTCGATTCTTTATATATATCAGCTAAAAGAACACTAAAGAGAAAATGTTCAAAAAGAGAGCAGTGGTGGTATAGGATTATGGTTTCGCCTATGTCTTTAATGGGTGGGGTGGTTTTTCGCCTTCTTATCTGGTGAGTTTGCACTTGCATATGCAATTAAGCAGTTTACTAAGGAATGGAGTAAGAAAACGAATTGAATCGTTTTTGCAGTAGTCGTCTTTCTTGCAATCGTATTTGGCATAGCCCAAACGGATCAAAAACGGAGACAAATCAAAAAATTTGAAATAGTTTCAGAATTATCTGTGTCCGAATCTATCCATCTCGTTTCCTCGTTTTCTGCTTCAATGTCTAGTGACACAAAATTGTTGTCAAACAGAAATACATCGACTCTGTTTGTGGATGATCGAGTTGTCTTAAAGTTTCCCAACCTCATGTAAGAAAAATGATTTCTTGTTGTAGTACTATTAGTATTAACATTAGTATTAGTAGTAGTCATTTCGAAAGAGTTCATGGCTTCGTTCGATCTTTTAAAAACACGAGAGAAAAGAATACAAAAGAGAAGGAAGAATCTCAAACCAAATCATGTACTCCCGCCTCTATTTATACCATTTTTTTGCTTTATGGGTATTTAAAATGTTTATTATACAAATTTTTAGCAACATTCCTCCCATGGCTCTGGGTACTTTATGTCACATTAACTCAGATGGTACACAAACATTCGGACTTGTCATATTTCTCTTCGCGAAAAAAAACATATTAAAACACTGGGTAATGACGTCCTTATATATTCCCTTTTTTATTTCGGTTCTCATTTACAAATGATTCATCCTTCTACTTACAAATGTAGCCATCACACACTGAATATGACTGTCATCAATCATTCCTGGGCTGGGCTGTTTGGAACACAAGAGAAGGGACAAATTTCTAAAAAAGAATCAAATAAAAAGGAAAATATTGAGATTGATGATGAAAAAAAATATTACTCAAGACAATTCCATCGTCTAGAAGATTCTACCGATAGAATAGACATGCTAAGGCAACACTCACGTATTAATTCGTACTGGTGTTATCTAATGCGCTATTATTTATATTGCAACCCCCTTCCTAATGATTCTCCAGTACCCAAACCAAAGTTTTATAAAGAAGGCCTCCCCAATAAATGGAGAGAAGTGGAGAAATTATTTTACGAAGAGATTAACAACCCTGTATTTGAAACCCTCGTGGCAGAGGAGAGAGAGATACAAAATGGCTACCGACGCAGGTTCTTACGTGATGCAACTAGTAGCCAGAATGAACCAAATAAAAAGAATACGGGAAAATACACGGAGTTAAAACCATCTAACTTAAATCAATACACTGCAAAACCTAAAGTTTTATCGGACAAGACTAATTTATCACCTACGGTAAAGAATAACAATGACTACTCCAAGAAATGTTCCAATCCATCCGGAAATTTGAATGTGGCAAATGAAACGGCATTGATTAAGAGGAGTGCCAGTCTTTCACAGTGACACGATAATACAAGGATAAATGCATAATATATATTTCTAATACCCATTACTTGAAATAGTCAATACTCTCAATTCGGGGTTATAAATGCAGATATTCGACAGTTTGTTGATCAGATATGTTTTGTTGCAATTTCCGCAAGTTTACTAATAATTGACGTTGTATCAGATATTTAAGCATTTACACTACAGTCTTTAGATGGGTCGATGATATCCTAAAAGGTATTTAGTTTTCAGACCTTTTTTGTTGTTATGTAAACTGGAATAGTGAACACTAATAGTTTTGATTGTTTTTAATATGATGTTGCATTGTCTTGATGTATTTAATAAAATATATAAGTCAGTAGGGCAAAAGCACGTACCTGAATTCGATCTTGTACTCGATTTTTTTAGTGATTCAAGTTTAATTATAATTCCTCGTATGGAGTGTGTGGTTCACTCTTCAATAAATGTGACTCGTATTTAGCATCATTCATTATAAGCATCATTCATTATAAGCTCCTATAATTCTTATAACTCAACATGCGCAGTTAACATACCAATGTAGGACAAAAAAGACTTCTAGAGATAATTATAGACCACCTACTCAGTCAAACGACTGATAGTTCTGTAATTTTTCCGAGTGCGGGAGTTTCTTCTGGAGCGATTGACTGGTTCTGTCTTCTTTTGATCATACCTCTGTTTTTGGTAGCAATTCCTAGCTTTGTGACCAGTTTGTTTACAATGGAAACATTTGCTAGTTTGACCCTTATTGTCGGCTGATTTGGCTGAGTCTTCTGCGTTAATGTTATAACAAAAATCCTTTAAAATTCTATCGGGAACCATAGTAGCGGCACTCTCAGCGATTCTCTGAGCAGCTTCCAGTGATTTGACTTTCATTATTAAATTCACGAAATAAGTGATAACCTTATTTAATGGAAACAAAAACAATGCAATAGATAAGTCAGTATTCGAGATGATATAGCCAGGCAAACGGTAGAAATAATATTCAAAATGTTTCAAATAATCAGCCATGGTCTTAACGTCACCGGGTGGTAGCGTAATTTTTTCTATGTTTTCATCGACTGTACCAAATTTAATACAGTACGTGGAATCTAGATATTCAAAGAAGTCTTCTACAGTGGTAAATTTTCTAGAAGAGACATAACGAATAAGCTCTCCTGAAGTACACCGTGTAATAAGTTCAGGTATATCTGTTTCGGTCAACTTGTAGCGTTTCACTGTC
The DNA here is from genome assembly GCA_003708535.3 of Kazachstania bromeliacearum. Classification (NCBI taxonomy): domain Eukaryota; kingdom Fungi; phylum Ascomycota; class Saccharomycetes; order Saccharomycetales; family Saccharomycetaceae; genus Kazachstania; species Kazachstania bromeliacearum. The sequence continues at coordinate 1,101 of PPOP03000018.1, read as the reverse complement.
TTTCCAAACATTTTCTTCCAGTGTTCGTACTCGACACGGGAGTCGAAGCCTTCGACTACTCGAAGACGCTCCAAAGCGCTTTCAAGTCGTGTATCCGTTTTGTCCATTGGTATATCCATTTATTTTCTTTGTTTCGTTAGTTCTAGTACCTGCGGTGATGAACTTTCTGCACCAGAATATGTGTTCTCTCCTTCTATCTGAAACTTATTCAAAATCCGATTCTACCAGCGGGCCCTTTTATATAATCTGAAACAAATATTTGTACGCGGATGTCCAAGAGAAAAGGTGCTTTTCTCGCATTGTATACATCTGGATAAGGACTTATCTTGCACCAATTGTTCTTGATTAGCATTCCTCATTGGACCATTCTGAGTTTACTTGTGAATCAGTCTACTGTCTCACAACGGTTACCCTTTGTCCTATTTTGTTTCTTCATGTCGTTGATCTTGCGATATCATCGGATCTTATACTAAAACTTAAATATAAATTTGACATTGACTTCTTTAATTTATTTGCCTTGTTTCTAGGTCTGGTGATGTTCTCTAATATCAATTCGACCTGATGCCTAATTCAGAGCTACCACGGATTTTGTTGAAGTGGTTTACAAACTATTGTCCATAATTAGAAAGACTTGTAATGAAAAAGATCTTTTATGGTAATTTACACCTTTTATATCTATTCTAGTATATAACAATTGAAACTTATTCATTTACAGTCTTATCAGACAAAACATATAATATCGTATATGATTCCGCGTGCTTGACTAATGTACCATAATGTGCATAATCTGGTCTCAGTATTGTCGAATGGTCATGGAAAGTAAAAGATTTTGGTGAAGTTGACATAATTTAAGCAATAATAATGATAATATGAAGTGAGACTATATTTGAATACTATATCTAGGTAAAGTAAAATATCTTCTATGATTTTTTATATAATAAATAATATAAAAATAATATATAAAATATATAAAACCTTACAATTTTATGATTAATTGAATTGGAAAATTCACCAGTATTTATATTAATTTTAATGTTCACAATTTGTTGCAGATGTTTGGCTATTTACTACAAGTGAAAAATTTTCACCATGAGTAATTTA
>PPOP03000017.1:0-190182 GCA_003708535.3 Kazachstania bromeliacearum | reverse complement strand
TATAAGCTCATTTATCTGTGAAACTGACTCTCACTATGGCTCGTTATATTAACTATACCAAATATTTTGAAATTAAACATGATAAACTATAGTCCAATCACTCATGCTCATTTATAACTGGCAATTGCAAAATAATTTGATACTTCCTATTGATCTCTTTTGGTACCATGTGCTCTATTTTGAATAGATTACAAGCACAGTCTTATTTCATCCATTTACAATAACCATAACAATTTACCAATACACTCATAGGTCAGGCAATCTTTTCCTTCCATGACGCCCTACTATACCTACCCTAAAGTTTGACAATCACTATTAATTACCAAATATACGACACGTTTTTCTAAATTTGTGCTTTAGGATTTTGAATCAATCGAAATCACCAGCTTGATTGCTTAGTCAAAGCTGTCAATCGATAGCTGTTCCCTTCAATTAAGCGGCTTATACATTGCAATTTTTCATTGGGATAGATAATATTCTATCGATCTACACATATCTGGTGAACTCTGTAAGGCCCATTCAGATGACATAAGTCACTTTTAAGAGATGATTCACAAGTAACACTATTCAGAAACTTTCACAGCAGCACATCTTCACAGCTCAGGTAATATTATTATCATATACACTAAATGTATAGACTATGGACTAGAACTCTACTACAGTAACGGGTCAGCATTTTGAATGACTATTTAACCATAAACCCTTACGTTTTCAGTGCTGATAATTTAATTATGTGATAAATGAAAGTCAAACATTCCTACCAACCCAATACCTCTATTCTAACCTTATCTATTCCGGGTATTAGTTGTCTAATAAAAATAGATAATCTCTGTCTGAATGTCTCTTGTTCTTGCAATACCAATATCAGACATTGTATGGCAATACAATCTCCTTTAAAAACATCTACAGGCTGTCTTTAATTTGAGAAGTTTTAAATATGAAAACAGAACATTTAACTATCCCAAAATAAAATCCTAACTTAACGCAAAGCGGCTTGTTTACACTCTTTCTCTAACCTTGTAACATCTATATTTCTCCCATAATTAATTATTTTCTTATAAATTTCACTTGTTTAAAAAGTCAAAATAAACACTTAAAATTATCTCTCAATAACACTAATTCACTGCTACAGTAGACACAACAACATCTCTATCCCATCCCATGCCCATGAAATAGCAGGTAAATCTCACAAGAATTTATTTTTAAACAGTGCTTGGAACCATCAGCTTATTTATCTGTGAAACTGACTCTCATTCTGGCTTCTCATCAATAATCACACTGATCAACAATATTACAACCGTAACTCAATCATCAACACACACTAATCTAGAACTATCAGTTACATACTATTTCAATAGAACTATTGATCCATTTTGGCACAAATAACCATGGCTATATTTTCATTATATTATACTTATCCTTATTTCACCCATCGTAATGTACAATCGATATAACGATTTATCAACACAGCCATGGTCCAAGCAATTCTTTTCTTCTATAACTCCTGGTTATGCTTACTCTAAAAGATTGATCTACATACAATTCAGAAATGCACGAAACGTTTCTCCAAATTTCAACATCTCCAGGCAATGAAAGGCTGTCCACGATAGGAATAAGGTACAGAAAACTTGTGATAAGTTTAGTATACTCGTGAATTGTGTGTGACAGAGGGAAAGCTTGGTTCCGATTTGTGGAAGAAAACGATTATTTGAATCAGCTGTAGGACTTAGCACTGAGAGTAAATGTATGTCAACAGATTCATCGCTTAATCAAAGAAGTCTATAGATAATTGTTCTATTGAATTAAACAACCACCGTACTATTTATACTTTACTATTCGTTTTTAGGTATGGATGCAACTCTATCAACTACTCATCTCAGGTTAATACTTTAAGACTCACGCAGATGGAACTAACCAATTTTGGAATAATATTCATAGATAAAACGATCTAGAAATTTTTACATTCAGCGTACCTTCCTTCTACTATCATATACACTGAATGTCTTTACTGGTAGTCTTCTACAATAAAGGGTTAATAATTTGTTTGACTATCACATACGTTTCAAATGTTGAGAGTCTCAATTAATATAAATTAAAGTTATACGTTCTTTACCAACACAATCAACCGTATCTATTCCGAATATTAATTAGCTATTAAACACTGAATATCTGTGATTGAACGTTTTTTTATTATAAGACACATTTACACTACAATCGAACTGCCCCTATAGACATCAACCTATTTTCTTTGATCTTAACAAACAAACCAAATATTTAAAATATAATAAACTATAACTCGATTGACTTACGTTAAGTTACAACTAATGATTACAAGCGATTATCATATATTACTATCCATCCCTTTTAGAACCATGGGCTCTATTTTCAATATGTTATAATCATAATCTTATTCCACCCTTTCACAATAGCCATAACTACTTACCAAATGAATGTACTGACGTTATCACTAATACAAATGAATAGGGAATTCAAACTGATACATTGCCAATTATAATAAATCTAAAAAGATATAAATTAACAATGGAAAACATGTATTATAAGATATTATTGCAATAGTAATAACAATAATTATATTAACATTGATAATATTAATTATATGAACAAGAATAACCAGAATAATAATAACAAATCAGCAAGAATTACTTAACAATATTGACAAAAATACCTACATTCTCCACAATCCTTAATTATACCCTAGAAATACTCGCTTCTCAACTCACAAAGTGCCTTCCCATTAAACGTAGCAGCTCTAGATTTTGCACATTATTACTACGACTTATTTCCTGGATCTCAACATCTCACTCCTTCTCATTCTTACATTATAATTAACTATGTGCCTCAGATAGTCAAAAACCTCCTCTAAAGCACCATACGAATGTCCTTCATTTCAGAATTTCCATAAAGGTACGGAATAATTTTTTATCTCCAAATATAACCGTAATTCAACACGAAGTAGCTTGCTTAAATCCTTTCTCTTCCCACTTAACCTCTTATTGCTCTCTTAATTATTTTCTTATAAATTACAATCTCTTAGAAAATAAACATTTGAAACAACCTCTTAGAAAATAAACATTTGAAACAACCTCTTAAAATTAACAATTATAACAGACACAAACACATCGCTACAACATATCATACCCACTGACCACCAGAGAAAGCTTATAATAATACAGTTATGACCGTACCCTGGAAGTATCAGTTCATTTATTTATGAAACTGGCTCTCATTATGGCTTATCATCAATGACCATACAACATCTTTGATTCAGTTAAACAGCCATGCTGGACAATTACAAATGATAACCTAATATGAAACAACTATTGATCCCTTTATGTGCAAATAATTGTTTACTATGGGCTCTATTTCAACTGTATCATAATCATGGACTTATTTCATCCATAGGAATTCACAATTTCCACATATATTTATCAACATTTTATCTAATGAATACTTGAGAAGTTCAAATAGGTTGCAATGGCTAATACAGGATATTTAGACAACCAATTAATGTGTCTATTAGCAATCATTACTATTATAAATGGACATATTAACACATATCTCGATCAATTTATTTGGATGATCAGAATACATACGGTGATACATTATTGCGTGCAACTTGGTCTGCTAAATCTTACCCGACAGATGAATTATGGTGTCATTCAACTACATATTTCCAGTGAATTTCAAAACTTTTAGTCATTCCATGTCTCTTACTGTTCTTACTACGCATTTTGAAATCTGATAATGTATTGTTATATTATCAAATAAATTGCTGTTGTATCTTTACGGTATCAAAAGAAATTGATATTTATCTATGAATATATGCAATATAAATTACAATATCAAATTGCCTAATCAATTCTTTTCTACCTGCATATTCAGAACAAAGCAAATATTGCAATAAATGTGCACGCAGAGACAATGATAACCTATTCAATGGGAGATCCATTGTGATGATCAATTTTCCAATTTTAAGTTGTTAATAAACACCGTCTACTATACTACCACTATTCACTTACCAACTAGAGTTGGGCAAGACTTCTATACTAAGAATTTAAATCTTTATCTCGTAATAATTCTGAGTACTGATACCTAATTGGAAATAATAATTAAAGATCTGTAAATTATATTATTATTATCTGAAGTCTTTTTTATTTAACCAAGCTTCGATATCAAATTAATCTCATATAGAAATTAACAAGAAATACATATAATTACATAAATCAAGTAACCTGGTTAAATGTTCTTTCTCTGTTGTTCGGATAAATGTTATCGATGCTTAAACTGCAGCAAAAATAGATATTTCAAAGAATACATAACCTCACTATTGATATGAATCAAATTAGAATGTAAACACAACCACAACGCAGACAGCTTTATTTCTAAAGCTATTTCATAGAGATTTTACTGTTGAATGTTTCGTTTACGATAACGAGTATCCAGTTCAAACCAACATCGACGATTTTCACACGGAAACTAGTGGTATTGATTCCAGATTTATACTTTAATTAATAAGTATTTTACTCGAAAAGAAGTTCACAAATTCCTTCTTTCCATTAGGAAAGAAACAAATCAATTTCCTTTGGTTCAATGTTCGACATTATCCATAAATTGAAATATGTCGTTGAGATCACCGCGTGATGACTACAAGATTTGTTTGTCTCTGTTAAAAATACGTCAAAATATCAATTCTTGAGTTACTTAGCTCTAACCATATATTATTGTGCGCTTGAAGACATGACGATTTAGGGGTATCTGGACTCACCCGTTTATCAACAATATCTTTGTCCTAATCAGTAGATGGCATACTTCTCAGCATGTATGAACGTTTAACTGCCATTTTTGGCAATTTTGAAACTTTTGTAAAAAGATTAATAAAGAAAACTAGTGTTTGTATTGGTGTATTATTTAGCGGATGGTTTTATGATTATAACCCAAGATTGAATAAAAATAAACAGTCGATAAAATATTTTGGAATACGATTAATAGCTATATACAGAATTGTATTAACTGTTGAAGAGATTGTTTTCAAAGTCGAATACAGTTCTGAATATGATATTTTGTTCCTTTAAATTATATTTGTCCAAGAAAATGGGTGTATGTCTTTACAAGCACAGTCATTATGTGTTGCAATTACGTTATCGTTATAAGGGTGCTTGACCACGTTTATCCGTGAATTTTAACTTTTTTATCTATTTTTTTTTAAAATGTTTTAATTATTCATCAAAATATCACGAAGAATATCAAAAACGGTTAAGATAAGTAATTCAGTGTATAATAATTTGAATTAAAATTGACACGATCGTGATAAATATATCTTTCTGGATGCAAAATATATTTTCACTATGTCAAACTTTTAATTTACACTCAGCTTCACATAACCCAAGTTCTTGAAATTTTCATAAATTTATAAACAATAATCAAAATGCATTTAGTAGTAATTGTTTAAACTGTATAAGAAATCTAATTGATGTGTTTTCCTTTTATTGTGTATTCAACTAAGATCAAATTAAAAAGCATTTGAAAATGAAGTAATCAAAAAATATCAAAGTAATAAATATGTTCATAATAACGATTAAGCAAACACATATATATAGCCAAAGGATAAATAGAAAAAGAAATAAAGAACATAAAATGATAGAAAAATAGAAATAAAGAACATAAAATGATAGAACAATAGAAAAAAATAAGATATCTTGTCATACAACTACACCTAAATAAAAGCTATTAACAAAAGACCGAATAAAGTAGTCAAACAATATGAGGAAAGATATGAACCCTTGCCTTGATGTTGGTTACTAATTAAAGCTGTAGTGGCTCTTGATGTAGCGCTAGTGGAAATTTGACCTTCATAAGCATTATTAATCACTGAAGCAGGCACCTCAGGCGTACTACTTGTAGTGGCTGGAACAATTGAAGAACCTTGATTGTTCACAACACTATTGACCACTGAAGTGGTATCGACTGACTTTGGAGTTTCTGGAGTTAGATCTGTTGCAGGTGAGCCTTCAATGTTAGCAACATTGAAGGTCACTGCTGAAGTAGTAGTGGTAGGAGCAAAAGCAGGAGTACCTGGTGTAAAAGTAGAATCGCCATTGTTAACAACATTGTTAGCCACCGGAGTCGTAACTTGAGCTGAGCCATCTGGAGAACCACTGCTGGTATCGGTTGTTGGAGTTTCGATTAGTTGAGATACTATATTACCCAGAGTAGATGATGTAGTTTGAATCATAGTAGTGTTAACATATCTACCACGTGTAATTGGGTTACCAACAGTTAAAGTCGTAGTTCCGACCTCTAAAGCAGGACCATTGGTAATTGGGTAATAAGAAATAACGTCGATTTCGATTTGACTATAAGAATTAGTGACAGTGGTGGTGTAAGCAGGAGGAATCACAACAGTGACAGTGGTGGTACCAGTACCTGGGGTATTGTTGTCTATGCTGGAAAAATAAGAGATGATGGCGATGTCGACCTCACCGTTAGGCTTGGTGCTGGTCGTGATGGTCACAGGTGGAACGCCTTGAACGTAAGTGGTTGGCACAACAGTCAGAGAACCGTTCACAGTAGATGGGTAGTATGAGACAATCTCGATGTCAACTTCCCCGTTAGGCTTGGTGACAGGGGTTGTGGTGTGAGCAGGTGGCACAGTCAAGACAGAAGTGCTTGGATTAGCAACAAAGGTCCCGTTGTCTGTGCTTGGAGAGTACGAGATGACGGCGATGTCGACCTCACCGTTAGGCTTGGTGCTGGTCGTGGTGGTCACAGGTGGAACGCCTTGAACGTAAGTGGTTGGCACAACAGTCAGAGAACCGTTGATAACAGTAGATGGGTAGTATGAGACAATCTCGATGTCAACTTCCCCGTTAGGCTTGGTGACAGGGGTTGTGGTGTGAGCAGGTGGCACAGTCAAGACAGAAGTGCTTGGATTAGCAACAAAGGTCCCGTTGTCTGTGCTTGGAGAGTACGAGATGACGGCGATGTCGACCTCACCGTTAGGCAAGGTGGCAGTGGTGGTGGTCACAGGTGGGATAGCTTGTACCACAGTAGTTGGAACATCGGTCAGAGTACCGTTGATAACAGTAGGGATGTACGAGATGATGTCGACGTCCACTTCACCGTCAGGCTTGGTGACCGTGGTAGTAGTAACAGGTTCTACAGTAAAGACAGAGGTGCTTGGGTTAGCAGCGAAGGTCCCGTTGTTTGTACTTGGAGAGTACGAGATGACCTTGATGTTCACTTCACCGTTAAGTAAGATGGTAGTAGTGGTGGTCACTGGAGGGAGAGCTTGTACCACAGTAGTTGGAACATCGGTAAGAGTGCCGTTGACATCGGTGGCGATGTAGGAGATCACGTTGATGTCCACTTCCCCATCAGGCTTGGTGGTAGTGGTGGTGGAGACAGCAGGCAAGGCTAAGACAGAGGTGCTTGGAAGAGCAGCAAATGTCTCATTGACGGTGGCCGGAGAGTACGAGATGACCTCAATGTCTATTTCGCCGTCGGGCTTGGTAATGGTGGTAGTGGTCAATGGTGGGATAACTTCAACGGACGTAGTACTGCCTACTACTAGCATAGAACCGTTGCTCGATGGATAGTACGAGACCACATCGATATTAACTTCACCGTTAGGTTTGGTGACAGTGGTAATAGCTGTAGCCACTGGAATCGTAATAATTGAAGTGATTGCATCGTATGTAAGAGCATTATTTTGAGTAATTTGAAAATAAGATATGATATTGATGTCCACTTCACCCATTCTATCGGTAGTTGTGGTAGTAGTAGCAGGTGGGACTGAAGCGATAGGGCTTCCATAATCAATTGGGCATCCGTTCATATTTGGGTTTAAAGGAGCAATGGCATACTGATATTTCCCATCAGCGGCCAACGACTCAGAGTGTACAAATTTGTCAAATGCACATCCAGCAAAGATAAAACCAGATCCAAGGTTTCCATCTTTATCTTTGATATTAACAAGACCATTCGATAAATTCCAATCTAGTTCTGAACCAATATCTGCTGACGTCCCAAAGTCTATCTTAATAAATGACTGATCACCAAAGAATCCCGCATATAATACATTCTTTAGTCGCTTATTTATAATAAGCTCACCTACATTTAAAACAATACGATGATCCGCGCCAACTGTGTCCGTATTTAATATTACAGTACTCGAATGTGGAGAAATTGCTCCAGTACCTGATATTGGTGAATCGAGTAAAATACCACCTGGAAAATCAGACGTTGGGATTGTTCCAGCTGGAAATGATAAAGAAGGATCACCGTAGGTATCTAAATAACCATTATTTTCCACACTAGATAGACTAGATCCACCTATGTGTAAGAATGATTTCTTCTGAGTTACCAAAATATAACCAGTGTTCACAAACTTACCACTAGATGATAAGGTACCGTTTTGAGTAGCAGAATCCATTGATGTGTATCCAAAGGTACCACTATTGTCAAAACTCTTTGGAATAATTAAAACAGAAGCATTATCAGTCGGGTTAACATTAGTGATTTCAATATCACCGGTGTTGGTTAGGGTAGCAGTACTGGCGACTTTCAATGCTGAGATACCATTAGTAGCATCACCTGTAATGACTAACGTACCTTTCACGTCGATATCGCCATTGAAGATGTATGAAGATCCACCTATAAGGAGCAAAGTCACGCCCGACTCGACTGTGATCGGTTCATTAAATGTTTGGTCACCAGAAATTGTAGTGTTTGCAGCAACATCCAGAGCAAACACTGCTCGGAAAAAACTAAATAAGAGAAACGATTTCAATAAGGTCGATTTCATTCACTTAGTTTCTATAGTATTTTAGTGTTTGACGCCGTGAAAATGAGGCAAGAGCAAATAAAAGAATAAGAGGTACATATTCTTATATAAGAATGAGATGTACACCCGCAGTATAAATAATGTAACCGATAAAACCCGGTTTTTAAATTTCGTCAGTTGCTGCAAATTTTATTATTCAAAATATTGCTTGATTAGTAATGCTCTTAGACAAAATGTTGCGTCAACTGGAAAATCATTTGGCTTTTCTTTAAATCAGTTTTCCTTTAAGTTAACGTGGAAAAAAATCAATTCGAAAAGAGAATAATAATAAAAAAATTTAAAATTTTCAAACCCACATTAGGTAACTTCAGAGAATATCCGTAGACGAAATTTATAACCAACTCAGATAGAGTCTGTTGAATGGTGATAGAGCATCTTATATTGAAATACTCTTGAAAATGGTGGGATGAAACGGTTACAAAAGCACAAATATGCAAATCTCGAAGAAAATGCAGTATAACAGATGGTTTGCGCCACACTTTTGTTCCAACGACTCAGTTCAATATGGAAAACTTAAAACGCGCGTATCCTCAGAGAATTTTTTGGGGAGTCTTGTAAATTCAACTAACAGAGAAACTCAACAGGTATCAAAAATGCCAGCTTATTGTTAAACAGAACACGTACATAAATTCAGATTATTCAGCTTCTTAAAAGCGGCGACTTCCCAACGCGGAAATTTGAACTAATCTTGTATTTCTATAAACTTTTTAGCTGCACTGAAATTTCCGCACAAGATTGTCTCCTATGTTGAAAGAAAGAAAAAAGAAACGAGCAGAATAGGTGAGGAAAAATACGTTACAGAATGAGTCCTATGTATAGTAAATAGTCAGTAGATAACCCCCACCCGTGTTTGGGTGGGGGGCATCTTGAAAATCCCACGCTTAATTTCAAATTACCACATTGTATCACCTTGAAAATCCCACGCTTAATTTAGATTACCATGTTCTATTGTTTAAATATCTGAAAAAAAAACTTTAATAAACCCGCGCATCAACAAAAATACAATGCAGTTTCCCAGTAACAAACAAATCCAGAATGTTACATCACGCGAAGTTTTTAGTAATAAAGTTTCTCCTCTTCGTCGATTCACAGAGAACAATAGACTCTATATCCACGGAAAAAAAAATTGCAATTGCTTTTATGTTCTGATTCTCTCTCTGTAGTGGGATTGAGGTTGAAGAAAAAAGAGGAGGAATCGCATGATAGCATCAGTTCTATTTTCTCCGTTAGAACGAATAGCTATGTTGGAATGGTATTAACAGTCAATTCGAGGTTATTGTACTTGTGTTGGACTTTATTATTAAAAAAAATGGTGCGAAATCTTGTATTTTGGTAGTAATAATGTTGTATAAAATTCTAACTCTAGAGATTTTGAAAGTGCGAAAATCATGTAATAATCAAACAAATGGTTACCAATTTATCTTTATATATATGTATTATCAACATGCAAACGTTTATAAATATCTCACACTGTGTCCAGGATAATAGTTTATCTTTTTAACTGTAATAAGAGCTAACGATTATAATATTCACATCCATATATTCCAGTATATACGCTGCAAGAGAAAAATGTTGTACAGGTCCATTATCACACAGATATGTGGTGTCAAACAAAATATATGGGAAATCTGAACATATATCAAGTTGTACCAACCCAAATATGTGTCATTTATGGTATTCGGATAACATAGTTTGGATCAACTCGATTTTAATTTTTGTTTAATAAAAGCAGTTTGGCACACGCAATGGCAGTAGTTGATTGTCTAAACATGATAGTCTCACTTTTACAGTAATTGTACTACAATATATGAGTTTTAATCCATTTTTACTAGCATATGTTTCCAATAATCGAAATAAAATTACGTTGAGAAAAATTCTTCAATATCATAAGCTACAGTAAGTTCAGTTCAAAATTTCAGTATAAGCTCATTTGATACATTACGATATTACTGATAATATCAATGAACCAGACGTTACAAGTTGTATGTGGTCTCTATTACCATATACATTGATTATGTGCCTTTCTTTTGTGAAATTCTTGATTTGTTAATTCCAAACAAAAACTATTATTCTAGCAATTGCTCCTTATGTGAGGTATCTAGTTTGAAAGTTTGTATTACTTTGAATTAATACTGGAATATAGATTGTTTCTACTCTAGTTACAATGTTTACTGATGAAAAAGCTGGTGCTGAACAGAGTATCGTATATTGAATACAAGTGTGTTTGCAAATTTTCATTACTAAGATAACAGCGTTAAAAGTAATACTGATGTAGTAGCCTCGTTGAAATTTTAACTTTCATTGAGGCAGAATGGTTTATGTCTATGTTTAATAAAAGAGACATTGAGAACACTTCCAGTTGGTATTATTAAATCAAAATATGTTTGTGGTTTTATCATCAATACAGAATATGTTGTTGACATTTTAAAGACAGAAACTATCCAAAGTGAATTAACTTAATGTGTGTTGATATTTCGATTATCAAAGGGAGTAACAATAACAAAATAAATAAGAGATGTGGAAAATGGGACAATCATGAAATACATTAACGAAATAGATTTTCATCTATTGAGATAAAGAAGATACAACAAAATTATCAGTTCTTGATTTGGGTTGTTATTCTACCGCGATAGATCATGAATTAGATAGATTAGTACATTGATGGAATCTCAGAACAGTGATTATCTATCTAACTCATGTGATATGAAAAAACAGTGATTAAGTAATCCTACCAAGTTTAACAGAGAATGACAATGTTCCTGAAATTTCTCACACTGATTCAATCAATCATACAATTATCTACCTTCCGTGTTTGGGTATCATACTCTTATTATCCTTCAAATCAAATTATTTCATTGAAAGGTATCCTGTATTATAGAAAGGTTCTCATTAATTATGTCTTTGACAGAGTTTAGTGAGTACCTAAGTGACAAATTGTTTTCCCAAAATGTTTAAAAACTAAGACTATAGCTTTATTCCATATAGCAACCGTTATATGAACTAAATCAGAAAATATTTCGGATAAGATCATCTTCATTATCTTCCATTGAATACAATATATACTTATTCTGGTCTCGATATAGGGTTTAAATTTACTTTGGTAATAGCGTACATCTACTCTAATTTTGATATACGCTATATTATTTTCCAGTGGAGTGGATAAGACACTAACCAGATCAGCAAAAAGCCATCCATAGTATTTTGTATTTGAGGTCTTGATAATTAAATATGAACTTCAATGATACGATATGAACGAACTCCCCGATATATTTCACTAATGATAGGCAGTTGGAACAGAATAATCATCAGGCAAACATTATTAAATTTGTCTCCAGTTCAACAAAATTTTCACCTCACGCACAACAAAAGATATAGTCAATGATATCACCACTACAAGGTAGAATATTCTAAAATGTAATTGGATGTGACATACTGTGATGTCTCTTGAGATTTACACGTGAATGAAGTATACCATTAATGGTTTATACCTGCAAATAAAAGCGTTAACGTATCCAAAAAGATTTACATGCAGTACCATCAAAAACGGTCTTAACTTTATCAATTGTATTGATTGGTTTAATGTGTTACCAAAGGTAGTAATTTTTTCGTTATTCGATTTGGAAAGAGAAAGTGTAAAAATAATAAATGATCAAACCCATTTGAACTCTAAAAAGATTCGCTTAGACAAATATATTTAAAATTCTCTTAGCAATTTTTGAACAAAAGCATGTCAAGTAAAAATGCGGATGGCATACAAACAAGTAACGATTAAAGCCACTAAATATACCATGAGGAAGAGACATATTACAAGGGCTGGTAGTGTTCTTACGTTCTTCATGTCATTCGCTTGAGGTCCAATATTCCGTAGATCCCTGAGAAGTTGAGACATCGCCGCATACGAATATTCCCAATTTGGGAAACTGTGAGTAAACCACCTCTGTGATATAGCCAGGGAAACTACATCATAGTATTTCAAATAATGAATATTATTAGTGCCGGATTAAGGTATAGTGTGCTAATTATTCGATATTTGAAAAACCAAATTAGAACAGGTTTTTCAGGCTAATTAATATATTTTATGTATTTCATTGTCTTGATTTTTATAATAATAGAGATACTCGATTTTGAAGGACATGTCAGGAAATCTTTTGTCTGGAGCTACTCGTTACAAAATGTTCTCAACGATTAAAAATAAAATACAACAAGTTTTATATTAAGTAAATAAAAAAAAGAGAAGATTTCAAATATTTAACTAATAATTTAACATGGGGTTGAACTCCTCATTTGCAACTGCTTCTCCATCTTGTTTGTCTTTAAATAAAACTTTCTCGACCACTTTGAGAAAAATATTGAGAAGTTCATTTGAATTTGGTCTCTCTTGATGTTCTAATCTTTAATAAACGTTTAAAAACCATATTATTATCAACAAACTAACCAATCAATGTATTTCGTCCAAAGAAATTTTCAAATTCATTTTGAACGATGCCAATAAACCAATGTTTTTACAGCCGCTTGAAACACTTATATCAACAAGCTATCACGGAGTTGTGTGCTTGTTTGTGAACAGTAAACATGTTAGAGTGTTTGAAATGTTTGGAAGTAATAGTTCTTCATGGCTGTATTAAATATTTTGGGTAGTTGTTTAAATTATATAATATCCAGATGATTATTTTATAACAGAAAGATCCAACTGTGTGGCACATTGGTTTTTATATAAGTTGGAGCTTCGTGGAAATTCCAAGAAAATAATTAAGTGATGATAAGTGATATTGTGCAATATTTGGAATGTGAGGCTATGTAAAATCAACATTAAAATGGAATGGAGTACCTTGTAAAAAAATACAGTGTGATTTAATTTAGCTAGATGGTATAGTGTGGTTTTCATATTGAGCTCAATTAAATATTTAATTAAATTGTTAGGTATCAGTTCTAAATTTTATGTAAACTATATGATAAAAGACCAAACTCATCTATTTTATAAATCACTAGCATTGTCAATACTACCAGCGTGTCTAGAAAACAAAGATTTTATATTTATGATGTGCATTACATATCTCTCCTATTGGAATAAATTCAGAGGAGGGTGGTGAGAGAATTTGATACCTCCCACTGGATCATCGTATAGTTGCTTGAAACTAGCTAATTCTGTATCTTTATAAATTCATATGACATACACATTACGAATGTTTCATAATTTAATTATACCGGTGTTGAAACTAGTAGCAAACGATGTGTCTACCGGAGGAGATAAATCAAATAGGTTTAAAGATCCATCGACATCAGTTGTCTTTAAACACTACAAAATTATTATTTCTTCTATTCTAACATTTCATCGTGACATGGGACATGGGAATCAGATTTTCATTGATAAATTTGGTACAATATACTACCTTCACATCAACATTTGTACTTTTTTTAAGTTGATCTGGTTTTTACTTTCCCCACTCAAATTTCAAGAAATTACCTTACGATCCGTCTTCCAACTCACTTTGAGATTAAGAATGGGTTGTGAATCTCCAGAAACGTTAAAATTCACTGTTTTTTGTCTTTTTTTGCTTTGGTGAGATCACCATTGATTCAACCTCAATACTGGGTCCTACTGGGCCAGTTATCATGTTAAATGGCATCTTAATATCATATTTAAACCAGGTCACAAAACCATTTTTAACCAATGCTACAAACTTATTATGAACATTTCTCATATAAATCATTTTTTTTTCAATCATTCATCTTGTCAAACCGATTTAGGATTAAATTTAGTACCTTCAACCAATTTAGTAAGAGTATCATTATCGTATTTAGCATCATCTAATGAGGTGTTGTCATTACCTCCGTAATGAGCACCAACAAGTAATATAGAATCAAATTCATATATACCACCGTCTTGAAAGTACTGTACTGAAGTGGTTAAATTACCCTTTTAACTCACTATCCGGGATAATTTTATCTGTAAAAGTCACGCTCTTTTGCAATTGATAAATATTTTTTCCCTTAAACAATTTGAGTTTAATATTGGTTTAAAAGAAGAGATATGTTAGTTCAATGGAGGCTCTGCCTTTTTCTTTATCTTAAATTATTCATTCTTTAATTTAATGACTGTAAGCAAATCCGATTGTCCCGTCGATTTCACTGTAGTGAATATTATAATTAATTTAAATTTCTACTCGTCAGAAGTGAAAATAATATGTTCTAGATTTAGCAAGAAAATATGATTATGGTTCCATTAGAAATAATCTGATTAATAAGGCTCAAGCATTCTCTACGACGTTGAAGATACTTCCTCCAAGAGGTTACAACCATGAACAATTATGAAACACACGAGACCTTTTCTTTAAGTGTACAATATGTTACAGTTCTAAGGAACAGGAATAGCTTTGTTGTTTTCTGCAGTTAAGTTGTATTCAATGTGAGCCTTTCCGTTTTTAAAACCGTGAAACCTTCAAGTGTGTGATACATTTTTCTTGACGGTTGTATGACTAGTGCAAATAATTTAGAGTGAATAACAGAAATTACACGACTAACTGTAGTGAGGCTAATATCTAACTACAGTGGAAGGGAACGAAGTATACGAGGGATTTTTAAGAATTATCTGTGTTTGGAATGAAATTTATATCTACAACAATGTTTAATAGAAACCAGACTACAAACCGTGTCGTAAATAAGAAACAATTTGGTCGAGCCGTATAATCTATATATTATATAGGTAGGGGTGTCAAAATAGTTTTATAAACTTTAATACTTTAACAAAAATAGAAGATTATAATAACTAATATAAAAATATTAATATATATAGTATTTAGTTAAAGAATTGGTAAAAGAACAAAAAGGCATTCTGTTCATCAGATAAGAACAGTCAAGAAAAAAACAATAAAACAGGTTAAATAGCATGCAGAAATAGAAGAGGCCCTACCTTCATAGTTTGCACCCATTAGTGGGATGGTCCCGTGCTCGGTAGATGATAATTGACCGCTATAATATTCTCTAGTAATTGGAGTAGTAACTGGAGCAGAGTCACTATTGCCATTTGTAATTAATGGAGTGTTACCATATGGAGTAGCCGTGATTAGGATATTATCGGTAACAATTGAGGTAGTTAATTCAACAGCAGATGGTTCACCGACATTTAAATTAGTTGGGACAGTATCACTCGCGATTGGAATAGTAGAGAAAGTGGTTGGTGCATTTTGAGGTACTGATGGGTTTTTCACTGACGAAGTAAGGTTATTAGTGTTAAAGGTTGAAGTTATTGTTGTAACAGTAATCTTAGAAGATGGAGTATTATTTGGAGGTTCTGAAGTTTCAATAATATCACCCGTGGATGGGATAACAGTCGTACGAATACTGATAATATTCGTTTGAGTTTCAGTAACAGTTCTATTATTATAGAAAGCACGAGTTTTTGGTTCTGTGATAATGGAAGTGGTCTCTCCAGTAGTAGTAGTAGAGGTACTATCACCAATGATGGTAGAGGTGGTTATGGGAGTTGTGGTAGAGGTGGTTTCTATAGTAGTAGTAAAGGTAGTTGTGGCAGTAGTAGTGGAGGTGCTTTCTTTAGTGTTAGTAGATGTAGTTATGGGAGTAGTGGTAGAGGTGGTTTCTCCAGTTGTAGTAGAGGTGGTTTCTCCAATTGTAGTAGAGATAGTTTTGGCAGCAGTAGTAGAGGTAGTTGTGGCAGTAGTAGTAGAGGTAGTTGTGGCAGTTGTGGTAGAGGTGATTACTGGACTAGTGCTGGAGGTAGTTTCTGCAGTGATCGTATATGTAGTTTCTCCTGTAACTAAATTACCACTAGAGGTACTTGGACTGTATGAAATAATCTCGGTGATTGAAGTACTACCTGTGGTAACGGTAGTGGTAAATGCAGGTGGAATCAAATACGTACTGGTGGTACTAACTGTAATATAGCCCGTATCTGTGGTGGTTAAGTAGTGAGTAATAATCTCAGTAAGAGTTATATTTTCAGATGTAACAGTAGTGGTAATCTTCTCAGGGACAGTAAAAGTGTAAGTAGACGTACCTGTACCAGTAAACCCATTTGGAGTTGTAGAAGTAAAGTAAGTGATAATTTCGGTTTTTCCTGTAGTTTGTTCAGTAGTAGTGAAGGCTGGAGGAACTGTAAATATACCTGGTGTTACAATTTCACCTGGACACGCATCCCCATCCTCGTATGAAGCAACAATGGTTGCGAAGTCATTATGATTAACACCAGATGGATCGTCATAAGTCAAATGTAACCTAGCAATACCGTCCTTATTGTAATAAACAACCTTCATTGGATAAGCAACATTTTTCTGTAACATAACTTTCAGTTGGGAAGGAAGATGAGTCTCATATTGAAAAATAGCATCGACAGCGATATCATCTGCTTTACCATGAATCTGAGTACCTGTTTGACAACAAGTGAATGCAGAAGGGTTGGCAAAAAATAAAACAGCAGCATCATCTGTGTCAGTTAAATGAAATGTATATTCACCCGTTTGGTCAGCCAAGAAATAACCAGTATATTCGGCAGTAAAATTACTGACTGTTAGAGGAATACCGTAGATTTTGTCAGTCTTTGGAGAACCACCATGATTCCAGGAGTAATCTAATTGGGTAATACCAGATACACTATTAACCAATGGACTATCCTGGTACCCACCAAGCACCCATTGTTTAGCCTGGTCAGCTGACCAGTTCATCCCACCTGGGTAAGGGAACTCGTAAAATTTTACATTAAACCCTGGTGTAGAGATTGTCCCTTTAGGCACATCACATGTATACAATTCACCTTGTGTATTGGCGTCCGATGGGTCACTCACGGCTGCGTCAGCAAAAACTGAAGCAGCCAATAGAGATGTAAATATGAATGATCTTTTCATTGAATTCATTTTTGGTTTGGGTTAATGTATATTAAAATAGATAAAGGATCTAGTGGTAGAAGACATTTCACTGGATGGATGAGCCTCTATATATAATGTAATTAATGAAAAATGCTCTCTCTATTGGATATCCATAACCCATTTACCAAGTTTGGACACTAGTGATATTACATAATAAAGCAGAAACATTTCGTAAGAATTTGTCGTGCATACAAAGGGATTGGTGTTTTGCGAAGTGATTGAAGAATGTATACAATGAAATATGGGGGGCAAGTTAGACTCTCCTGCATTCTAGCACATGTAACAATATGTAGTGGAGATTGCTTTCCCTTTTGCATTCTAGAATATAAAACATTTTTTTGCTTTCAAACTTTATTTCCATTTGTCATATGTTTTCGCTACACCATTTTCTGAGCACACAGCGAACTTTGGAAAAAATTCTCGTGAAAGTCTATGAATATTTTGCCTCCATATGGCTGTTCGGCACTAGTCTCGGCATGGAAAACGGACATTACTACGGAGATTAGAAATACGGCATTTTTCGTAAAGGAAACCCAATGTTACCTGAACCAACATCGGATACCACTGTACTTTTTATTGTTATTTCACTGTTATTTCATTGTAGAATTTGAGGGGTAAAACTTCTAATTTTAACTAATATCACAGATACATCGGAAATTGGAATTAAACCCGTTCATATATTCACATTGCCGTAACTGTACTTTGATTACCGTATTTATGGTCAATGTTTAAGCTTTTTTATTTGATTTAGAGAATTCAAACAATACAATAATTTTAATAATTTTAACAATTCCGGGTGTAAGGATAATCATAAAATTATAATCTTTACGTTTTTGGAAGTAATCTAGGATGAACAATACTCCAGTATCGTCGGGATTCATTTGTTAAAACCGACAGTTCGTACATCGAGCATACAAACTAAAACAGAAGTTAAAATAGTTGCCATTTTCGTTAACTTGCATAAAGCTAAGCCTCTCGGAAGTATTGAAAGTATTGTTGAACAAGAATAAAAAATAACTATAATATAAGTGCATATCGTATAATTGAGTGATATCGACAATTTTCTCTTTTGATCAGCAAAAAAAACTCTGGACAATGTCAGTTTTGAAAGACGTCATCGGACTGGCTACCGTTATACGTGAAAATTATTGTGCCTTTTTTTTTCATTTAATCAAAAAAAAGTGCCGAAAGGAAATAACTCGATTGTATGGCATTAAGGTTAATAGAACAAAAATTATATTATATTCGTCTGTGTAAATTATTAGCAATCTCGAAGATATTTTTTGAGGGTGAAAAAAATTTATTATCTAAACGCTCCTTATTTTCTCGGGCAAAGTCTCTGTCATCTACTTGTTTTCTTTAGAATAATAAACATAGTTCTAAAATGGAATTCAATTGTCTTTCAGATAATTGCATAAAAGACATTTTTCACCCTCTCAAGTATTCTTAGAAGGAAATGATGGTTATCATGATCCATACAGAAAATCAGAAGGATTTGACTCCTCAAATTAGAATTTAGGGGGCAAAACTGTAAATGAAACTATTTGAGCAATTAGAGAAATATTGGTACAATAAAAGACAGGCACAATAAAATTAAACGATGAAACAAATTACTAAGTAACATTATTTACCGGTATTATCGGTACACTCAGAGAATACATTTAAATGCATACCTTTATTTGATTGCAAAAAATATATAGACAAATAAGATGATAAAAAGTCACATTCTGAGTTCAGAAATGTGTCTTAATCGCTCAGAGCAAAAAAAAAACACCTCATTAATTCCTGCAGCTCTATATTTTCACAATAACACAATTGTCAACTGAATAATCTTTATGGACACTTATTTCTCAAATATGCAATCTTTTCTATTTACATTTATTTTCTTTTGTTTTCTTCCATTCTTAGTGTCTTGACACTTTCAAATACTTTTGGTTGCAAAAACCTCCGATTGTATTGCTTTTGTTGTAAACTACAGTGATAACACTACAGAAAGCTATTTCATCACATTACACAATACATATGCATATAAAATTTTGCCCCTAACAATAATCAAATATTTTTATCAAAATTAGAATGTAGTATTGTAAACACAAAAATCGCTCAAAAGAATGTTCAGTGGATTGAAGTTAACTAGCAAGAAAGATATTTCTGGGGGTGAAACAATTGTAAAATTGAAAAGAAGGTTTTACTTTAAGGTAGGGAAGTGTTTTTTAAGAGTATATTCTGTAATATAAACTGATAATTAGAACTAAGGGCAATAGAATATATCAGCTCAATACGTTAAAATTGTAAACAAAAAATGTTTTTCCAGGTTCTCAAGGAAAATGTTGGAAGAATGTCTAATGTAACATCTATTGAAATAATACACTCTATTGTTAACTTAGAAAATGAAGCATGTGAGTGTTGTGTTACCGTTGTGTGGTTAATTTCTATTGTTAACCAATTCCGAACATATGAAAATCAAAAAATATGGAAAGAAATTCTTTAAAATTTGTGTTACAAACGAAATGTATGTGTTGTCTTGGTCCTAGTGGGTTTATTTCTTCATCATTTCAAAATATTTTTCTGTATTGTTTTTTCGAAAAGGAAAGGGATATATGACTGTTCAAAAAACCAAATGTTCATAAAAACAAGTTTGCGGTTATTCTCACTTTCATAAAATAACTGTGTTTGAATAATATAATTCCTTACATCAATTACAACACTTTATATAATATGCTATAATGTGATCGGTTCCTTTACCCACTCATAAAAAAATCGCCTATAGTTATATGAGTTAAGGGATAATTTAATTATCACAATAAGATCATTTTTAGAAGATTCGCTCAACACTCAAGAGAGTCAGATAATTATGGTTTTCGATACTAGTTTGTTATTGAAAGCAAATACAATTCTGATAATTGGTTAAAACAGAATAAGTTGAAGCAGATTGCAGAAATGCAAAGGTTCAAAAAACATCGGAAGTTGATAAAGGCTAACTTGATAGAGACTCCGAATATACTTGATATCGATTAATTAATACAGAACTGATTGGAAATTAAAATACAGTATCTAATAAAAAGCAAACCCTTCCCATTCAAACATTTATCATTAGAACTTTCATCATTAGATTTTTTAATAATAAAACCTCCACTGGAAGGTAAGAACACAAACATTGGTTCCACTCTTAATGTAATGGCAAAACTTTCAAATTCCATACTAAAGTTGCGGAAGATATTGAATGGATTAAAAAACCCTGTTATATGGAAGTGAAAGGACATGTTATCTTAATGGTCACTAGCATTTCTAGATAATAATGCTACAGTACCAGCTGTTACCGACAATAAACACTTTAGCGTGTTTAAAGTAATTGACTATAATAATTCAAATATTTTTTGAAACATCTAAGAAGATAATTAAATATTGATAGATTATATTTTGTATTCTCTCAATTAATAGATTGCATTACGTAATATCCAACTTACATTCCGTAATTTTTGGTATGAGAGGCTTATTATTACCTATTTGTGTTAGTATGGTGAGCAGCTTCCAGCACACGGTCTTTACAAATACATTATTAATGAGTCATACAAATTTTACGACCTTTCAAAAGTGGTTCCATTTTAATAATTATTCTCTTCTGAAAAACATATTCGTTTGATGTTGGCATTGTCTATCAGATGTAAAGCAGCCGTGTCATTGGCAGAGAAAGGCAATTATAAATCTAATTAATTCGTAATTAAGATTCTCATTACTTTGAAGACCATTTTTATCCAATATAAAAACATGATATAATAAAAGTAAATTTCTCTACATTGTTCGACCAGCATCATGCATTATTGTTTCATGATACATTCATACTCATATTCTATGAAGGTCATTTTGTGGAGGTAATTATATCAAATTTTTTGGAGAAATATCACTTCTACATACTTATATTTTACGTAATTATTGAACTCTAATATTTTAGAGTAAATCTAGTTTTAGTATTTGGGATCAATGCTAATCAACAGAATCATTGCATAGTTAAAGCGGTCCAACAATAGCTGTTCCGATGAATTAAACAACTACTGTGGCATGTATACGTTATTATTTTTCTTATGGATATTAATCTATCGATCTATATTTTATCCAAATAAGGTAATATTGAAATCTATCACCAATTTAAAGAGATTCTTAGACCTTCCGTGAAGATCTAAGTTATATATACAAATTAATATTTTACATATTAGGTCTTTCTATTTTGTATAATAATTATTTGTATAGTTATAGTTTAAAATATAATCAGTATATATGATGAAACTCATACTACTAAAACAAAGAAGGTATCAACTAATTTCACTCATTCTAAAGCGGTAACCGTTTATCAATAAATATCTCTGGTTGCCAGATTAAGACTCAGTCAAATGACATAAACAAAGACGAAAATATGATTCACAGATAACATTATTCAAAGAAAATCACATTCAACCTATGACCATTTACACAAAACATATTGAATATTACTTTACTACGATAATGGGTCAACATTGTGTTTGATCATCTGAAATATAATCACTTATTTCAAAGATTTATAATTCTTATTAAAATAACAAGTGAATCCGGATACGAGATAAAATATTCAACACGGTGTATATAACATTATAATAAATATATTGAATATTATTATCTAATCACGAGAGCGATGTCTGTAGGCCATATCAGAACCTTAATCATGTTTAATAATAAGATCCCATCGTACTTCAAATTCCCTCTCTTCTCACTTCCGCAAACGCAACAGCTGTAAACATCACCACCACAATTAGAACAATGAAAATTTGAATTTTATTCCACTCTCAAATCAAAACATGGGAATCTAGCTTCATGACAGTAGAGATAAACGCAAGATTTCTCTACAATGCCAAGAATTTCAAACATACTCTTCTTTGATGACAAGCTTCTACCAAAAAATTCTGCCCATTCTCTTTACAGGATCGTTTTAACCACAGCCTGTTGAGAATTAGAAATGATTGAACGTTGCACCTGAGGAGAGGAATATATTGTTACAGGCTTTTTTCTTCAAGGGTATGAATTTTCCACCAGAGAGCGAACCACCGGGTTTAACAAGTTTGACTTTTCTGCTGGAAGCTAGTTCTTCGAATATGGAACGCATATTGAATGACCTACTTGGAACTGGAGTACTGTCTGTTCCAGGTAATGTACCCACAGCTGTTGGATCAATTGCTGGTGGTTCACGTATCGCATTAATATGGCTATCTCGTTTATTTAATTTTTTGTTGTGGGTTGAAGCCACTTCGATCTCATCAAGAGAGCTAGAAGTATCATCAGTCACATTAGACATAACAAAGAGTCCAGAAGCTGAATCATTATTTTCCATGTGAGTATGATCACAACCTTCAGAAGGTCTGTTGCATTCAATAGAAACTACATCAGACACAGTAGAAGAAACCAACACTTCTACGGGGAAAACATCAATAGATAAAATGTTCATTTCACTAATATTTACTTTACCATTCAATGACTTGAATAAATTGACCGATTTATCACTGCAGTTGTCAAAGACCCCACAGCAACCGTGATGGTTTGACACGGAAGTATTATAAAACACATTCATATGTGGAACAAAATATGATGATTCCATTTCGTTGAGTATTTCGGATTGTCTCGTCCACAGACTAATAGAGACACCCCCATTTCTAAACCGTCCACAGACATGGATATATTCTCTAATGAACGGCATGCAATATACTATGGTGATCAATCTCAATGAACTGGTATCAATTTCTTTGGTTGTTTCACTGATTAATAATTGGTATTATGCTTTCCGCGATATTGGTCTTGGAATGGGTGTGGGTATTTTAAATACTGCAAGTCTTGTCTTTATATTAGAAAATATACTGACATGTGTATGATATGAATGTTCCCTGTATTCCAGGGATAAATTTCTAATACTGACATTTATTGACTTCGGATCTAATTGAGTATAGCTCGACCTGTTAGAAATCCTCTGTTTTGTATTTTTCTCGATCCAAGAGTAACAAAAATCTTGAAAAGAGGGTCCTGTAAAGAAAATGAGTAGACCCGTTAGCAGCTAACTTACGAAGGAGTCTTTCCACAGTTAGTATCGCAAAGTATTACAAATAAAAATGGTCTAACCATCGTGTCAAGATTGCTCCTTATGACAATATCTACAGCGGCCTGAATGGTGTCATACAGAGGCATTCAGAGATAAATTCAGCCATATTTCGACATTCACGTTTATTTATAATAACTTAGTTATATGATTTGATATAGTTGAATCGACAGTATAACGAAAAGGAATCATGGATTGTCACCCGCAACTGTTGATTCGCTATCTACCTCTCTTCCCTTTAATATTTCGAGTAGATCTGATTAAGCGCCTCGCTCACTACCATCCCGATTATAAAAGTTTATTATCTTCTGTGTCCCCCTATGTGGAATGTGAATAGTTCAAGTATGTTTACTAAGAAAGAATAAAATCTGAAAGTAGAGAATTTATTACAATTTTTTTTATATATCTCTTATATAATTTGATTGTATTCATATTGTTTATAATTTACAAGACGAAATTGAGATAGACCCAGTATTGAGAGCATCATGTCGGAAATTTAGCTGAGAACAATTAATACATGTATACTTATTACATGACAAAACTGGATAATGACTATTTCTTAATTGGTGTGAATAAGATGTATAACCTCTTTGATATTTTTTGCAATATGATATTAGATATTTCTATCAGCAACGATATCTGGCAAGGTTCAATATTGATTGAAATAAAAAACGTGCATTAATTTTCCTGAGAATTGACATGTTAATGTTCTCGATAGTAAATGAACATTTTCGAAGAAGCATTTGTTTAATTTATAAAGAAGCAGATTTCATACAATGGCCTAGTGTATCTAATCCATAGCAATGACAGATTTTGATGTATTGATAAAAAGGGTTAATCAGTTTGGAGTATTATAATTAATTAATAAACAATTTAAATATAATATTAACCAAACTAAACGCACCCTTCATTTAAATTTGGTATTGGAAATATACATTTGTTTGAAGAACTATTCACTAAAAAAATAACTTGATTTCAACCACCATGAAACCTTGTTGTACAAAACAATTTGGCCCGGGGAAATAAGTAATACTGACACTTGCACTGCCCACATTACAAACGTTCCCCCACTTGAATCCTCGTACAAAACAATCCCACTCTTATGTCATCGTACACTGCTCGTAATTCGAGTCCAGCCCGTTCCTTGGCACGCGCGCGTCTCGTTTATAAAAGGGGGGAAAAATTAAACGAGACACGGGAAAACTTCCCCAATCGGGCCATACGGCTTCCGGATCGGGACAGTCGTGTGACGAATCTGGTGCCGTCAAATCTATTTTCGGCCTTAGAAATCTCAATGGCACCATGAAGGCACCCGGAACGGAATAATTTGTTTGTTTTGTTTGTCTTGTTTATTTTTCGCTTAACGAAGGACGTACACTTCGAGAATACGAAGCCTTGTAGAAGATCCATATATAAAGGAAATAAAATTTTATCAATTGTCTTGTTTCTTCAATTGTGTCTCATTTGTAACACTACAACAACTAAATTACATACCCGTCACTAATAAAAATGAAGTTCTCTGTTGCTACTGTTTTGGCCGCTGCTGCCACTATTGCCTCCGCTGGTGAAGTCTCTCCAGTTCAAAATGCTGAATTATTGGTCATCATGAAGGATGTTATTGCCAACTTCAACAGTTACTACTCTTGGTTCACTGCCGCTGGTTACCCAATGCCAGACCACATCGCTCAAGTTTACTTGTCCGCTGCTACTTTCAAGGATGACTCTTTCACCACTTTGTTCACTGCTTTGAACGTTGAACAATTAGTCGGTATGGCTACTGCTGTCCCATGGTACTCTAGTTACTTGTCTGCTGACATCGCTTCCGCCTCTGCTGCTGTTGCCGGTGATGCTACTTCTGCTGCCTCTTCTTCTACCAAGGCTGCTTCTTCCTCTTCCGCTGCTGCCTCTTCTTCCACTAAGGCCGCTTCTTCCTCTTCCGCTGCTGCTTCTTCTTCTACCAAGGCTGCTGCTTCTACCACCAAGGCTGCTTCTTCTGTTGCTGCCACTTCTACCAAGGCTCAAGCTATCTCTCAAATTACTGATGGTCAAATTCAAGCTTCCACCAACACTGTTGCTCAACAAACTGAAAACGGTGCTGCCAAGGCTGTCGCTGGTTTAGGTGCCGGTGCTTTAGCTGCCGCTGCTTTATTGTTATAAATTTAAGCAGATACGAAATAGATTTATAAAATATGTATATCCTTTAAATTATAAGAACTTTTAATCATTAAAAATACGTTTAACTTAATTGTAAATGGTATCTAAGCATTGTTTTTTATACACTGTATTATATGTATAATGAAAACTTCTTCAATTGCAATTTTCACATGCCAATACACTACTTTAAAAACCTAATAAATTTAATACCAAGTTTATATTCATTTAAAAAGGAAAGGTAGCATTTACTAACTGGTTAATCACAATAATATATACTCTTGTATCATTTTCTTTTCAAATATCAAACAATTCTAGTTTTGTTACTATTTTTTTGTTTATTTGTCCCGCTAAAATTATATTGTTTTTGTTACACGTCTCTTCACAATTTGTCAATATCGATCAATAATTAAGATTTGAATTGACACATCTAGATCAAAGTATATTATGTTAGAGTCTATTGGGAAACTATACAGAGATCTATTTTCTGATGGAAGAAAATATGAGAAAGGAACACTAGATGATATAAGGTATGGTCACAAAACAGATCGTACAAGAAGAAACAGTGTACAGTTTAAAAGATTACATGAAAGCAACCTTAATAGCAGTACGAGGAGGAATCTTAATACAACATATAAACCTGGTAAAGTCTCGAAAAAATATTGGCAGGATAGTAAATTTAAGTCAATGCTCCAAGGTTTAAAGAATATTTTTTCAAATGAACAAGAAAATCTAACAAATATGAAGTCTATTTGTGAAACTTTTACTGTAAGAACATCTCGTATCAATAATAATGGGGATTCACATCGTCATATAAGAAATAAAATTCAAAAAAGTGCAGCATTCAAAAAGAAATTGACAGATATAAAATATGATAAAAATCAATTAGCAAAATTAAGGAATACATCTCGTTCTCCCCGTAAAGATTCCAATCGTTATAAACCAAATTATTCAAACAATTTGACAAGTGATAAGATTAAACTTTTGGAAATTGAGAATTTAAAATTGAAGAAAGAATTGTTACAAAGAGAATCAGAAATTAGAATATTGAAAAAGGAATTGAAATTTGCTAAAGAAAATGCAGATTTAAAAGCAAAGGACAATCTTCTTGATTTATTGAGTGCAGATTCTGAAGTTTTAAATAATTATTATAAACAGGAGAGTCAAAAACAAATTGATGAACATAAAAGTATTAGAAGTAACGATCACGAATTATCTAATAATGATATATTTACCAGAAACCAAGACGATATTACAAATGAAATTGAACGATCTCGATCATTTTCACCTGTGAGTATAGATTATTCACGATATTCCGCACAATAATTATTGAATGTGTGAATTTATGGACTGTATGTAAAACTATTTATTTGTATTAATCTAGAAGTTATATTATTCCTTAATACAATGAGCGTATATCGAATTATGACCTCTTTTCGTATTGATTAAACCTGGCATGGAGTAACCATATTGAAATACTATTTTTCGTTCATAATTGACTGTGCATGAAATTGTGTAGGTTAATATGGTAATAAGACTATTCTGCTATTAAAACACATTGATCTCATATTTCAAGCCGATAAATAATGTCAATATGTTATGAGTAAACATTTATATTATTTTCAATATCTGTAACTTTTGCACTTTGCATGAGAACTTTAATGATTACTGTGTTTTGTCCCAATATATAAACATCAGCATCAGGGTTAGCCCTTAATAATAATTTTTCATAATATTTAGATTCTTCACTTAATGGATTTATTATTTCTGCCTTCCCTTGAATGGTAGCACTCATTTGATTTAATTCATTATCATCTAAATCTCGTAAAAGGCTAGCCAATTTCTCATCATTTGATATTTCTGGTTGTATTGATATACTAGGTTTCCTCAATGATAAATTATTAGCAGCAATCCAATCGTGGAATAATAAAGATATTGTGGGGTTACAAAGTATATTTTCATATTTTTCAGTGTCTTCTAAAGTGGCAAATATAATGTAATCTTGTTTACTTCGATACGCTTTCTCAGCAGGAACATATAAGTAATTCATTAATGAAACTGAAGGTGTCAAATCATTCGAACAAGTAGCCAAATGAACGTATTTTGATGTTTTTATTAGTTTGACCAGGTCATCTGGAAAGCAATCTATACTAGAGGGCATTCCGTTTGGTATATGATTCAATTAGTGAAGGTTAAAGCTTAACTAGTCGAAGCTTCCATTATTACTATGAATAATAATATCTATTGTGTTGTTGAATCACTAAATACGGACACAAAGAATGAATAGTATTTATCTATTATATACGTTATATATCTATACTCTTACAATAATTAATATTACAGAAAATAATAAGTATAGCAATAATAATAATAAATCAAATGTCAAATGTCACGTTGATGCAGTAAGTTCTCTGTCTTTATCTTGTTTAATTTCCAATATTAATTTGGACCAACTGACTAAAATATCTTTACAAACTGGATGAAATTCCTCCAATTGATAGTTATTAATGATAACTCTTAATAATTTATGCAATTTGCTTTTCTTTAAAGCTTCTAAATCGAAAAAAGGTGGATTGTTATCTAAATTTTCATAAATTTTGTTTAACAATTTATGACTTTCCTCAATGCCCGCAGGAGTGGGTGGTAAATCTCTTTGTACCAGGTTAGATTGTATTCTTCGACGAAAAAGGAGTGAAATTTCAACTCGTCTTGATCTATCAAGTTTAGTGTGAGATTTAGAATGATGTTGGATTTGACTATGTGAGTTTTTTTTATCCAATTTTTGCATGTCTTCATTGGTAGTGTTACTTTCGTCAATTTCATCGTCTTGTAAAGATGATGTATCATCACTTAAATCGACGGCTTGGTGTTTGCGCGTCTTTCTAGATGAAGAATGTTTCCTACCATTAACTGAGGTCTTATGTTCTTGTTCTTTATCCATAAATGGATCCTCTCCATTCAAAATATCACCTCCCTTGTCCAACTCTTCATTTAGCTCATCCAATCTATCTTCATTAGTGTACCTTTCAGTGATAAAATCTTTCAAATTTGTATATTCATTGGCCTCCATATAAGCTTGATACAAATCATTATTATTTTGTGAATTTGAATCTAGAAAGTCATCAATCATGTCTTGTGTAAGTTTTTTCAATCTTTGTGGATTTTCCCAATAGAAAGTCGGATCGTTGAAAAAGCAAACCACTACACGATCAGGCTTCTTCTTACGATACACATCATTTCGAAGAAATCTTTGAGGATACACTACTGCAGGCCACGGTGGGAAAGATCCTACTTTGCAAAGTACTAAATCGTTAGTCAATAAATCTGTATTGGGCATCGTTTGGGGAGGATGATATTCCTTAGTTCTGTACTGTAAATTTTACTATTAATTTAAATGTGTTGATCCTTTTTGTTTTCTTTTTTTTTTATTATTATTATTGTTATTTTCTCAATGAGAAGATCTGTAACATATCACCCGGCTTATGGCAATGACAGCATATATTATCGACGTTACCATCATTATTATCACTGTCTTTTGCCACTGGTTCTCTCCAGGATATTATTCACATTGTCTTGTAAATCTGGAAACTCTTCTATGATTTTCTCAGCGAGGGAATCTCTCAATTGACTCAAACCATGCATCTTAGCTCTTTGATATTGGTTAGATCTTCTAATAGCCTCCACAAATTCTCTGGTATAAATATCAGGGTTCCTACCGTCTTCGATGTATTGGATCACTTCAAATGGGATATTCACATGGTTTAAATTGGAAGTTGGATCATTGGATTTTTGATTTAATTTAAATAATCTATCCACATTTCTCTTTAAATTTGTCACCATCCCTTGTGTAGCCTCCTGTGTACCAGGGAAATCATATACAGAAACCCCTAATTCGATAAACGATTCGATAATAGCAGCCACTTGTTGTTCTGAAGTGGTCAATTCTTGATGTAAAACTTCCAAATTTGTAGCATTGTCATTTGTTTGTGTATCAGTGTTAACAGGTACATTACCATTTTGTGTAGTAGTTGGTTCAGACATTAGTTGTTGCACTTTAAGGTTGTTTTTATTGCACTATTCTTATTATTGAAATGTATTCTTAATACTTGTACTTTTCCACTCTAATTTTTTCTTTCTATAAAAAATATGAAAAAATTAATATAACGACTGGTAAAACCATTGGTAACCAAATAAAGGTGTATTAACTAATATATATTAACCTTACTTGTTTTTACACTTGTATAAAATAATAAGAGGATAAGGTACGTTATATAATAATTATATTAGAATAGAAATTAAGATACTAATAATAATATTAATAAGGATAGGGGGGAGAAAAGATTGATAACAAATAGTCATCAAGAAGACATTAAAAGATTGTGTTATATTTTTTTTTATTGTAAAATGACATTATACAAAGAAAGATTATAGTAAAACACATTTCTTCTTCTTCTTCTTTTCACCACTGGAATTTTTCTTGGATTTACCATTGTTTTTTGATTTACCCATTAAAGAAGCTCTAGTAGCAGCTTCAAAGACTTCTCTAACACCGTAACCAGTCTTAGCAGAACATTCGTAGTAACCAGTAGCACCAATTTGATCAGCCACGGTTTGACCATCAGCAGAAGTCACTGGTTGTTGACCAGCTTCTCTTAAAGCCTCTATAGTTTGTGGGTCATTTCTTAAATCGACTTTACAACCCACTAGAATAATTGGAACACCTTGACAGAAATGTAACACTTCAGCGATCCATTTTTCTTGTACATTCTCTAAAGAATCTGGTAGATCAATGGAGAAACAAATCAATACGACGTTAGAATCTGGGTAAGATAATGGTCTTAATCTATCGTAATCTTCTTGACCAGCGGTATCCCATAGAGCTAATTCCACACGACGACCATCGACTTCCACATCAGCAACATAATTTTCAAACACTGTAGGAACGTAAACTTCTGGGAATTGACCCTTAGAAAATACAATTAATAGACAGGTCTTACCACAGGCACCATCACCTACTATAACTAACTTTCTTCTAATACTGTTACCAACTTGTTGAGACATGATTTATTTGAATACAAATACTTTTAATATAATATAATTCGGTGACACTTCAAATACCACAATAATTCAAAATGTATTAACAAACAGATCAATTAATGCGTTAACACGAGAACTAAAAGTTTTTGGTTTATATATATATGATTCCCACCTACTGATTAAAGACAAACAAAGTTTGACAAAATATTGTTTGATCCTTGTTGTTATTTTGTTTTCGCGCAAAATTCAGCCACGATTATCACAGAACACGACGCAGCAAATCCAGAAAACTTTTCAGTTAAAAATAGATCTGGCACAATATTTATTGATGTTTACTGTTTGATATAATTTGAACATTCTGTAGGGGATCATTTGTGGTATCGCTCACTCGTTGAAGTTTTTCAACTTTATATAATGCTGTATTTTCAATAATAATTTTTTTATTACAAATTATACATATATATATAATACGGTTGGTTGGATTATATGTCTACAAATTAACCAGTTTATCAATAGGAGTGTATGAAGTGTATTCACTCAATTGGTTAAGACGTGGTGTGTTTTTGATTAATTTAGTATCAGTGGCACGTTTTCTTAATTTTGTACCTAAAAATTTACCTGTATGACGCATTAACACTTTCACTAGAACTTTTCTCAGTAAAATAATAATGTCAGTCAATTTCATGGCTTGGTTATTGAACATCAATTTAGGGAATGTGAATAAGAAATCAGTAACATTAATTAATCTCATTTTACCTTTCCCCTTATAGGAAATATTCAAATTGAAACTATTGAATACCATTCTTTCAATAATCATATAATCAGCGGATCTTTCAACCATTTCATTCAAATCAGGATTAACAGTGTCTCCAGTAAAATTGATTTGAGATATTTCTTTACTCTCTTGAGTGGAAAACATATCAGAAAATTCTGCACTATCAACATCTTCAATCTCATCGATATCAGTACCTTGTCTAATATTTTTCAAATTCAACCAAGATAATATTCTTGTAATAGCCTCGTCTTCTAATTGAAGATCTAATCCAGCTAACGAAGCTTGTACATCATTTAAAACTTTTATACCACCAACGGGTTTGTCACTTTCCCAGAAGATATCAATTAATGGTTTGTCCTTTGATTCAGCAGATTGGGCTTTTGGTAAACATGGCCCTAGTAAATTATGATACAACACACCATTGTCTAAATTAAACACTTGCATCATATCAATTGTTAACTTGTTACTAGCAAAGCCACTCGATATCTTAGCACTATTGAAGGCCAATTTAGCCACAGCAATATCTAAAAATGGCGTCTTATCATTGTGTAACATATGGATGATTATTTCATTTATCTTTACCTTCATTAAATTTGGTCTATCTTGACCACTACTTGATTGCCATGCAAAATTAGATTCTAACACTTGCATTAACATAAATAATCTTAATAAATGATTCTTTCTTTCATTATCAACATTAGCTAAATCCATCATACCAAGATCATCTAATAATTGTCTTCTGAATGACATTTCCTTTTCTACCGATAATAAAATCTTATGGTTACGGCATAGACTGTAAACTAATTGGTATAATCTTGGTATGTTTTCAACATCATAACCAATAGCCATTTTTTCAATTTGTTTATTCAACTCCATTTTCTCTGGTTCACTGTAGGATATCAAATTCGTGGCCATTTTATATAAAATAGCAAAATCATCTGAAGTGTTGGAAATTGTTATCTTAGGTAGATGGACTGTCATTTTATCCTCAATGGAATCCTTGACTATATCAAATGAACTAGAAAATGGCGAAACTTTTTGGCTATGGATTACTAAAGAA
This sequence comes from Kazachstania bromeliacearum, assembly GCA_003708535.3. Lineage (NCBI taxonomy): Eukaryota > Fungi > Ascomycota > Saccharomycetes > Saccharomycetales > Saccharomycetaceae > Kazachstania > Kazachstania bromeliacearum. The sequence continues at coordinate 157,302 of PPOP03000017.1, read as the reverse complement.
AGATCTTTAATCAATTTAGCGCTCTCTAAGGGTCCACTTTGGAAAATCAATTCTGTTCCTAACCATGGTGGCCATTCAGCACCTTTAACTTGACCATACGAATTCATATCGAAGAATAGTTCGTATTTGTCTTTAAAGTCAGGTTTCCTTAATAGGAACGCATTGGAATTATTGACAATAACACCAAAACGTTTTAAGAATCTATCCTCATAATAAACATTGTCTAACTTCTTTTGTTCGAATGAAATGGTCTTATTAATAATATTTGGTGCAGTAATAATGACACATGCATCGGGTTCTTCTTTAGTTGTCAATTGAATCTGTGGAACAATAAATTGAATGAAATTATTTTTATGAACAATGTGCTCAAAATCAGTATCTAATTTAGTAATACCATTCTCAAATAGATCTACACAAGTTTCAATCAAATCACACTCACTGCTGAAAATGTTCTCGTATTTTTTATCATCTTTACCATTGTTATTTGTGTTTTCTTCTGTTTTTTCAGACTTCTCTTTACAATCATTTGAAAGTTTATGATGCATCATGTCTTCAAACACTCTTAAGGTTTTCTGTGAAGATATTGAAGAAAATTGACGAGACAAACTCATATAATGTAAAAATTTCATAACAACATTTCTAACATTTTCATTCCATTTCAATAACATGTACAATAGGAAATATCTATTTTCAAAGGATTTCTTTGATACCGCTGATCTATCCAGAAGCTGAACAGATGGTAAACTATAGGTTCTATTAATATTGGTGGATTCATTACGCTCATAACAAAGAGCACTAATATCATCCGAAAGTAAATCTAAGTTTTCTAGACCCACTCTTGCTTTGTATAATAATTTTTCGATTTCTTTTCTTTCCTTTGGATCTTCGGTAGCTTCACATTTCCTCTGTAGTTTAGCTTGGAAATTTGCCAAATTTTGAACTCTACTTCTTAGAACTTCAGTTGGAATCTCAACTTCTTCACCCAGTCTACATTCATGCGAGACATGGTTTCTGAAAGGTTTAATTTTCTTAAAGGTATCTGGGTCCAATTGGAAGTTATCACCATAACTAGCACGCTTCTGATAAATGAAATTTGGAGCAAACATTAGAGGTTTGATATAAACGTTTGGTAGGTATTTATCAATATCAATGAAAAATGCTTCTTGGAAATCAGTAAGATCTAACCAAGCCATATCATTATCAAATATATCATATTTGGCATCTTCTTTCTGCTCCACATATTGTAGACGTTCGAATTTACCATGAACGGTTCTGATATCTAAACCATGTATAATAACATCACCTTCCAAAAATTTCAATTTTTTCACTCTTTTTCTAACATCTAATTCAGCATTATACTGTGTCAACACTTCCTTTCTTTGATGTAAATCTAAAATAAATCTGTCTGTCTTAGCCTTCAGTCCTGCAAATTCAACAGATGATAAGAAGTTCTTTCTCAATATACGATCAGCGTCAATATTATGGACCATGTGTGAGATGAATAACGGTCTAGCATCAGCTTGATATGAGATAGAATACAAATGTTCTCCGAATTTGGGGGCGTTACTTTGGACATTGAATAACTTACCTCTTCTAACTGGGAAATTACCTGAAAAGGTTTTCCACCATCTGAAAAATACATCTAAGACATTTGGACTCAATTGCATGGCATTGTAAGCAGTGTCTGTTCTTGATACAAGACTAAATGACATGTGAATAAACTCACTTCTAAAGCCTGCATATGAATCGTGATGAGATAAGTCAGGAACGTAAATTGGATTGGTTAAATGGATTTTATAATGTTCAGTAGAATCAAAGGTTCTTTCATTTAATCCACCACCTGTAACTAGACGTTCGAAGACCATACCTAGACTAAAGACCATACCACCAGTCAATTTCACACCAGTTTTTTCAATGTATGCAGAGTGCATAGTTTCAATATCTGCACATTCATCTTTTTTCTTTTCTAAGTCCAATAAATAGTAGTATGAGGCATATGTTTGTAAATTGGTATCATCTTGATTTGGAACAAAAACGGTATTAGAACTTGATTGAGACCATACAAGTAGTGGTTTAGCAAAGAAGTTTGGAATACTGAAGTATAATTCATCGGCAGAACAAGATAAAAATTTCTTAGGATCTTCATTCTCATTAACATCTAAGATTACGTTACCTCCAAAACCTAAAATAAACCCTGCATTTTCACCACCTAGCACATAAGGACTTTTAGCACCCTTCAGAGCAACTTCAAATCGGCCGTGATTTTTCCATGAGATCTTTAAACGCCCATGGAAAAGATATCTAATTTTATCCCAGAAACCTGTTTTGTGAGAAGGATCCATTGGTGGCTTTGAGATATTTTCTAAGCATTGCATTGTTTGTTGAATTGCTGGTTGATAAGAGCCACCCATATTGATCTGAGTTGTGTTTTTGGTCTTGACATCTAATTTTAGATCAGTGTAAAACTTAATACTAGTAACAGTTCTTGGAACTTTCAAGGAATAGTAAGTATCAGTGTTTTCCATAACAATTGAAGGAACCAGATTAACAAACACTGTTCTCAATTCATGTTGAGATGCAATCATTTCTTCACTAGCTATTAAGTCACCATGAATACGTAGAGCACAATCTTCGCTGGTTTGTGATGGTTTCAATGGAGGTACATTAATGAAAGGAAGAGGATAATCACGTAAATGCCATCTAATTTCACTGAATCTTGCATCGATATGCATAGGGATCATGATAGAGTATTGTGTGTCTTTAGGAACACCTTTACCAACATCATGTATAAAATCTGGTATATTCTCTACCCCACATGATGGTTTCGAAATCTCAACATCAATATTTTCCATAATTAAATTAGATAAAAATGGTTGTTCAGTAAAAGCTTGAACTTGTTCGTTAACATTTCTAGGAAGATTGGCATAATTAATATTACCCCAAACAAATGAGAAGTTCTTCTTAAATTGCTTCTTCTCTTTAAAACGGCAGTCTTGAACTCTTCTGATCCACGAAGTCGATAAGTTTTTCTGTAGTTTCTCATAGTAATACTCAGTCTCGTCAGAAATAGCGTCAACTAAATCCACCTTTTTATTAGCTTTACCATCTATATTAAAGGGTGTTTGAATTAAAGGAGCGTTATCTTTCTGTTTACATTCTTTGTTTGTTTCAGAGAAAGCGACATTCAATTTTCTTTTATTTAATAATTGACTTACAGATTCTTTGGTCTTATTAGTAACTTCTCTTGATGCAGATAATTTTGCTAACATGGAATCATCAAATTCTTCAATTTTGGCTAATCTTGCCCTTTGTTCTTGCAAACCAATTTGGAAGATCATATTCATTTCAGCTTCAAATGGATCATCTGCCATACTGAAGATATATCTTTGAGATTTCAACTTTATCTTGGGGAAACCGGAAGTTTTCACTGCTTTGGGGAATATAATCAAATCATTCTTAGAAGTTTTCAATGAATACATTAATTGTTTGATAGTTTTAATCACAGTAGAGAAATTATCAATTACTCTATGTAATTCAAAACTGTAAGGTACCGTGAAATGCCAAGATTCGTTTTCCAATATCACTGCAGGGTTTAACGCAATAGATGATTCATAATCTAAATCTTTCTGAGCTTTCAAATCATCTAAATTGGTTTTAATTGAAAATTTGTTAATAACCACGAAACGTTCCCAAACAGTTGGCTTTGTAGGAGATTCCACACAAGTTCTAAAGTAATCACCATTGACTGTAATGTCTTTCAAATTTTTGACGTTAACAAAAGTTGCAAAGGATTCAATTTTAGTTTTAAGTCCGTTGGGTAAAGACATAATTACATTGTATGATTCTGAAGAAAAATTGATTTCTAATAAAGATTTTATTTCAGACCATTTGATCAGTTGTAAGCAAGATTTTCTCTTATTCTTTCCGATAGTGACTAAATATTTCTTTGCCCAGGATTCACGATCATGTTTTTCACCCTTTTTCCCACAAATTTGATTCAATGTATGAATACCAGAAATTACCAAAAACACGTTCATTAAGCAGAACACTGATTTTAATTTCTTATTATTAATTTGTACAATGATTTTTTTATGTTCATTAACATCAAACCCTTCAATCTCGGGGAAAATATTGATTGACAAAACAGAAAGTTTAGACACTGTTCTTGATGTTAATTCATTAGTGGCATCAGGAGCTTCCCCAATAACTGAACATGTAACATCATCGATTAAAGTGTTTAATGACCATAAATAACCAATTTCAGTTGATTCTGCTGTAGATATATCATCTAAACTATCACTACCATAACTTCTATAATCTGAAGTTTGACCCGTTTTCACCATTCCTACAAATCCTTTATCATATTTATTTCTCCATTGAGTGTAGTTACCTGATAAAGCAATTTGTAATTGACCCATTTTCAAACAGAATTTTCTTAATTTCCCATCGACTAAATCATGAGAACTTTGAGCATCAATGTTAGAGAATACATCAGGTGGCATAAAGACAGATCTTGCACCTAATAATATTTTCAATCCTCTTATATCCATTTTCACAAAATCGAAAAAATTTGGTAATGGTAAAAATAAGAAATCACTTGGTAAAATTGTCTCTTCATCAAATGTTTTACTTATTAAAGAACATTGATTTTCATGAGTTTGAATTTGAGCTGCAAATTTTTCATATAGTGGTTTAAAATAATTTGTCTCCACGTTTAGTATTTGACAATCTAATTTTCTTACCATTCTGTTTAACATGACCATTGTGGGTAATTCAGATAAATCAATTTCAAAAGTGTCAATATCACCAGATGCTGATTGAATAACTTGTGGTTCCAATTTAAGTTCATTTTGTAAAGCAATGCTATCAATTTTCAAAATTGTAGTTTTATACTCTGTACCCTTTACCAAATGTTGAAGTTTCAAATCAAGAATTTCCATATTTGTTTGAGTGTCATAAACTAATTCAGTTTGTTGTTTCATTGTATCCAATTCTCTTAAGAATCTCTTGGAATTTGTATTTATCAATAAAGTGGATAATTGACCAATAATTAAATTATCATCATCTTTAATCACAACTTTGGGATCATCTAAATTAAATTTAATAAATATTAAAGGTAAGAAACTCTTGAAATATTTGATTAATATTTTTTTATTACGAACTTTCGCATTGTCTTCTTTACAAGTAACTTTCACTGGATCAGTAAAAGTTTGTGTAAACACTTTAATATTTTTCAAAAAAGAATTTAAAAATGATAAATTAATCACATCAATATCCATTGTGGGTGAAGAAACACTTGCCTTTATATTACAAATTGCATTCTCTAAAGTGGTACCATTATTATGAAGGAACCTTTGAGAGAAAAGATTAGTTTCACCAAATAAAGAAATATTGGGAACTTCTAAAAATTTCACTAATTTTCTCTCTTGACTTTGACGTTTCATATTTAAACAAATGTTAAGTCTTGTTAAAGTCATACTTAATTTAAATGGAGTATCATTTTCTTCAAAAGCTAATTGATAACCAGGCATGCCCATATTGAATCTACTTGCATTGAACGTAAAATTTGACATACAAATGTGATAACTTAAAAATTTATTTATTTCTCTAATCTTTGGATGACTAGCAATTGCAAAATCTTTAATGATAAATCTTTCAATGGTGACATTAAGTTCATCCAATGGTTTAACGTTATCAGACATTTTACCACATTTGGCTATTATATTTTGTACCACAGTGTCAATATCTCTTTCACAAATTGGTTGTTCATTAGCCACTTTATTAACAATTTCTTTAGTTTCCTTCTCTAATTTCAAATTATTTAATGTTTCCATTGGTAAGGCAATCTTACCAATTTTTACATCAAAATTAGTCTTATCAAAGGGTACGATAGCATCATCATTAAAATTCAAACGAGCTTGAAAGAAAAAAGTGAAATCTGAACAAAGTTCTTCACCTTTCCAAATAGCACCTCTTAATGAAGAATCAATACTCACAGTCTTATCCTTGTGTTCATCTTTAGATTCATTGAAATGTAACGCAATGTAGAATAATGAAAATTTCAAGTCTTGTTCCACTGCATGTACATTGTTTAACACTAAACGGAAATCGTCAAGCAGTAACGTTACCAACCCAAATTTAGTCTCCAACCAGTGAGGTAATTTAAATGGTTTCTTCTTTTGTTTCTTTGTAGTGGTTTTCTCCCCCACATTTGAATCCTTCTTTGCAGGTGTTTCTAATAGTGTAATCCCAGTTACAATAATTCTCTTTTGATAAGGTAGTATTTGTAACCCATCAATTTTCAATATATTTTTATATTGGAAACCTATTATACATCTAAAGGGATTAAAATATGTAATATTAATACCAGTGAATAAATTCAATAAAAATTTTGCCAATAGACATATTATTATAGTTTTCCATAACCATATAGGTATCCAAGACAGTAAAGTCATTGTTGATATATGTTTATAGATTGTGGTAGTAAATAACAATGGATATTACAAATAGGAAATTGCAGTTAAATGTAAGAATTAGTTCTCTTGGGGGGAGGATCATCGGAATATTTCAGTGAAATATAATGGAATCTCCTTTTTCATTATGTAAGACTCCTTGACCTCATTTTTCCAGGGGAATCCAGGGTGCGAATCCCCACGGTGCCCGCAGCGGGAAACTCCCAAAGGGGAAAATCCCGTTGGAAATTTTGGTAGTGGGCCAAACATTTGCACCAAAAGAGAGATAAGCCCTGTATTGGGGTGTTGACCCAGTTTGATAGAGGATTAAGAGGGATGACCCACTAATCACTACCAGTACTGTCACAATAACACGCTTGTGTCCCTTGCCCCGTTGTATCGCAGGTATATCTCTTTACAAGCTTATTACACAGTAGACCCTTGTACACAATAGGGACAGCCCTCATTGTACTGAGATCTCGCATACACTAGGGCCCCTCTCTTAATGGACCCTTAACGCATACTAACCCTGCCATTTCCGGAAATTCCAGATTCCAGAATTCGTCTCTTAACTTTCCCCTCTTTGGCCCTGAAATTCCCGTTTTGTTTATTTTTTCTCGGATTTTTTAACATTTTCAAGAAGAAATGGTCTTTTATTCCAGGATAAATGATTGAAACTGGTTTAAAACACAAAATATAATAAACAATTTTTAAAACGTTGGAAAGTGGTATAGTAATGTTACCAGTGTATTTTAAACCAACTTGGCCCCATTAGTATGACTATACCATCACTAACTGCCCAACCCTAACACACTTGTTAGTGGTGTACTGGTGTACGCGCCAAACCCTGTGTCTCATTGAAAAATTTTTCATTTTTTTGAACAATCAATGTCCATTTGGTCAATATTAAACATAGTTAGTAGTACTATTACTATTATTCTTAAACCAGTTAACTTGAACAACCCCCTCCATAAACGTAATACATAGTAAACACACATTATGGCTCCTCCAAAGAAAACGGTCAAGATGGATTTGAACTCCTTCTTAAATGATGACACTTTCGGTTCCTCTTGGGCTGATGAAGATGTCGATCTAAATAAGATTAATATTCCAATTGAAAACGCTAACGCTAATACCATCCCATTGGAAGACATCGCAGCTAAAGCTGCCGCTTCTCAAGGTGGTAACTCCTTTGGTGGTAGACCAACTAGATTAGATCCTGCCTTAGATAATAATAAAAGAGAATTCCATCGTGAAGAATATCCAGTACCTGATCATCCACCATTTAGAGCCATTATTAACAACATTCCTTGGGATATCACTCCAGAAGGTGTGAAAGCTTGGGTGGAAGATGGTTTAGCCAAACCTGATTCTGTTGAAGAATGTGAATTGCCAAAAAACATGAATGATCCAACAAGATTAAAAGGTATGGCTTTCATTACTTTAAAGGAAAAAGATGATTTAATTAAAGCTTTAACTTTCAACGCTACTAAATTAAATGAACGTACAGTTTATGTCTCTGTTGCTGCTCCAAGAAGAGGTGGATTCAGAGGTGGTGATGATTTCGATTGGAATGGTGCTAGAGGTTCTTCATTCCAAGCTTCTGAATCATCTCAAGCTGAACCAGATTGGTCTGGTGCTAGAGGTTCTAACTTCAGAGCTTCTAGACCACCAAGAGATGAACCAAATTTGGATTGGGACGCTGTGAGAGGTTCTAACTACAGAGAATCTAGACCACCAAGAGAAGAACCAAACTTAGACTGGGATGCTGTCAGAGGTTCCAACTTCAGAGAATCTAAACCAAGAAGAGAAGAACCAAACTTAGATTGGGATGCCGTTAGAGGTTCCAACTTCAGAGAATCCAAGCCAAGAAGAGAAGAACCAAACTTAGATTGGGGTGCCGCTAGAGGTTCTCATTTCGAAAATAAAGCAAGACAATCAAACAGAACTCCAAGAAGAGATGAACCTGATCTAAACTGGGGTGCCGCTAGAGGTTCTAACTTCGGTAAGAAACCACAATCAAACAACACTTTTGGTAGAAAGAACCAAGTTGAATCTAAACCAGTGGAAGAAAAAATTAAGATTCAAAAATCTGCCTTTGCTGTCTTAGGTGATGATGATGATGAAGATGATGAAGAAGAAGTTGAAGAATCAAAGGATGAAGTGGAACAATTAACCACTCAAACTGCCTCCTTAAACGTCGACAGTAATGCCGCTGATGATGATTGGGAAGTCGTTGGTAAGAAATAAGTTACCTGATACCTTATAGAAAAGAAAAAAATACGAACTTAAAAAATAAAAATAAAATCAGAAGGGATAGACATAAAAATTGTATCTTTTTTCATGACTATGTAGTTTACCATTAAACATTCATCTATATCTTTTTTTCCATATCTATGTAAAATAACGTTTGTAATATCGTATGTCTCTGTTATATCCAAATCAATTAAAATCTAAAAAAAACAAAAACATCGGATCTTTAATTAAAAGATTGAAAACGTGAACAAACACCAAACAATAACATACAATGCAACAAGCTTTCACAGGTGATTTCAACCCTTTGAGGAAATCTAATGTGAAAGTAGATTCAAACAAGATAATTAAAGATGTTCGAAGTGATCATAATCAAATTGAAAAAGTGAGAAAAATTGGATTAGTGACTAACCCAAACGTAATCCCATTACCAGAAAAACCTAAGATCAAACCGATCAAAGAAAAAAGTTTGTTAGAGAATAGCAAACATTTATCTTTCCCCTTATTGAAAGATGAACTTCATAAATTACGTTTATACAGTTATTTACAACAACTTGATGAATTTCAATTCCCCAATTCTTTCGAACCTATACTAAGAGACATTACAAAAATTTTACATGATTTACAATTTGCCACAGAAGTTAAAAGACCATACAATCAATACGTAACTTTATTGGATACAACTTTTAGATCTGCAGGGTTGGCTAATATCTTATTGAATTATTCATATAGAAGAGCAATTGAAGATTACAAGCACATTAATTTTATTACACTCAAGTTAGCTGCAGAAAAATCAGATTCACCTGAATTTAATAAAGATTTTATTATTGATCAATTACAAAAACAATTGTACGCTATAGACACAGCTTTCGTTGAAAATCAAAAAAACAATCTCAATAGTTCCACTTTCATAGATGATATAAAAAGATTAGTGGAATTCTCTGATTATATGGAAAATTATCATGAAAAGTTGTCTAAAAGGAAAAAATCTGTGATAATACTCTTGGAGAATTATGAAACTGAAGCCTCTAAGAATTTAAAGGACCAACTAACTTATAATTCATTAACATCATTAGCTTCACGTTCGAAAATTCCTGTATGTTTATTTGAATTTGGTGATTTATCATCCACTAAACCTCAAAAATATAATGATGATCGTTGTATTATTGATGTAATGAGACCTTTTTTCCCAAACTCTTTAGAAAAATACATTTCCCAACTGCAAGATCAACTTATCATTAGAAATTCTACAGACGATATATATGTGAGGATATGGAATGATTTCATCAGTACATTAAATAATTATAATATTTCCAATAAATCCAAAATTTCGAGATTGATCCAAAAATATTTTAAGACAAAGAAAAGTACAATAAAATGTAAAGAAGATATTTTGGAACGAGTGTTGAAAGCCGATAGATTTCGAACTGTATACAAACTGTTTAATTCGTAATTGTTTCAAGAAAATATTCCTCTCAACATTTCTGTGGCATGATACAGTTCCTGTTTCAAATGTACAAATTTTTACAACTGAAAAAGGTAATTTGATGATTCTCGGCATTTTTGTTTCAGACGTTTCCCTTTTCAATGCAGAACTTGAAACATATTGATTCAAGCGCAGAGAAAACGCGCAGAGAGAAAATGTCATAAAACCTCAAAAGTTTTTTTGTTTTTTTTTCGTGCATAATAAAGTGCTACGTGGAATGAACAATTGGCATTTCCGTGGTGATTGAAGTTTGATTCATCAAAATGATCCAATAAACTTTTTCAAATGTAGGATTTAAAACATTTGAAACAGTACCTGCTTTGTGACAATAATTATACCAAATTATAAAAGAATGCATTCATGAGATTTAGTATTGTACACTCAAATTTCCTCCCCTACACGCTCTCCCACTAAATCACATCACAGTTGATTTCAACAAAATTAGACATCCTAATCCGATTCTAGTATAATGAATAAACTCGATTTAACTTCTCATGAATTGTTATCAGACAGTTTCAGAAGAACACCTAATGGTTTGATTTTTACAGAAGATCTTAAGACCATATATTCAATTTTTTTAATATGTATGAATCTAACAGCATCGAACACTGAGTCTAAAAAGTTGTTTAGAGTTTTTGAAAAGACATACCCATATTCATTCTCAATTCAAACTGCTATCAATAAGATGAAAAATTTGAAGATAACTGCAGACACTAATACAACTTGTATAAGTGTTTCATATAATATCAAAGAGACGTTGGCCCATTATCTTTTAAAGGCATTCATGGAAGCCAAATTACTTCACACTCCTGCAGATAGAACTCGTAATGAGCCCAAGGATAAAGTACTTTTACAACCTACGCCCAAAGGTGTAGCAACTTTAACAAAATATGCCAAAGATATTGGTTTAAAGAAAATTCCAGAAATTTTGTTATCAACACTTAATTCTATTACATTATTTACATTTGAGCGTAGTTCAATTACTGATTCATTGATCCACAGTGATAAACTAATTCATATTCTACTAATACAATTCATGGGCTTACAACCCAACGTGTGGTCACCAATTAACACAGATGATAAATTACCATCATTATCTGAGCTATTAGAATATAATACGGATATTTTCAGTTTTGAAAATGGAATAAATTTTTCTGATAACTATATTGTTCGTGATCAACCACAGAATAAAGACGTTTCTTGGACAGATCAAATACCAGAAGAACAACTAAATGATCAGAATAGAAAATCACCTCTAGCGCATAAATATTTTACCAATCCAGATTCAGATGCACATATTCAGTACTATAGCTCAAATACGGCATTACGACTATTTCATAACAAAACATTCACTGAACCGGATGCCATAATCGAGTACACATTTACATCAAAAGTTATTTGGCAATGGTTAATGGACTGTACTGATATTTTATATCCTAAAGAAGCTATATCTCTAGCGGCTTTGTTTTTAAAAGTGGGTTTAATTGAACCAATTTTTTCAAAACCATCTAACAATAGAAAAGATAAATTTTGTATCAGCAGATCTGCATTTTTTACATTAACAAGTTTAGGTTGGGACCTTATTCATTGGAACAATTCAGCAGATGGATCTTTGTCAGATTCCAAAACTGATGTAATGTCTGCGATATCACATAAAAGTAGAAAGAATAGTGGATATTCGACTGCAACTTTGAAGGAAGAAATGGATGATAGAAAATCTCTGAAATTCATTATTGAAGATGGAAATGTTCCTTCAAATAAATACAAGGAATTGGATGAAATATTATCTGATCCTGGTATGAAATTTTTATTTAAAAGGCATCTGGAACGAGAGTTTTGTGCTGAGAATTTGGATGTATATGTTGAGATTAAAAAATTCTTGAAAAAGATGACAGTATTAAAGAAGCTCATTGACTCTAAAAACAATAAGGGAACAACTTCCAAACTAGTCGAGAATTCGATAACTGCTACTATTGATTTTGCTCTAACTAAACAAGCAGATGAATGCTTAGAGATGGCTTGTCACATTTATTCTTCATATATTATGGTGGGTGCTCCATACCAAGTAAATATTGAACATAGGTTACGGGAACAAATCACAGATATAATCGTTCACCCACAATCACCAATAAAGGACACATATATGGAATTTCCCGCAATTCATGAAGAAAATAACATAAATCATACAGAAGAAGAAAGTAAAATAACCAAATCTATCTTTCCTTCTCCACCACAGAAAGTGTATTTAACGAAACATAAAAAAAAGAATTTGTTAATGAGATCTACAACACCAAACATGTTGAACTTACAAGATAATAGTTCCAGCAATATTTCAAACAGAAATGAGCTCAAATTCAAAACCACAATAAAAAGAACCGTTTTCACTGCTGACATTTCATCCAAAATTACAGAGACTTTGAGAACCTTGAGACAATTGTACCCATTATTTGAAGATGTTAATGTTCATATGTATCGTCTAATGCAAATTGATTCTTTACAAAAATTTCACCAATCCTCCGAGTACCAGGAAACTGTCCTTTTATCTAAATCATGAATAAAATACTATATAAGTTTTAGTTCAAATAAATATTATCTTCATTAACTTTTGTTTCCTCTTGTATTTGTTATTATGTATTTTTTTATTGATTTTGAATGTACATAATCTTTACACTAGCCTAAAGAGCAAAGATAAAATATTATATATTTATATATGTGGATTAATAAAGCATTTATGGTATTAAGCAATTGGTTCTAAACTGGTACCCTTCTTGATAGTGGCCCAACCAATTAAACGCCAATGCTTTTCAATACGTCTAGACAAGGCAATCTTTTCATTAACTTCAGTACATGCTGGAGAAGTTAATTGTAATCTAGCCATATCAGCCTTAACGGCAACAACACGAGCACCAGTAGCGGTAGAACCAATGTTGACCATCAGAACTTCGTTAACTTCTAACTTTCTCACCTTAGCTTGCTTTTGACCATCAGTCTTGACACCTAACAGACGACGTAATAAGAAATAATTAATTTCGATATCTGTGTAAATATTTGGTAAATGACCCTTAGCACCCACGACTTGACCAACCAAACGATCTGCTCTACATAAAGTTGGATCCACTTTAGTACCAACACCAATCAAACCACCTGGAACAGCAAATTTCAAATCGTTTTGTTCAGCAAATAGAGAGACAATGTTAGAGAAAATAGGTTTACATTGAATCTTACCCTTGTCATCCTTTGTCACAATACCTGGTCTAATTTCAATTTCATCACCTAATTTGAAAACACCGTTTAAGATAGAACCACCAGCAACACCACCCTTTAAGTCATCAATTTCAGCACCTGGTTTGTTAACATCGAATGAACGAATAACAATCAGTTGTGGAGAGACCATAAAATCTCTTGGTGGCACAGGGATAGTCTTTACAATAAATTCATTGACGGCATCAATATTATATTTCAATTGAGCGGAGATTGGAACAATTGGAGCACCATCAGCGATAGTACCTCTAATAAATTTCAAAATAGATTTTTGATGTTCTAATGCACTTTCTTCACGCATCAAATCCACTTTATTTTGTAAGATGATAACATGTTTCAATTTCATAATTTCAATAGCAGCTAAATGTTCAGAAGTTTGCGGTTGTGGACAAGATTCGTTACCTGCAATTAATAATAGAGCAGCATCCATAACAGCTGCACCGGACAACATAGTACTCATTAAAATATCGTGACCTGGACAATCGACGAAAGAAACGTGACGTACCAATTTGTAACGGCCTTCACAACCTGGTCTTTGACATTTAGGAGCAATTTCTTTATCAGATTTGAATGATCTATAACAATCTGGTTCTGGACAAGTTGGTTCAGTACATTTGTAAATCTTAGCATTAGCATAACCTAATTTAATAGTAATGTTACGTTCTAATTCATCCTTGAAACGAACAGTTTGCACACCGGAAATAGCTCTAACGACAGTAGATTTACCGTGAGCAACATGACCAATGGTACCAATATTGATGGTAGCTTGTCTGTTGATGATTTCTGCAGAAAGTGGGTTCAATTTGGAGAAATCTGGATTTAATGGTTGTTCTGGTAAACCACCACCTTCTTCAAATTCACGCTTTCTTCTATCTTCTTCAGATTCAGAGTCCTCAGTGAAAGTGACTTTCTTCTTTGGTTTTTCCTCTTGTTCTTCTTGAATCTCTTCAGCGATTTGTTCATCGACCACGGTTTCCTCCTCTTCTGGGATTATATCACCATTGATGATAATGCTTGGTTCTCTATCTTGTAAATCAGACATTCTTGGGGCCAAGTTATAACTGTGTGTTTAGTCTGGATTATAATCGCTAGTGATTTATTGAAACAATTCCAGATGTGAATTTCAACGATGTTTAAAGAACGGAAAAAATTTTCACCATAATTAAGAAAAAAAGAGAGCACGTGACCGAGTATAATACCAATCAAGATATATTATTAAATATAGTTATTATTATGATGTATTGTATTATTATGATGTATTGTATTATTATGTATAGTTCATATTATAAATAGTTATTGTTACACTGATGTATGATGTTTGTACGATTTTTTACACGGTTGGATTGAAGGCAAATTCGTTCATCAAGATGTCTACATCCTTCCATACTGTGTCAGATTCCCAATTGTCCCAACTGGCCATCACTGAACTTGGTGATTCCTTAGTGGGTTCACTTGGATCATCTAACGATATTAAGTCCTTTTCATTATGTGACGCTTCCTCAATTTGATGCTGATGTTGTGACATTGGTGTAGTAACACCGATAGTTTTCAATATATAGTCATCCTTTCCCAATGGAGGAATGTAATTGACAACAGGCTTATGATTTCCATTATATTGTTGTGAGTTAGTGGTATTAGTAGGGGTAGGATGTATAGTATCCATAGAATCCAATGATTTGTACATGCTAGCCATATTTTCCATAGATAATGGAGTCGCAGTATTACTTGTTCTTGTACTAGAAAATCCACTCTGTTGTGGCTGTTGTATACCTCCAGCATTGATAGGATTTGGATCTAATGGGATTGTTTCAATAATTTTTCTGGCCCTTCTTTCTGGATGTTTAATTTCTGTAAACATTGGTTCGTTACGGCGAGATTGTCTATCAACATCATTGAAATCTTCATCTTCATCTTCATCTTCGTCCTCACCAACATTTTGTTGGCTATCTTCTAGACTAACAGTACCATGTGATTGATCTGTATTGCTTCCATCTTCTCTTTTGGACTTCGCCATCCCACATCTTTCTTTCAGAATATAAAGACAATCAAAGAAAACACTTACTGACATTCTTGATTTAACAGTTATACTCAAATTAAAATCTTCTTTACAGTCTTCGCCCTTTTCCAATTTCCAAGCGTCATACATGTTTGCAAAAAGACTCCATATACTCCTCATTATACCTGAAGATCTGTAAGCCATATCATGTTTTAATACAGATGCATGGTAAGTTAACATTGCTGCTAACCTATAAGCCTTTTGACCACGTTCGATGTCTAGTACAGTTGCCAAAGAGGAGTGTACCAATTTACCAATAATACAGGCTGATTGCCATATATTAAGTACAAAACAACCAGGGAAGTATTTTATAACCGATGGGTCTCTTTGAGACATTTCATGAGCATGATTTAATAAATTGATGGCAGCATTATAAACTTTCACTAATCCTCTCTTCGTTTCAAAATTTACTCCCATGACTCGTGTTGTATTATTATTTTGTTTAACCACATCGTCTGAGAAGTAGTATGTGAGTAAATGTACTTTGGCTACCAATAATAAAAACTTTCTAATATCATCCATGTTGGTCGATTCCAGACTGAATTCTAATTGTGATAATTGTTGATTCAATACGTGTAACAATGGTTGCTTTTCATCTTGGCCCACTAAACCTGAATTATTAGATAAGTTTGAATTCATTGTATTTACCACTTGATTTTCAAAGTGTGATATCTGTATCATTTGTCTTAATTCATTGGGGATATAACTATGTAAAGGTTGTTTTGATGGTGTTACATTCTTAACTGAGCTCATCACTGCATGATCAAATGACACATACGCTGGGAACCCGAATGATGATGCAATTATTTGTGATACAATATTACAACATAACCAAGTGCGTCTTTGCTCTCTAATCAATTCAGAATTTGCTGTGGCATATTCTTTGGAGAAATCAGCACAATTTAACCCAACTCTAATGGCTTGGAACATGGCAGTACCAATTGTATTCCAAGAAGTGTCTGCACTCAATGAAGATGTCAATGGTGGCCAAAATGTATAAAGTAAGAATGCTTGTACAGAATACACAGACGCCACATTTAAAATTGGGTCATCTGTATCTGATGGAGTGTATCTAATAATTGGTGATATGGTAATTTCTGCCAATGTAGTTTTCACTAAAACTGACAATCTTGTTAGAAGATTTTCTTGATAATGTACACTCTTGGTACATCTTCTTAACCCAATTAATAATATAACCCAGAATAGACAAGGTGATAAAGAATAAATTCTTTCAGCACCTTTAGTTAAATCCACTACAGGTAAGAAATGATGATATCTTGTTGCAAATTCTTGAAACAATTCAGCAATATCATCACTGGACATATAAATATCACCAAGACTCTTGGGTGTACATTTTAATTGTTCTTCAGTCATTTTTTCAAAACTAGTAGAATATGATAAAGATATAGAATCTGTATTATTAAAAGATTCATCATCATCGTTATTATTATTGTTATTATTATCGTCATTCGGAAGTGATGCTTTTGTATCAAAATTGTTGACAGAATCTTTTATAATTTTCTTTAAATTCTTAACTTTCTCTTTAGTAAAATTACTATTATCTAATAAGACATTTTGTTCCTGATGAATCTTTTCTAGAATTTCTTCTGATGTCAAATTGGTCAATGTCTTCGTCAATTCTTTGAATCTTTTTTCGATAGCTTCATTCCTAGCTCTCTTATACGTTCTTCTAAAATCTTTCTTTAAGACACATCGTACACCTTTCTTAGCACATTTGGTACATGGTTCTGGAGCTCTATCATGGGCATCACATTTGGATTTTTGTTGTCTACACTCCACACATGCAAACTTCCGCTTCCTGTTACGATTACTCACGTTATCAGTATCTGAGGTTACAGAATTCTCTCGTTTATTCACAGCTGTTCCTTCACCTGACATCGTGCAACCCTACTTTGAATCACAGTCTCTGTATATATTAATAGCCTGGCCTGTATTTTCCAATCAGATCAATCCATGAAACAATTCGCGATGGCTGAAAAATTTTCTTTCAGTGAAAAAATGCGATTTTTCGAAAAATGTAACCATAGTAAACAGTCCTCTGAAGACATCTGCTAATGGGACATCTTAGTAACTCATTGGTTCAATTAACCAATGTCAAGTTGATTGTATAAATAAAGCACTGCATCAATCAAGATTTTATTTTAGCGTTTTGACACAAACCGTAAGTACAAGAGGAATGCATATCTAAACAATACATACAGGGGAAACCCTTCACGCATTATAAGTGATCGCTCTACCCGTTTCAGGTATCTCATCTACACCATTATGTGATGTGTTAAAAATTCACAGGGAAAATGACGAGTCATGAACTTTTTTTTCCTCGCTACGGACCTTTCTAAGTGAAAATCCACAGTAACAGGCCGGTTCCGGTGACAATTTGGTTCCATCAGAGGAATTTCGAGGAGGGGTAAGAAGAGTCATCATATCATGTGTCTTTATCAATCAAGATAGCTGTGGGTTTCTCAAAATAATAACAATAATGAGATGAGATATCATAATTTCTAAGATTTGATCTTTTCATTTACCCTTTTACTGTATTAGTACCTATTTACTTTTGAATAAATAAACTGAAAAATTATTTCATTTTTCTTTAGTTCACTTCCTAAGAAAGAAAGATAAATACTAAGAAATGAACGTATTGACGGAGATCAGAGAGGCTCCCAAGGATATTAAATTACTATGGGCATCAGTTTTCCTTAGATTGTTGTCATATGGGTTAACTAATCAAGTGTTGACCCTTTTTCTAAAAGGTATTAATATGAAAGAGGATACCATTGGGTTGTTTATGTCTTTGACTTTGGTAGGTGATGTAGCTTGTTCTTATGTATTGACATGGCATGCAGATTCATGGGGTCGTAGAAAAGTGTTGATTTATGGTTGTGTAATGATGTTATTCAGTGGGTTAGCATTTGCATACTCTGAAAATTTCCACATTCTTTTATTCTTTGCCATTATTGGTGTCATTTCACCTTCAAGTGATGAAGTTGGACCCTTTAAATCAATTGAAGAGTCCATGATTGCTCATTTGTCTCCCAATAATAAGAGACCAGAAATTTATGCCATTCATGCACTGGTTGGGACCATTGGTGCAGCTTTAGGGGCTATCACATCAGGTACATTTATTAGTGTTTTAAAACATTCAGGTTTAGTGGACACTGAGTTAGAATGTTATAAATTGACATTTTTATTGTATGCCCTTATTGCATTTATTAAATTGATTATCATGTTATGTCTATCAGAGAAAACTGAATTAGATAGTCATTATCATAATGAACCATTACCTGTGGAGACTATATTGAGTAATGAAATGGCTCCATTATTAGAAGAACGTCAAAGAGAAATTGAAAGATTGGAACAAGAGGATGATATTATAGTCGGGCCCACTCCTGATCCACGTGATAAATATTTATCAAAGGAGACTATATCTATATTGTTAAGATTGTTAGTAATCTTTATGGTGGATTCCTTGGGGTCAGGTTTTATGACCAGTGGGTGGTTAGTTTACTATTATAAGAAATGGTTCCATATGACAGCTTGGTCATTAGGTATTTTATTTTTCGGTTCACAATTTGTTATGGCATCCACTACGGTACCATCATCAATTTTACCAAGAATATTTGGTCCCGTGAGAGCAACTTTATTAGTACAAGCACCTTCCGCTATATTTTTCATATTAGTTCCCTTTGCTAACTCTCATTTATGGTTATCTATTGCGCTTTTATACGCATATTATGCAACAATGGCTATGGATGTCACATCAAGACAAATATTGTTAACCAATTTAATTAGACCAAAAGATTTAACTAGAGTCATGGGTGTAGTTAATATTGGGAAGACATTTGCTCGTTGTATTGGTCCAATTTTCACTGGGTTATTAGCTAGAAGAGGCCAATTATGGTTATGTTATATTATTAGTGGTTGTTTAGTGTTAACCGCTGATGGTATCTTAGCATGTTCATTCTTACATGTTGATCGTGACATTTTGAAAGATATTAATCAAAGAAATTAAATATACACATACGTTTTTCCCATAAAATATAGTTATAGATATACATATGTTTTAATGACATTCAAAATCATTTTGATCTTATACAACAAATATATATAATATTCAATAAAGTTCAGAAGATATAATTTTTTAATGGTTTACAGATTTTAATAGTAAATAACAAATTAACTAAACTATAAAATTGTACAGATGTATTATTAATAAAGAAAATTTGATTTTAAAATAGTAATATTTATTATTTTGTAAAATTTCTTAACGGTTAGACTTAGCAACACGTTCTAATTCATCCTTCTTCTTGATAGCGTAAGAAGTAGAAGAACCCTTGGCAGCGTTGATTAATTCTTCAGATAAAGTTTCAGCAATAGTCTTGATGTTTCTGAAAGAAGCTTCTCTGGCACCAATGGTCAACAAAGAAACAGCTTGGTTAACTCTTCTTAATGGAGAGACATCGACAGCTTGTCTTCTAGCGGCACCACCACCACCAATTCTAGTGGTATCTTCTCTTGGACCAGTGTTGGCAACAGCGTCAACCAAAACTTGTAATGGGTTAGAGTCAGTCAAGATGTTAATGATGTCTAAAGTGTGCTTAACGATTCTGACAGCCTTTAACTTCTTACCGTTGTTTCTACCGTTCATCATCAAAGCGTTAGTCAATCTTTCAACAATTGGACATTGAGCCTTTCTGAATCTCTTGTTGGCGTAACGACCAGCAGTGTGAGAGACAAAGATTGGTTGTCTGATTTGAATGTAGTCGACTAAAGAAGCGTCTTTAACTTCGACATCTTCAAAGGACCATTTGTTGAATAATTTAATTTCACTTTGAGCTCTTTGAACATCTTCTGGGATAGCAGTAGCTAATTCAACTGGAGTGAATTCTTCAACAACTTCGAAATCTTCTTGAACTTCAACTGGAGTTTCAACGTCAGACATGGTATATAGATGGATTGGTGTGTCTTTTCTAATAGTGTAATTGAAACGACTAAGAAATCAATTGGAAAGATATTTTTCAAGACTAACTAGTTTATCTTACAGATGCGGGATCCATAGTTACTCGTTACTCGCGGGCCCGCGTCTGGGCAGAACTGAGTCTGCGTCTCCCGCCGGGCCCAGCAAAGCACACCGCACGCCGCGGGCCTAGACAGAAAACTTTTCCCGCCTCGGGCCACGCGGTCCGTCTAGAGTTTTTCATCTCGGCCCAGGGACTCTCCGCCCAAATTTGCCAGGCCGGGCAGGACACAAACCGTAAACCACTTCCGTCCCGAAACGGAAAAACAGAATCTGGAAAGAAAAAATTCAGACGCAAAAAAATACATTTTGTTCGGGTGTACAGAAGTTGGAGAAGAATAGTCACGCCGGGGTTTTTGTTAATTAATTACAGAGTGTAGTATATAGATGGATGCTATTTACAGTGATGTTACACAGGGTTCTGAAGTTTCCAAGATTTGTACCATGTGGGTTTCTGTGGTAGTACCCGTACTACTTTATCATCCACGTGGACGAAAAATGGACTGGTTTCTTCAGATTGTTCAAATGCTAATGGGAAGTATTCTGTACGCAGAATCATAAGACCAAGGCCACCCTCGTGTGCGATTAATGTCCCTACGGGTGTCTTCCTCTTACGTGTAGTGGTTGTACTCCCACCAAAGGGACTGGGGGCTGCCACTGGTGTAGTATTCGTTTTACTCGTAGATGTAGGATCTATATCTGATTGGACCTCTAATGCAGTGGGGCTCTTGGGAATCGGTTCAATTAATCTTACTGGTACTAATCTTTTCCTCAATATACCTGTAGAGATTGTTCTTGCAGTAAGTTCTTGCCCCACGTAACAACCTTTATTACCACTTAAAGTGTTGGGCATATAATCAAGATTTAACTCTAAGGGTAGAATAGTCTCTGGTGGTACTTGACTTGTACCGTCTATAAGTCCATAATCCATTCTTAATTTTTTAAATGTATGGTTAGAATCTTCATCTTGTTTCACAATATCAAAAGTAAATGGGAAGGCCTCTTGATTGAAAACGGCACTGATATCATCAATCGATTGATCAGTGACTATTCTAAACAGTTGAGGTGCATTACCATCTTTGTAAGTAATCCTATCATTTCTTCTATCGATGTACATCCCCAGTATTTTAGATTCACAACCAGGGAATAAAGAATTGACTACATTTTTAGTAAACTCTTGTGCATCTGCAGGGGTCTTCATGCTACCCAAAGGGTCCAATAAATTATCAATCCAAGGATTCTCCACATCATGAGGGATCTTAGTGAATTGAATCAATACATCGAAACAATTTAAATTCGGTACCATATCGAATCTTATCTTACTCATTAATTTATGTGAACTCATTAATTTGTAAATATTATCTACAATACTAGTATCAAATTCTAACAAGTATTCGGGGTATTTCCCATTGTGATCTTGATCTGTCACTAATGGTGTTGGGTATAATATTGAATCTGTAATTAATCTCCCCTTACCATTCAACAATGCTGTGTATTGACCAAATCTGGAAATATGTTCACCGTAAGGACCATGTTCTTGATATAACCCCCAATTACTCTTATCTATGGGGAAATTAATAATGGATTGTGTTTGTTCATCACCAGTAATAGTTGTTAAATTCTTCTTTACAAAATATGGTTGTAATTTAGATGTGATTAACCCATTTAAAAATTTAATAGTATCAGGTCCCTTGACTCTAATATGTGATTTATTAGTCAATTTTGCATATTGGAACAACCCATCCTTAGCCACTGTACTTAACCCTCTCTTCCACATCGAGTGTTATATGCTCTTTGTTATTAATTGGGGTGTCTCATTACGAATAATGAAATATATCAAAAAAATAAGGAATAAAGTATAATAATGATTATCGAAAATAAATGATAATAATACGAAAAAAACAGAATTGGATTAAACTGTTTTGTTTGTTTATTTTAGGACGTTATTTACTTTGTTATTGAATATAAAATTGGTAATATATGTTTATATATAAGGCAGAGGGGAAGAAGGATTGTTGTGGAATTTTAATAAGATTATTTAACTTCAGCAGCTAATTTTTCAGCTTTAGCTACAGCATCTTCAATACCACCTACCATATAGAAGGCATTTTCTGGAATGTCATCATATTTACCTTCCAAGACAGCTTTAAATGAAGCAATTGTATCCTTTAATCTGACCAATTTACCTGGAATACCAGTAAACACTTCAGCGACAGCAAAAGGTTGTGATAAGAATCTTTGAATCTTTCTTGCTCTTTCGACAGTTAATTTATCTTGTTCAGATAATTCATCCATACCTAAAATGGCAATAATATCTTGTAAAGATTTATACGTTTGTAAAGTTTCTTGCACTTGAGTAGCCACATCATAATGTTCTTGGCCGACGACAGCTACATCTAACAATCTTGATCTAGAATCCAATGGATCCACAGCTGGGTAAATACCTAATTCAGAGATACTTCTGGATAACACAGTAGTAGCATCTAAATGGGCAAAAGTTGTAGCTGGAGCAGGATCTGTTAAATCATCAGCTGGCACGTAAACGGCTTGCACAGATGTGACAGAACCCTTCTTAGTAGTAGTAATTCTTTCTTGTAACAGACCCATATCGGTAGCCAAAGTAGGTTGATAACCGACAGCAGATGGAATACGACCTAATAAGGCAGACACTTCAGAACCAGCTTGAGTGAATCTAAAGATATTATCAATAAACAATAACACATCTTGACCTTCTTCATCTCTGAAATATTCAGCAATGGTCAACCCAGTTAAAGCGACTCTTGCTCTAGCACCAGGTGGTTCATTCATTTGACCGAAGACTAATGCGACCTTAGATTCACCCTCTAAGTTAATCACACCAGTTTCCTTCATTTCACGATATAAATCGTTACCTTCTCTTGTTCTTTCACCGACACCAGTAAACACAGAGAACCCACCATGAGCTTTAGCAATATTGTTAATCAATTCTTGAATGAAAACGGTTTTACCAACACCAGCACCACCGAAAAGACCAATCTTACCACCTCTAGCGTAAGGTGCTAATAAATCGACCACTTTAATACCAGTTTCTAACACTTCAGCACTAGTAGATTGTTCAGCAAATGAAGGTGGTTCAGCATGAATTGGGTTTCTCTTCTTACATTCGATGGGACCCCTTTCATCAATTGGTTCACCAATAACATTAATTAATCTACCTAAAGTACCTCTACCAACAGGGACAGAAATTGGAGAACCAGTATCAATAACTTGTTCACCACGCACTAGACCTTCTGTACCGTCCATGGCAATAGTTCTTACGGTGTTTTCACCTAAATGTTGAGCAACTTCTAAGACCAATTTCCCTTGAGGGGTCTTAATTTCCAATGCATTTAAAATAGCAGGTAAATTAGATTGATCGAATTGCACATCAACAATAGCACCAATGACGGCTTTCACAGTCCCCGGAGTGTTAGAAGAACCGGCAGCAGCGGCAGCAGCTCTCAATGGAGCTTGTGTGTTCAATGATCTCTTGAGATAAGCAGCACTTCCCAATGAAGTCCTTGCAGCTTGGAATGCTACACGAGACGTAGCAGTGTACAATCTTGGTAATGCCATAGTCTCTCTTTTTAATACTCTGAATGTGTAAACAGCAATAAGCCAAGAGACTCCCTTGTGAGTTTGAGGGAGAAACAACTTATTTAAATAAAAATGTATTGCTCGGGTTTGCCATACATAGAATTAGTGTGTTTTTTTTCTCGAATTTTGTTTGGGCGGCGAATTTCTAAGTGATGATTGGTCCAATTTGAAGACAGTGTTAAATAAACAGTGTTACTGTTGACCAGTTGGATATATAAATGAAATGGGACTTAGTTACTGGTAGTGGGGTTATTTAATACTTGTGTTACTTAATTATGTGTTTGGTTGTTGATTTGCAATTTAAATCTTACACAGTGGGGGATATGTGATAAGGTCATGTTTCACGTGGGCCTGGGTAGGGGACAGTTAGTTACCTTGCATTAATCACTAAAGTTCTTGCTAATTAGACCCCCCATTTATAAAAAAGCAGTTGTTACTGCTGGTTCTTGTCTTGCTGCACACACACACACGCATATACACAACCCTGGAATGTCGTTGGAAGAGGTTCCTACATTGTACCCAAGTGAACAAGAATTTGCTGACCCCATCGAGTATCTGTCACAGAGCCATGTCAGGAGACTTGGTGCTAATTATGGACTTTTGAAATTGGTACCACCTAAAAGTTTCCAGTATGACTCTCACATTGATAAATCACAATTGACATTCCCTGTAAGACTACAAACTTTATCACATTTACAATTATTAAACAGATGTAGATGGTTTTTCTTTAAACAATTAACAAATTATAATATTTGTTATCAAATTGGGGCTAACAATCTGACATTGGATCAACCATATGTATTAGCAAGAGGAGGTAAACGTTTATATCTGTACGATTTATTTATTGAATTGGTCAAAGAATGTAATAATGGGTTTAATCATGATAATTTATCTCAGGGGAAAAAGTTTAAAAACAATAGTAATGATAATTTAACAATTAGTAAAATTTTTTTGATTCCAGTAAACAAATTAAATAATAATCATAAATTATGGAATAAAATATCATGTAAATTAGCAATAGACGTGGAACAAGTCACAAGTGTCTTCAACGAATATATTAAAAATTATTACATTTATTTGTTTAAACAAAATGAATTTCATGAATTGACCACTTCAAATTTTGATGAAAAATATCCAAAATCATTATTAAGTGACGATGAAGAAGACGATGAGGACGACGACGAAGATGATATTTGTGCAATTTGTAACACTACTGATTTGAAACAAGATTTGATTTCATGTAAGTCATGCACAAAATTATTCCATCCAAATTGTATAAAGGAAAATGATGATACAATACAAAAGAATTTTATTTGTAAAAATTGTATTGTTGGTAATGGTTATTACGGTTTCAAAATTGATTCTCACTATTATTCAATACCTGAATTTAAAATATCTTCTCCTGAAATATTGGAAGATATATCAATAGAGATTATGGAAAAACAATTTTGGTCATTAATTAATGACATTAATTCCAATGCTAGAGTAAAATATGGTGCTGATATTCCATACCCCAAAGAAGCCATTGAGGATTCAATATCAAATACTCATTTAATGAATTTATTAAATTTACCAAGAGCAAATAATTCATTATTGAAATATTTCCAGAAAAATATTTCAGGTATGACTACACCTTGGCTTTACATTGGATCCACATTTTCCACATTTTGTTGGCACATGGAGGATCAATACACATTATCGGCAAATTACCAATTGGAAGGTTCTCCCAAAATATGGTATAGTGTCCCAGAATCATCTTGTAATCAATTTCAAAAAATGTTATACAATTTGACACCAGATTTATTTATGAGACAAAAGGATTTATTACATCAATTAATAAGTTTAATATCTCCATATGATTCAAATCTTTTCCAAAAAAATAATGTTCGTGTCTTTAAAGCTATACAAAGACCCAATGAATTCATTATTACTTTCCCCAAATGTTATCATGCTGGATTTAATACGGGATTTAATTTTAATGAAGCCGTCAATTTTACAACAGATTTTTGGCTTGATTATGGATTACAAGCATTACATGATTATAAATTAACGGGGAAGAAATGTGTCTTTGACATGTACGATTTAATGATAAACATTTTGCAAGAATTTGTGAACAATGACAAGTCAAATTTGAATACAGCTTTAACAAGAAATTGTTACAGTGAGTTGTTAAGTTTTGTCAATTCGGAATTAAGATTGATAAATACCATTGAAAAATGTACTGATATCAAAAAAAATTATTTACTCGATGACAGAACCACCCCAAACGAAACTGAGAATGAAAGTAACAGTGACAATGACAATGATGACGAAAATGAAAATGAGGAGGAAATATATTGTTCACAATGTAACACAATATGCTCCATAGCATTTGTTTCAATTTTATCTAATGTGACATTCAAGTCGATTCAAAATGTAATTGATTATTCTAACAATATTTCAAATAAACACATTTTATGTGTCTCTGACTATTTGAATATATTATTAAACTTACACACAACAGGTAAATTGTATTACTTGAAAAACGTAGATGATATCAACAGACTATTGAGTCATTCTGGACATAAATTAGATAAAATAAAGGACTAATTTATTTATTATATATGTATTTTTATTGCTGTCATATATTATTAATATAATCTATTTTCAATTTTTTTCCTTTTCTTCAAAAAATAAATCAGTCAAGATATTCCATTATTGCCACCAGTTAGTAACATAAAAATCCAATCAATATACTGAATATAAAATGGCAGCCGTCTTCTCATCCGTGAACGTATTATTTGTCAGAATAGCATTTCTTTTAACAATTTCCTTCTTTTGTATGAAAAATGTCAACTCCATATTAGAAAACTCATATTTTGAAGTGCTTACTACCGCCATGAACTTACCTACAGTGGTCATGTCTCAATATAGTGCCCAATTAGGGTTGGTGTCATTAATATTTGGTCTACTAGCATTAAGTGATTTGATTCCATTATTAGAAGCCAATAAGACTTACTTCAATTCCATTGTTCCTGTAAGATTAACAATTTTCTTCATCATTACTGCTATGTCATACACTTCAGAGAACAACTTATTTTTACACAATAACGTTGTGTTCATTTATTCCTTCTGTGAAGTTTGGTTAAACTTTTTAATTTACAGTTCATTGAGAGATGAAAGAAATGATGACAACAAATTGATGAATAAATTGATGACTGATGCTGGTATTGTGGAAGAACAAGAATAAGTTCGACATATTGAGAATCAAATTAGAATTATATAGTCAGAGATATACAAATATATATACACATTTTTTTTTGATCATAAAAATTCTAAATCATCTAGATCAGAGAAATCTGATACATCATCCAAAAAATCACCACTCATCGAATCGTCTTGTTGACTATTCTTATTTTTCCTTTTCTTATCTTCAGGATATCTCATAGCCAAGACACTTTCATCATGCAATTGATTAACAAATTTAATTCTTTCATCAAATACAGTTTGTGGATCTCTTGTATCATATACATTTAGTAATTCAGAAGTTTCAATATAACCATTTTCATGATTTATGCTGGCCTCAATGACACCATCTCTAATAGATCTGGAAACCATATATTCGACAGTTTGTTCAGAATCTAAACGTAGCTTTAAACAAATATCTTTCAAGGAAATTTTCTTATAAGTTAAAGAAATGATTCTAATACCTGTCTTAATGACATTAGATCTTAATCTAACACACAATTGATAATTCCCATCTTTAACCAATTGTGGTTTAAATTTCGTTATAGTATGAGTAAACTTTTTCAAATCACCTAGTTTCACTGTGTTAGTCAAATGATAATATGGATATAATGAATCTTGCATGTTATCTTGATGGAAAAATGTCAATTCTGGGATATCCCCCATTAATAGTTGTATGACACAATGTAATTTATTAGCCTGTTGTAAGAACCCAAGACTGTTGGCATTATGTGGAGCTTTTCTAATGGCAGCAATAATATATTCATTAGCAGTAGTGTAATCTAATTGAATAGCATTAATCTTGGATAAATAAAAGTAGTAACGAGCTTCCAAGGGACTTGATACATCCACAGTAGGGAATTCAATCTTAGAGACAAAATCTGATGCTGCATCAATTTCACCTGCAGTTATATAGTTTCTCAATATCAATGTGATTAACATAGCTTTAGTTTCATTATCATGTTTCAAAGTAGATGTTTTCAAAAATTTAACCATTTCAGAACGAATGGTAACACTGTACTCTTCACCTCTAGCCTCATTACCAATGACTACATAAAACCATAATTTAGCATTGATTAAATCTAAAGAACGACTGTTATAGTATGCCAATATTTTAGGGATAATAATTTTGGAATTAAATGAATCTAATGAATCCAATTTCTTTTCATCTAACAAATACAATTGTACAATTAAATGGATGAAACTGTTTACCACTGGAGATACTTCAATTGTATCATTGACCACTTGGTAAAATGAAACCGGATATTTATCTCTAATGGAGTCTGCATTATTCACTTCAGATTTATGATTGTCATTGACATATTTTAACAGTGTGGTTTTGAATGAAGATGTGTCAGGATACACAAGATTAATCAGTGCCACCAAAGTCTCTTGAGTAAGGACTTGTTTCTTTCTTAAAGTAGTCAATTCCTTCAATGATCTCCAAACGTAACGAGAATCTAAAGTTGTGTTTGCCTTGGACAATTCTTTTAAAGTGGAAATTAAAGAATCCACTGAATTTTCTTCAGCGAATTTCACTTCCACATCAATATCCATCTTACTATCAGCCATCTTTTCTTGTATTTGCTTTGACGGTTACTTTGTTGTGGGTGGCAAAGTTCAAACACTTTAAATTCTAAAATGAAAAATTAAACAAAAAAAAAAGTTAAGATTAAATAAAGTAATTAGTATCAATTGCCATTTTTATTATAATGTGAGCAAGTATGTAGGTATTAATAATATGAAGATGCGATTATGTATATAGTATTATTATTATAAATATGTGGTGAGTGGTTTAAATGGGACATGTTGGATCATCAAGGAAGTCCCAAGCGGGACTGGAATATGACTTATCATCCACATCTGTTTGAAGAAGTTCTGGATCGAGCACACTGCTCACCACGGTAGAATCATCAGTAAAATCTAATGGTTGGAAAATTACCTCTTCCTCTGGCAATGCATCAAATGAATTTTGTTTACTTGATTTAGATTTAAACATATCAGTATAATCTATTTCATCCAAATTTATTAAACTATCATCCTCTTCTTTGGCTTGTACGGCTGCAGCACTTTTATTATGTAGTAAAGAAACCGAAACGACATTGGAGATCGGTTTAGATCTCTTCTTATCCACTCTATTTCTTGTTGGGTTCATTGTGGGTACTGGCATAGTTACATCAAACCAATTCACTTCATTTGTTAACCCACATTCACAAGTAAACAATTTTGGTTTCACAGGCAGTTTCAATTTAGTCTTATATTCAATTTCTTCAAATCGTTTTAATGTAGCCACGTCGTTTTGATCTAATAAATATTTCTTAAATTTCTTATATTCATCTGAATCTGGATTAAATTCACATTTATGTGAATGTACGTTATTAACCACGACAATATTCCATTTTTGTAATTTAATTGAAAATGCTGCTCTTATTCTGAAGGGACATGAAAATTTTTCAGCCTTTGTTGTAGTTTTTTTACATTTGAAGATGACTTTTGCCTGATCTGATCTTTCGATGACTACATCAATACCTTGTGGGAAGAATATCTTTTGTAACCATGGTTTAATATCACTTCTATTTTCAAAATGTGGTACAGGATCCAAATGTATTAATTTATTTTGTTCTTTAGTTAAAGCACATGCTAGTCTGTCAGGAGACCATATATTTGGAGTTCTTCTCATCGCGATGCCGTATTACTACAAGAATTTAATGTTCCTATGGAATAATTAATTGGTTTTATGTATAATTTTTTTTTTTTTGAAATTTCCCACACCCCAATTTTAAAATACTATTAATGTTAAAAAATATCTGAATGAGTGAGTCAAATTTTCAATGCTTATTAATTATATGACGCATTGGCTATGCGGAAAGTATGATACGTACCCTCTGACAAGACGAACGTAATGTAACCTATCTCTTCATGATCTTCTACCGTTTCTTGGAAGTGGACCTTGTCTAAAGTTGAAGATAAGTTGATCTTTGTTGATATATCGTATCCGCCCAAGGAAATCCACTGTTGTGAAAAATTCACGTAGGAGAAAATGGATAGAGATGAACTGTAAAGATTTTTCTCCAAAACTACGACCGTGAGTCCAGAATCGGAGACCATCATTTTGGTGTCATCAGTAGTCATTTGGAAAATTGTAGCCATCTGTAAGCTAGAGGGAACGTAGTCATTTAAAACCAAGGAGAATAGTCTTTTGTTAGTCTCTATAATTAAATATTGACCAGGCCATATCACTTGTCGAATTCGTTCGTCTACTCTTAGTACACATCCAATATCGAAATGTATCACATGAGGTTCTGTCTGTTTCACAAAATCATTGATCTTACAGATTCGTGAACCTTCACATATGATTAATTGTGGGAATTTAATGACAATATTCATACCATGCCTCAAAGGGAAAGGTAAATGCATTTTATGTCTATAATCATTCTCTAAATCTACTATGAGAAATCCTTGTTGTACATCGAAAACCACTAAGAATCGGGGTAGTACTCCTGTCCAAATTTTCAATACGTCATTCATTTGTAACCATTTGATTTTAACATGGTAAGGATCAATCACAACAATCTTACTATGCAAATCGAACACCAGAGTACATCTATTGTCATGGCATATCATTTGAACATTTTTAATATCTACTAGTCTTTGAGGTAATACAATTTGACGTAAAATCCCCTTAGAAGTTACCCACCAAATGTAATCGCAAGCATCTTTATCATACACAAACCAACCTTCATCACCACCTATCACTGTCCCTATCTCTAATATCCCACCTTGTGGCAAAAAGCCATCTTGATCTTCTGTCAAAGTCCATTCTTCAGTGGTTAACGCCTTCGATTCATGATCGTAAAGATCGTAATCACTCTCGAGGAAACTGTTATAAACTTCTTGTTGGAACGTCGAATCGTTGTTCTGTACAGTACGTGTACCCATGGGGTCCCACATACCGTCTTCTAATCTTATTAAAATACCCATATTGTCTTATACCTTTCTTTTGTTCAAAGTAAAACAGATAACTCCTTAAAATGGTTTCCCCACATTTAATTCTATAAATCCGGAGTTATATTAAAATGAAAGCGGCTAAACCAGTAACCAATTAAATATAACTTTACAAAGCTATAACAAACAAACCAAAGTTTACCAGAGGAATAATGGACGACATGGATTGGGTTGGGAAATGTCAGTGTCTAGAAACCGCATTACAAATCTATGTAGGTCCAGGTAGAGCCGCTGTGCAAACTCACCAGGATTGGTGTCGATTGTTACAACTAAGCAAAAAATGTAATGACCAAACAAGACAAATATTAAATATGTATCGAAGAGAATGCAGTGGCGCACATAAATGTTGGCAGTGGATTTCAATATATAAGACATATTTTTTGATAGTGATGCTAATAATTGAGGTGATCCTGTTGATAAATTACAACAACAAAAACATCAGTGATAACACCATATACTACTAAACAATTGCAATTGACTCCCACCCCACATTATACGGCAACTATCGTTACTACCATTATTACTCCCTGGTTGGTTGTTAACTATGGTCGTGCGCAACGATATTGGTCGCTATCATAATTTCACATGCTGCTTAATATGCTCGAGAGAACTTTAAACGTATATATATATATTGGGAATGCAGAGGGAATTGCTTTGAAATACTGCATTCCAAGAAACCGAACATACTCAAGTTATAATATGGCAATAGACGTCGGTTCCATGGAACCCCCCACTTTACATAAGAGACAATCTAAATTGGCCGTGACAGCAAAGGATGTGGACTCCATGTCAGAGATCGATGTGCTGCAAGAAGGTGATGAACCGATCTTGCGTAAATCATTCTCATTGTGGTCTATCTTAGGGGTCGGGTTCGGTTTAACAAACTCATGGTTTGGTATATCTGCATCGATGGTGACAGGTATCAATTCTGGTGGTCCCATGATGATCGTTTATGGTATCATTATTGTCGCATGCATATCTGTGTGTATCGGAACTTCTTTGGGTGAATTATCTTCTGCTTACCCACACGCTGGTGGACAATTTTGGTGGACTTTGAAATTAGCACCACCTAAATACAAAAGATTTGCCGCATATTTATGTGGCTCCTTTGCTTATGCAGGTTCTGTTTTCACTAGTGCATCTACCACATTGTCTGTCGCCACGGAAGTCGTTGGTATGTACGCCCTAGTTCATGAAGGGTTTGTCGTACAAAGATGGCACGTGTTTGTCTGTTTTGAATTGCTTCATTTATTGTTAATGCTTTTCAATTGTTACGGTAGATCTTTACCACTTATCTCATCCAGTTCATTATACATTTCATTAACTTCATTTTTCACCATTACTATCACTGTATTGGCTTGCTCATCTGGTAGATTCAATGATTCTAAATTTGTCTTTGGTACATTCTTCAATAATACTGGTTGGAACAATAGAGGTATTGCCTTTATTGTAGGGTTAATCAACCCAGCTTGGTCATTTTCATGTTTAGACTGTGCTACCCATATGGCATTCGAAGTGGAAAAACCAGAAAGAGTGATTCCTACTGCCATCATGGGGACCATTGCCATTGGTTTCATCACATCATTCTGTTATGTGATCGCTATGTTTTTCTCCATTCAAGATATCGATGCCCTTTTACAATCCGCTACCGGTGCCCCTATCTTGGATATTTATAATCAAGCTTTGGGTAATAAAGGTGGTGCTATTTTCTTAGGTTGCATGGTGTTATTCACTTCATTTGGTTGTGTGATTTCCTGTCACACATGGCAAGCACGTCTATGTTGGTCATTCGCAAGAGATAATGGGTTACCTTACTCTAAATTTTGGGCTCAAGTGAACCCCAACGTCGGTGTACCATTAAATGCTCATTTGATGTCATGTGCCTTGATCTCTGTCATTGGTGTATTATATGTAGCATCTTCCACTGCATTTAACTCTTTGATCACTGCATGTATCTCTTTCTTAGTGATGTCATACAGTGTACCTGTGGTATGTTTATTGATCAAGAAGAGACAAATTGCTCATGGTCCATTTTGGCTTGGTAAATTTGGTCTTTTCTCCAATATCGTATTATTAGCTTGGACATGTTTCACAATTGTGTTTTTCTCATTCCCACCCACATTGCCAGTGACTAAAGATAACATGAATTACGTGTCTGTGGTTATTGTAGGATCTACATTATATATTTTGCTATATTGGAAATTCAAAGGTTCCAAAACATTCCATTTATCTGCCGAAGAAGCACCTCAAGAGGGGAATAGCAGTTCTTTACAAGAAGAAGAAGAAGAAAATATGGATTATTCCACTCAATCGATGCTAACAATGAAATGATCTTTGAATATGTTTAGTTTCACTATCTGATCTTATTATCATATATATGTAAATATTCGTTTTATAAAAATTCCCGAAAAGTTTAATGAAAATCTTAAAATCTGACCACCTTATTGTATTCGTGTTCAAAAGGACCAAGAGATGGGGGTCAGATCAACATTATATAAACTGACACGATCATTGACAGGTGTCAGTGATGAGAATGACACTAGACGTAGCACGCCAAATGCAAGATCTGTACCTTTGGAGGAGGAGGATTGCTTGCCACCTGTGAAGTTAGTAGGGTATTCCCCTACTGTGAAAAATAGATTGTTAACCAGTGAAATGTGTAGTGAAATACGTGCTTTGATGCCCACCAGGGTACAATTATACACGGAGTGGTCATTGCTGTATTCTTTAGAACAGCATGGTTCTTCTTTACATTCATTGTACAATAATATTAGTGATTCTTTGACAGATGACACAAGAAGAATAGGTTACGTAATTGTCGCCAGAGATAAGAAACATGGATTGTTTGGTGCCTACTGTAATGAACCATTTTTACCCAATGAGCATCGTACTTACGGCGGTAATGGAGAATGTTTCCTTTGGAGGTTGGAGAAAGTACCCAATGTAATCATATCGACTAATACCGAAAATTCCACTAGTAG
Source organism: Kazachstania bromeliacearum (assembly GCA_003708535.3). Classification (NCBI taxonomy): domain Eukaryota; kingdom Fungi; phylum Ascomycota; class Saccharomycetes; order Saccharomycetales; family Saccharomycetaceae; genus Kazachstania; species Kazachstania bromeliacearum. Next base: position 122,933 of record PPOP03000017.1, on the reverse strand, counting down.
CACAAGCACTCCCATTGCCACAACAATAGATAGTGAAGAACAATGGAGATTTCATGGATACCCTTACACTGGGTTGAACGAGTTTGCCATGTATTGTACTTCGAAATTCTTGTCCATGGGTGCAGGTGATGGTCATTATGGGCTTTGGTTTGATGATGGCCTACTTAAGGGGGTATCGTACCCTTGTCTCACTTATGGTAATGACCCTTTGAGCCAAGAAGGTAAGAAATTTCATATCACAGGTCTAGAAGTTTGGAAAGTGGGCTACTAATTACTATTTATTCATTCAAATATATACATATATATACTATCTACTTAATGCATTCTTTTTTTCAGAAAAATATTGAAAAACTATCTTTAATTCTTAAACAAAGTTGATACAAAAGAGTTCATTGATAGAGCACTCCTCAGTTGTTGTCAATGACCTCATTATATGCTCCAAGAACTGAAGATGTCAAACAGAGATTGAGACCGTTTGGATTCTTTTTCGAGAAATCGCTGAAAGATCTTATTAGGGGAATCAGATCACATAACGACACACCAGAGAACCTTCAGAAATTTTTAACCCATGAACTGACAGAATGTAGAAACGAAGCTAATTCATCTGATGTGAATTTGAAGACTAATGCAGTGTTGAAATTGACATATTTAGAGATGTATGGTTATGATATGTCATGGTGTAATTTCCATATTTTAGAAGTCATGAGTAGTAACAAATTACAAAACAAACGTGTGGGTTACTTGGCCGCATCACAATCATTCTATAAAGACACTGACATCTTAATGTTGATGACTAATTTGTTGAAGAAAGATTTGAAATATACCAATAAAGACGATATGGTTAAAGTTGGGGTGGCATTAAGTGGGATTTCCACGATTATGTCTCCTGAATTAGCATCTGATATTTCTGATGACCTTTTTACCATGTTAAACAGTAATAAGAGTTACATTAGAAAGAAGACAGTCACAACCTTATTTAAAGTGTTTTTACAATACCCAGAAGCATTAAGAGACAATTTTGATAAATTTATAGCGAGACTGGAAGATGATGATCAATCTGTGGTCTCTGCCACGATTAGTGTCATTTGTGAATTATCAAAGAAAAATCCCGAACCATTTATACAATTATCACCTCTCCTTTATGAAATATTAGTGACAATTGATAATAATTGGATTATTATTAGATTATTAACATTGTTTACTAATTTATCTAAAATTGAACCTAAATTGAAAAACAAATTGTTACCCAAGATTATTGAACTCATGGATTCTACTATGGCCACTTCAGTATTATATGAATCAATAAATTGTATTGTGAAAGGTAATATGTTGTTTCAAGATGATTATGACATTGCAGCAAGATGTCTAGATTGTTTAACCACATTTTGTGATTCACAAGATCCAAATTTGAGGTTCATTAGTTGTGTATTATTTTACAAGATTGGGAAGATAAATACTCAATTTGTAAAACAATTTGACAGTTTGATTTTAAGATTAATTACTGACGTGGATGTATCCATTAGATCTAAAGCCGTTGAATTACTAAATGGGATTGTTAATGAAGATAATCTGAAAAAAATTGTTTCAATACTTATGAAACAATTTGTCAATGAAGAAACAGTTGTTATTGAAAATCCAAGAAATGGTGGTACAAAAGATGTACCTATTATTATCCCTGAATCATATAAAATAAAAATTGTCCTAGTTATATTAGATTTGTGTTCTAATAATAATTATGAAAATTTAAACGATTTTGAATGGTACAATGCAGTTTTATCAGATCTAGTGATGATATCACAGGATCTAGGGGACAGAGCTCGTTTAGGTTATGCAATTGGTGAGAAATTTAGAAGTTTAATGGTCAAAGTTCCTGATTTAAGAAACACAACTATCACTTCAATAATTCGTATACTGTCAATGGATTCTATTGAAACACATTTACCAACAATTTTAAAAGATTGTATCTGGTCCTTAGGTGAATATTCCTCTCTGATTGAGAATGGTGACGCATTGATCAGATTGCTTATCAATAATTCTTCTACTTTCAACACAGAGGCTCAAATAGTGTTAGTACCTGCACTGTTAAAAATATTTAGTCATTGGTGCAATGGTGCTGCATGCAACAACATACAAGCAATTAAACAATTACTACAAGAACTCATTAAATTTTTAGAGAGTGTAGTGATTTCTAGATCCTTTGAATTACAAGAACGTAGTATGGAAACATTGGAAATTCTTAAGCTAAGTTTAGATGCTGTAGACTTACAAAATGATGATACCACAGAATTACCTCTTTTATTAACAGAAATTATTCCAAGTTTCTTCAATAGTTACGAACTAACACCAATTTCACACGGAACTCAAAAGCAATTAATACAACATGTTACTTGCGATGTTGATACACCATTTTTAACTGAAGAAGAATTAGCAGACGTTTTGAAAGAATATAAAGACGCTCAGGTTGACGATGCTTTTGACTCGGAAGAATTTGGTGAAGATGTAGACCCTGTTTCAAATGATTATAATAAAGACTATGATACTTCTGATGAGACTGATTCCCTAAATAAGACATATGACAATCTTGAAGACGAAGAAGCTAATGAGAAGTATAAAGAACAGAAACGTCAAGAACAATTAAACAATCCATTCTATTTAGGTGAAGAGGAGAACACAAAAATGAACAATAACAATGATTTATTGTCATTAGATGATGAAAACAATGATAACAAAGCAAATATGATTAAATTAGCGGAAACTAAAAAAACCAAACCACACAAAACTAAGACCAAGAAGAAGAAAGTTAAGAAAGTCAAAGTCCTTTCTGATGAAGTTTTCATTGAAAAAGACGCTGCAAATGAAACCTCAAATAAAATTAGTCCTAAACCAACACTATCACGCCCTAAGGGTGGTATTGATTTGAACATGCATTCTAAACTTGAAAATTTTGACTTCTCTAATAAAGATGCTGCAGAAGATGATATTCAATTTGAACTGGATAAACTAAGACAAAAATTTGAAACTCAGGCAATTTCTGAACCGACTCTTAAACCAGAGGAGTCTAGTGACGATGTGGTGATCATCAAGAAGAAGAAAAAGAAGAGTAAGAAGAGCAAGAGCAAGAAATCTCCTTCCGTTGAACCATAATTAAATACAATATATAACATATATAGTAATGCATCTTATAAACGCGAAATTTCATTTTTAATGATGAGACATTCTGATGACAGCTCGTAAAGGGAAGAATGTCGTTTCGAGCCTCTATAAGCAACACCGACAAGCATAACGCATGGTATCGTGGTGTCTATGTACTTTCCACTATCGATGAACAAGTGAAAGTTACCATTTCAAATAGTGAAGTTATTCTTTGGGCCATCCATAGTACCGACACATCTCTATGTCAACTTCGATACGACAGATCATTCTTTGATGAATTTGAATTTGACCCCCATGCAATTGTCTTTGGGGAAAGTGGGTTACAGATAGAGACTGATCCTCAAGGGAACGAACATAAATTGTATTCTCTAGAGATCAATGCCAAACATCTCACGACTGTTTCCAGAAGACCCGATAATGACAATATTAAGAAATTCACTATATCTATCAACAATACCACCACATGTCCTGAATTACTGGCTAATAGAATGATTGTTCTGGTGGAGATGGAATCTTTGATTACTAAAGAATATTCGCCAATATTTCGACCTATTAAATATACACCAATAGTGTTAGATTTACAATATAAAAGGAAGTTTTTAGATATATTTGGTGGAGGTACATACAATGAAGATCAATCTATGAATCCTGACCTTGTGGCTTGTTTTGATAACGTTGAACGCGAATTATCCATGGCACTTTTCAATAATACTCCTATCGCAAAACCTACTGGTGAATCAAACAAGAGACTAACTAGTTTAGATGAGATCAATTATATTAATTGTAATCAAGCTTTAATTAGAAATTTTGTAGAGAACTGTAATACAAGTGTTTTTGACGATGTTAAATTGGAACTGGTTGAACATAAACTGACCATCACTGCATTTACGAGAGGTATTTTTAACAGTAATAAAATTTTACAAAATGCACTAAGTATGAGTAACACAATGAGTACATCAGATCTAGGTCAATACTGTCTCTTTGACATCGAGGAACAGGTGGAAGACGAATTAGTACATAAAAATAAGAAACATAAAGCACCAAAGACTATAATCTTTAAGTTAAAAGATTTCAAGAATTTTATAAGTATTGGAAATTTATGGAAACAATTACCCAATAGTCATGTCACTTCAAATAACAGTGATATTAGTATTTGGTTTTGTCATCCTGGTGAACCAATTTTATTCCAAATGAGTAAAGGTGGAATTCGGGCACAATTAATTCTTGTAACTGAAAGTAAAATGTTGAATGGTAAACCTAATAATACAACTCAAATGACTACTACAGTTGCGACAGCACCAACAACAGATTTGACAGTGAATAAGAAAATTCGTACATTAATAAATACAAGTCCTTTAAGGTCAAATGGAAATACAAATCTCCCAGACCAGACCACTATTCGTGACAATAGAGTAAGTCCCTTAAAAAACGTCTCTCGAAGTCCGCTCAAACTAAATAGTGCAAATACCCCAAAGATTCCTCCTAGACAATTATTTGTCGATGATAATAACTCTCAAGATAATACAGCCGATCCATCCCCTTCATTACAACCCTCAGTCCCTAATTTGAATGAAAGAAGTAAAATTGATATCGATAACCCTCCCCTAAGGATAGAAAGAAATGAAACAACTGTCGAGTGGGGCAGAAAACAAACGACTTCAGAAATAGAGACTGACAATAGAAGAAAGACGACTGAAGCAATTAATAAACAAAAATTGTTGAAAACAGAAAAATTGAAGTATTTGCAAGCTTTAAAGGAACAAAATAAAAAAAATAATAATAACGATAATGAGGAAGAATTCGGTCCGACACAAACACAAACACTTAAAGGTTTATTCGACTGATTTCACAGTTTATATAAATGTTACTCTCTTTTTACCTTAATTTATGGCATTTTAGCTCATCGCGAAAAATCTGAAAAATTTTAATATATGATATAATTGCCATACTCATCTATAGTTTTGATTGATCTGTTAACCAATATACTATTTAACTGTGATAATATGGACCATTCCTATAATGAGTATAATGGTACATCTAATAATGGAGGATTACCTATACCCACATTTTCTGGAACGTTGGATTCGAGTGAACAACAGCCAAATGTGAAAAGACAAAGACCAAATGGCATGAGCCCTTATCCATTTCAACAACAGCAACAGCAACAGCAACATCAACAACAGCAACAGCAACAGCAACAACAGCAATCATATTATCAGTCCAATATTTATGATACAAATGTATCAAGTTACCCTAATCAACATACATATGTTGCACCCCCTCAACCGTATGAGAGTTATGCTCAACAGTACCAACAATACCCTCAAAATCCTACACACCATCAACAGTATGCATATTCTAATACTCTTAACAACAATACGTATGTGCAATCTTCCCAGCAACAAAACAATTGGAACAATTCTTCATCTTCATATTCCATTCCAAATAATTATAATGATAGTAATAAGTCAGCATTGACAAATTACAAAGATATATATCAAAACAATGCTAAACAAAGAAATCAAAAGGTAAAGGTTAATCCACCAAAACAAAATGCAACAAAACCACCTCAACAATATAAACCAAAGATGGTAAATAAGAAAACTACTGAACCTGAAATTAATAATGATCCTGATAGTACTTCTGATATTTCGGATTCTAGTTCAGATCCTGACTCTGATTCTGAAAGTGACAATGAACCTATTGAAGAATCAGTAACAGCTGAAAGTGTTAAAAGTCAACCTAGACATGATTTAGGTATAGATGAGGGTGATGATGACGATGAGGATAATAAATCAATTGTTGTTCCTGGTACCTCGATTACTTTACTGACAGACGAAGATATAACTAAGTGGAGAGAAGAGAGAAGGAAGATGTGGCTTTTGAAAATATCTAATAATAAGAAAAAACATATGGAAGATATGGGTATAAAAGAGGATGAAATTCATCAAATGGGTAGTATATTGAAAGATTCTAAGAAGGAAAAACAATTTATTCAGGGTATTCAGAATCAGGTTAATAGATTTAACCCTAAAATTAATCTAAATGTAAAGATTGTTCAAAGAGAAATGGCACAAGATAATTCTAAACTTTTGAATATTATTTTAGAAATGGGTGATGCTGGACTTTTAGAGTATGAATTGACTAAAGAAGAAAAGAACACACTGTTTGGAAAATTTGAAAATAATAATAATAGAAGTAATAACTATAATAATAGAAAAAATTACAATAATAGAAGAGACAATTATAAAGGTAACTATACTAGTAATAACAGTAATGGTAACAATAGTAGGTACCGCAAAAATTATCAAAAATCAGAGAATAAATAAAATGTTCCTATTACTGCATACTTTTAGCTATACATTGCGTCACTGCTGTTGTTAATGTTGCTCCCAAAAATGATCCTATTATTGCACCATAATAGAATGCATCACTTTCCTTTTGAATTTTGATTGATTTAGTTGATTTTTGTATTTTTCGATTCGTCATTGGTTTTTGTATCTTACTCGACTTGTTTTTCTGTATAACTGACTCAAATAACTTTGTCTTTTGTGGTGATGTTGTTGTCGATAAACACTGATATTTGGATGATCCAATGTTTCTCTTCTTAGGGGATTTATTTGTACATATATGAGAATCTTCCTTAATATTGTTAATCATTCTGATTTCACTCTCAATCATCGTAATATCCGCATCAAAGTTATCAGATTGATTTTTTGTCACTTGTTCTTTGCCTTCCATTTTAGATAGTCTATATGAGCTCATTAGGTTATAATGAATGTCACTACATTTTGCTTTAATTAAATGTACATTTATATACTTATATTCATAAATTCATTTTCGTTTTCATTAATGTGTCAATTTTGTTTCAGATCAATTACATATCTAAAAAAACTAAAACAATACAAACATGACAAGTGTATGTGTGTTTTACTACGTGATAATACAATCCATTTTGGATACATTGGGTTTGTCCGAATTGTTTTGCCTACTCTTCTTCAAAGGGAGTGGTTTCACGTGTTTCTTTGGCGATAGATTACCATGTCCTTTAGTGTGAGTTCCTTTGACTTGTTTCTTACTTAATCGTTTAGCAATCAATCTGTCATCTTCTTCTTGTAATTTTAGAGCTAATGCCTGATCATTTTCCATTTGGTATGCTTGAGTCCTGTTAACAGTGTTTTGTTCACGTGGATCAATTTTTGTGTCTTCTTCTACACGACTCTCTATAAAGTTTCCATCACAGAATATGTTATCAGAACCAGTAATAGTCAATAGGGCTTCCCATATTATATTTTTATGTTTTTTAAATCCTAAATCTGTTATCAAAGCGTATAAGGTACCATCATGTTTGTATAGAGTGGAAAAATGGTCATTTCTGAAAAGAATACCAAATTCTCCTTCTGATAATGACTTATTTATATGTTCCAAACCAAACTCGGTCAATTGCGTAGCTGTACCTCTTAAGAATTCTTTTAAATATATGGCATCGTCTAACAACTCTTTATTTGTGCTGTTTTCTTCAACAACATTTATAGGATCTTGAATGTCATCAACTTTCGTCAACAAATCTTGAGCTTCTTCATATGAGTAATGTGACAATTCCTTATCTGGTGACATCCAACCATGTAACAATTTCACTTCAAATAAGTCAAATATACCTTTACTGTCTGGAGTTGTTAAGGCGAAAGTTCCATCAAATTGAGGGTTTACATTCAAACCAGTGTGTAACTCGGGTAATAGAAGCAGTAACTGATCAATATTACCATCATCAACGTTTGGAGTTGAATTTGCCAAAGCAATATCAGCCAATACCTGTAAGATATCTTGTAATTCTACTTCCTTTCTATTCTTAATCAGTTCATGCAACCCACTAGATATTGTCGAATGGAAAGGGGACAACAACAAAATATTTACCAGCCCTATTAAAGCACATGGTCCATTTTCATTCTGAAGGAGTATACGTTGTTGTTCATCGTGGAATGATATATTCTTTGTGTTGAATGTTAAGTTCATAATATGGCTTTGGATGACAATTATTCCCTTACCAACTATTAAAATATGTAATTATCCATTTTCAAGGAAAGATGAGTTGAATATAAAATCTGATGAATTGCACTCAAAACAACAGATACAACATACTCAATTTATAAGTAAGTTGTAGAAAGAAAGAAACTATATAATAAGCTTATGTAAAGAAATTGTAGAAAGAAGATCTTAATTTACAAAGTAGATTGCATAACATTTGAGACTAAGTCATAAAGCAGATAAAAAGTCGTTATTTTTGTGAATAATTGAGGCAATTATCAAGAGTATATGCATGGCATTCTTCCCCAAGGTAAATGTTGAAAAGATACAACATTGAGTGAAGCAAGATAAAAGATAGAAAAAAGAGGATAAGTGGTAATTCATCAAATAAATTACTTTTGTAATTTAGCTAAACTGTCCAAAAGACTTTGAACATTATTTCCGGATTGTTGTGGTTGTTGCGTTTGATTCTTTGGAGAACCATAAGCATTTTCACCTGTAGGTGGATTTATAGACTGGTATTGTTGTGGTGGTTGTTGTGCTTGTGGTGGAACCATCTGTGGTGGTTGACCTTGAGGTACCCCCATCATTGGTTGCTGTTGTGGCTGTTGAGCAGCAGCCAATAACCCTGAGACAACATTTGGAGGCAAGTTTTGGATTGCGGCCAAAAGTTGTTGTTGGTCCATTTGTGCCATGTTAGCACCAAGTGCGGCAGACAATTGAGGCTGTAGCCCTTGTTGTTGCTGTGGTGGTTGCTGTGGTGGTGGTGGCTGCATGTTCATTTGTTGTGGAGGTTGATTTTGAACAGGTGGTGGTGCTGGAGAGCCTTGGTACATTTGGTTCATCTGAGGTGCCATATTGGTTTGTGGTTGATAACGACCATACCCTTGATTCATTTGAGGTGGTGGTGGTGCTCCATATCCTTGTTGAGGTGGGTACCCTTGGTATTGATTTCTCATGTAATTTTGTTGTTGTTGTTGAATTGGAGGTTGCATACCACCTGCATTACCGTAACCACCATAATAATTATCTTGTTGTGGAGGTGGAGGTGGTGCCATACCAGTGTTACCTGCTGGATAACCATTGTACATTGTTGATCCAACTGGCATCACACCATTTGCACCACTTCTTCTAGCATTCTTCAAATTGTTGAAGATTGCTACAGCATCTTGGCATGACACACTAATATATTCATCAAATTTAGTTTCACCTTGAGGACCTTGATAAAAGGTTTGTACATCTAAATTATGTGTCTTGTTGACTAAAATAACCCCCCAAACACCATCAAATGCAGCATCATTAACCAATTTTCTTAATTCCATTCTTGGCTTCAAGAAAATCATATCAGTTTCTAATGAAGTGCCATTTTTTATACTGTTAAAGATTTCACTAGCATATGTTCTATCAGCAGTTCTCTTCACGTAAATAACACAATTTGGTATTCTTCTCTTTGATTTTTTGTAACTGTTATCATTGTACAAGTCCATATTACTTTCTTCTTCATCTGCCCCTTGGAATGGACGTTTAGAAGTAGAAATAAAAGTAGAACTACTATTGGTACCGTGATCACCGTGATCATATTGTGGACGACTATTAGAACTGGAAACTTCTAAGATTAATTTCTTACCAAAATTAATTTCATTGGCTTCAGCCTGAATAGCGTTTCTAACACTTTGTGGATTGTTGAATTGAATGAACCCAAATGCGTTCTTAATATTAATCTGTAAGATATGACCGTAAGGACAGAAGATCCTGAAAAGATCTTCTTTAGATACATTTTTCAAAGGTAAATTACCAATAAATAATCTTGATTTAGCTGGGATATTATGCATTTCAGTAATTTTATTTTCACCTCTTAGATATGCAGCATATAATTCTTCTTCCCTTGCTGTCATGGGCATAGATAAGTCTACTCTTCCTTGTCTATACTCATTAGAAGGTGCACCCATTAATGGAGGTGCCATATCTTGGGATGTTGCTTTGACGACAGAGGCAGCAGAAGCAGTTACAGAAGAAACAGAAATACCCGGTAAGGCAGTTTCTGGGTTAGAATTAATCATATTAACAATGGCAGTTATTTTGTCTTCTTTAGAAAGATTTTTAAATTGAGCATTGTTCAACATATCACTATCCATCAAATATTTGATTTGCTTTTGTAGAAGGTTGAAATCGATATTAGTAGTATCTATCTCTTCTTCAGTTTCCTTTCCATTATCGACCTCTTGTTCATCGTCATTATCATCACCTTCTTCTCCTTCTTCCTCTTCATCATCATCATCTTCTTCTTCTTCTTCTTCTTCTTCTTCTTCATCGTCATCATCTTCTTCATCCTCGTCGCCGTCGTCTTTGTCGTCATCCTCGTCGTCATCCTCATCTTCTTCTTCATTTTCTTCAGCTGCTTCTACTTCTTCTGCTGCTACTTCTTCCTCCTCGTCTTCAGCATTTTGAACAGTTTCTTTCTGCTCTTCCTCAGGATTATTTGCTTCCTCATTAACAGCAGGTTCTGTGGTTTGTTCTTCTTCAGATTCTTCCACTTCGTTAGTCAATTCCACTCCTTGGCCGTCTAACTCATTTTTCTCTTCAGTTAATGGTTCTCCAGTTTCATCATCATTGTACAGATCATCTTCAGACTCACTGTCAGAAGTAACTGGTTTACCTTGATCCTCTTGAAATTCTACTGGAGGTTCAGTGGCAACTATATCATCTTGTGGAGCGTCCACATGCTCTTCGATATGATCAGACATCGTTTGGTTTATTGTACCGCTTTGGGTTAAAGAGTCGTCAATAAATGGGAGCAAATTTTATCGCTTTATTGATAAAAAGATAGAAAACCCGGGTAAATGAATACTTAACATGGTAATTAGTAAGAGAGTCGTACAGTGATCACCAATTATATATATATATATACTTGTTGTGTATTCTGTTAATACTCTTTATGTTTAGAATAGTGAGAGCCATGTCCAGTTTACCTTTAAATCAAAGCATCGACGGCCCAGTTATCACTTGTATCAAAGCCAAGATCGAACAATCCTTCCCAGATATGGTTCATTTCCAAGTGTTTAACGATTCATATAAGCATGCCGGTCATGCTGGAAGGGGGTCGTCGCCTAACAAGAATGAAAGTCATATCAGACTAGAAATTGCGAGTGACAGTTTCAAAGGATTGAATTTACCCAACAGACATAGATTAGTTTTTAAAGCCATCGACAAAGAGATGAAAGATTTACAGATACATGCGATTCAATTGAAGACCAAAACAGTGGATGAATATAATAAATCAAACAAAGTGTAAATAGGATTTGATGTTTATATAAAAATATAGTATATACAATATTTTATAGTAATAATACTAACAACGATTAATGATCATCATGTTTTAAGAATTCTTCGTATTGTTCTAAAGTGTACAATGAATCGAATTGTTCCTTGCTTGTGGATTCATCTACTTGGAATTTGACCATCCAACCTTTACCTGTTGGGTCCTCATTAATCAATTGTGGACTGCTAGTCAATTCTTCATTGACTTCCAATACGGTCCCCTTAGCAGGCATATACACTTCGGAGGCAGATTTCACAGATTCGATGGACCCAATGGATTCTTCCACTTCTAATTCAGCTTCCACTTCTGGTAATTCCACATAGGTGGCATCCCCCAAGGCAGCAGCAGCATATTCAGTAATCCCCAAGAATGCAACACCGTCACCGTGTAAAGAGACCCATTCGTGATCTTTAGTGTATTTCACTTGTGTAGGACCATTAGCAGAGTAAGTGAAAGGCAATTCGTTCTTGTTCAAACTGTTCTTAGAAGTGGTAGTGGTAGATTGAGTTCTTAAAAATAAACGTAATGGAGCCACGTTTCTAGTGGCTGTGACAGTGGCCAATCTGGACGTCGTGGCACCAGATCTTAATAAAGTTCTTCCAAAGACAGAGGCAGACAACATAGTAAATATATCTAATTGATTGAGGAGAGGTTGCTGTTTATCTAACCAATGGAAGAGTCCTTTGTTAAAAATGAGTCTTCTCTCTTTGTTATATATAGAGATTTCAGCCGCAGTCAAAAAAAAAACATCTGATAAGAATGTGATTGACTCTGTTTGCTTACTATATAGATTAAGATAGACAGAGGTATATCGATGTATATATACAGATTATGCCTTAAAGTACTTGTCTAAGAGACCCTGACATTGGTCCGTCAAGGTTGCATCTTCTTGTATCACTGCTTCCAACAGTGTCTTGACCATCGGTTTCGTCGGAGTTCTGAACATTAACAAGAATTTCAACGTTTGGAACCCTAATGTGCTTCTCCCCGGGTCCAATAAGATGGGTTTAATTTTGTTTATATGTTCTTCTGACAGGCTAGGTAATTCACTCATCAATCTGATAAAGATTCTACGATGTTTGTTCTCTAAAAATGGTAATAATTGTTCTAACAGTTTTAATGACCATTTTTGATAATGCTTTTCATTTTCATCACCAAAAACCATATCTGAATACCATTCTTCATTCATCCATTCAACCATTACAGTAGCTTTATCATTGAACTCATTCATAACATAAACCATTAGCTCTTCTCTGATGGTATCACTGATGATTGAATTGGTTCTAGTACCTCTAGTAGCCAATCTGATTAATATATGATACCAAGATTCATCATTATTCCAATGTAATAATTTAATTTGTTCTAATGGATCTTCAGTGGTTTGTAAAGTTAAGGTAGGATTTAAATTACTCTCTTTAATCTTGAAAATCTTCTCAATAATTCTCTTTGTGACAACCAACTTATCATCTTCACTCATTGGCTTAGGTTGAAACATAGGTGTATCCTTAGTCTCTGGCTCAATGTCAGATTCTCCATCTGTTTCAGATTCGTTGACTGGATTGTTATCAGATTTGAATTTTTTAGTGTCATTGACATTGTCATCCATTGAATCAGATTCCATTTTACGTTTATTATTAGTAGTGCTTGTATCATTATTATTATTATTATTAGATTCAGCGCTCTTGTTCATTAGATCGGTGTACCTGGAAGCAACAATAGACAATGCAGATATCAATTTAGTGGTCTCTGTTTGATATAATGCCTCAGTGGTCAATTTAATTAATATATCTTGCGGTAATTTAGCTAAATCTTGACCAGAATGTTCACTATTCATTAATGAATAAATGGAACTATATGCATTGTTGATAGCAATAGGTGATTTATTGAAAAAATTGTTTATATTTGTCTTGGACATTGTGTATTGTAATAAATCTGACATTAATTTAGAAGTTGCATCACCATTTTCATTCGTCAGATTATCTGATTGTGTGTTCATCGCCACAGTTGGTGAAGATGTGCTATTGTTCAACTGTGGAGTAGATTCTATGGATGGTGGTACAATGGGGCCATTATTAGTATTTTTATTGATCTGTTGTTGCTGTTGCTGTTGTTGTTGTTGTTGCTGCTGCTGCTGCTGCTGCTGCTGCTGCTGCTGTTGTTGTTGTTGTTGTTGTCTTCTTTGAATATTTTTCAATCTATATGATACAATTCTTTCTCTATCCACATCAGATATCTTATTGCCCATTTTTTCAGAATCAGAATCAAGATTTAAAATGCCTTTACTCTTCGTTTCTTCACCAATATAATTTAAGGTGGTGGCAATCTTACTCAACTTATTATAAAACATTGCCATATTACTATTACTACTGGAATTTCTTATCAATTGATTCTTAATACCAAATTGAACAAAATTTTTATAACAACGTTCCACAAATCTTTTAGATAATTTATAATTTAGTAGACTGCTAGAATCTAATTGAAATTTAGCATTTACATCAAATTTTAACACACCTGATAAGATTCTCATAGTAGCTTGTGGTCTTTGTTTCATGATAAATGATAGACAATTAATTACACCAATGAATACAGAACTAATCATCATAGGTTCTTCAATAAGATAATTCAAGATAACATCTAACAGAATCTTCGCTTCAGATTCTAATTTAGCTTTATTGGATATAACGGGATGATTATCTGGTACAGAAGATATACTGATTGATGCCACTATAGGTTTTTTCTTGTTTGGGTTTTTCTCATTATCAGGTAAAACATTAGTGTGAGTGATGATCAACTGTGAAATAAACTTGATCATAGCCAATTTACTAGCAATATCAAGAGCGTCATCATTTAAATTAGTGGATTGATTGGAAATAGTGACAGCCTTCCATCTATGTAATATAAATTTCTTCACGGATTGCATTGTGTTCCAATTGGATTCGTTTGATGTCTTTGCTACTAAATCAAATAATAATGGGTAAGCACTAGTGAATGCCAATACAGAGTTACTATAACAGTGAGAATCGTTAGTATTATTTTCATCATTTAAATTTTGGAATATTAACCACAAGGACTCTAAATATTGAGATGCAATAAACGGTTTTTCATGTGAAGTAACTCCAGGATGATTCAAGTTATCTGTAAACACTTGTATAAACAATTTAGCTAAATCTTTATCTAATACATTGTTGTTTTCTTTGAAAGAATTTAAAAGCATCGAATTCGTCGTTTCTAAGACTTTTGGTAGCATTTGATCGGGACTATTTTCCATGGCCAGGTCCCTAGCCTGTTGTAACTGTTGCAGTTCAGAGCTCATTGGTATCTGATAAGTATATTCGTTCAGTTCAATGGTCTATTCTTGTCTTAGTGAGTTTCAAGTGGTTTTGTTGTTTTTTTTCTTTGAAAGTAAAAATTATGAAATATGAGAAGAGTTGAAATAATAAAGAATAGGAACACAGTCAATAACTCACTAAAGAACATTCTATCACGCTATGAGTAGATCAAGGTTGATATCTCTGGATGCCTTTACAAAGACAGAAGAAGATGTGCGTGTTCGTACCAATACAGGTGGTGCTATCACATTGCTGTGTTGTCTGGTAACGTTAATGATGTTGGTGAAAGAATGGAGCCAATTCACTGATGTGATCACTAGACCACAATTGGTGGTGGATAGAGATCGTAATTTGAAACTAGAGTTGAATTTTGATATTACCTTTCCATATGTTTCGTGTGATATCTTGAGTTTAGATATCTTGGACGATTCTGGTGAAGTGCAATTAGATTTATTGGAATCAGGTTTCACCAAGACCAGAGTAGATTCCAAGGGAAACATGTTATCCAACGCTGGTGAAGAAGAAGAGTTCCAACCGGGACCTAAGAGGAAAGATGACACTGTACAATACCCTGCAGACTATTGTGGTTCATGTTATGGTGCCATCGATCAATCAGAAAATGATAATTTGGCCCCCAGTGAACGTAAATGTTGTCAAAGTTGTGATGATGTACACGATGGGTATTTGAAAGCAGGTTGGGCTTTCTTTGATGGTAAAGATATCGAACAATGTGAAAGGGAAGGTTACGTGAAGAAAATTAATGAACATCTTCATGAAGGTTGTCGTGTGAAAGGTAGTGCTTTGTTAAACAGAATTCAAGGTAATATTCATTTTGCTCCGGGGAAACCATTCCAAAAATATGATAGTAAATTTACATCTGGATCACATTTCCATGACACTTCATTGTATGAAAGAAATTTTGCTCTAAATTTCAATCATATTATTAATCATTTCTCCTTTGGTAAACCTGTCCCAATGAATTCCAAGATTCGTGATCAAGATATGGCCAGAATAGTGACTAACCCGTTGGACGGTTACAAAATGATGCCCAAGGAAATTGACACTCATTTCCATATTTTCAATTATTTTGCCAAGATTGTCCCCACCAGATACGAATTCTTAGATAAAAACACAGAACCAATTGAAACTACACAATTCAGTGTCACAGTACATGATAGACCACTGGCCGGTGGTCGTGACTTAGACCACCCACATACAATGCACATGAGAGGCGGTATACCCGGTATGTACATTTTTTTCGAGATGGCACCATTAAAAGTCATCAATAGAGAGAAACATGCACAAACATGGTCCGGATTCCTACTAAATTGCATCACCACGATTGGTGGTGTGATTGCCGTTGGGACCATGTCAGACAGGGTGTTTTACAAAGCCCAGAGGTCCATTTGGGGTAAGAAATCTATATAATACTATGTAAATAAAGTACATATATCACTCACAACGAGTAACAATTTCATCAAAAATATTGGATGTTAGAAAAATAGACACAATAAAACCAAATTAGTAACAAAAGTAGTGTGTTAA
The DNA here is from genome assembly GCA_003708535.3 of Kazachstania bromeliacearum. Lineage (NCBI taxonomy): Eukaryota > Fungi > Ascomycota > Saccharomycetes > Saccharomycetales > Saccharomycetaceae > Kazachstania > Kazachstania bromeliacearum. The sequence continues at coordinate 106,562 of PPOP03000017.1, read as the reverse complement.
AAAGCGGCAGGGCAGAGGATAGTGTTGCTAGTTATTAAGTGAGCGGGATATTGCAAACGACAACTACTACTATTATGGCTTCTGGAACAAACTCGAGGAAGGGAACTATTACGAAAGATCACTCGAAGTCGATGATCAGCATTGTGCCATCTCATGTGATGAACACTGCAGTGACTTCTCGAGATTCGCTGTATTACATCTGTTTAAACGTCAAGAGGAGGCTGGAGAGATTACCACAGATTCAACCGTATTTGAATTTAGCATACGCTTCCAGTGAGTTACTCAGTGAAAGACAATCACTACTGTTATCTCAAAAGCAACAACAGCAACAACTAAACGATAGAAATAATGTTCATCAAAGTATGAATTTTAGAGACTCCCATGATGGGTTTGCAAACTCCACTTTGAGATCCAGTTCAATTTCTACGAATAGTCTGAAAGAGGACATATCATTAGATGGTATCACATATAAAGATAATTCTTTAAATATGGAGGACACATTATTGACATTTTCCATGGGGATACTACCGATTTCAATGGACTGTGACCCAGTCACACAACTTTCACAATTATTTCAACAAGGTTCACCTCTTTGTATATTGTTTAACGTGGTGAAACCTCAATTTAAATTACCTGTTGTTTCCTCTGATGATTTGAAGATTTGTAAGAAATCCATTTACGATTTCATTTTAGGTTGTAAACAACATTTTGCATTTAGTGATGAAGAATTATTCACTATTAGTGATGTTTTCACTAACTCCACAAACCAATTAATTAAAGTGTTAGAAGTGGTAATTACCATAATGAATTCTGCGCCAGAAATTTTCCCATCTGAAGAAATGATACAAGCTGAAATTGATTTGGAGAATACACATTTAGACAATGGTGGTAATGAAGAATATATGAAAATTATCAAAGAATTTGTGGCCACTGAAAGAAAATATGTGCATGATTTAGAAATTTTAGATAAATATAAACATCAATTATTGGATGGTAATGTTATTACATCTGAAGAATTGTATATGTTATTCCCCAATTTATCTGACGCTATAGATTTCCAAAGAAGATTTTTAATCTCTTTAGAGATTAATTCATTAGTGGAACCTGCTAAACAAAGGATAGGGGCATTGTTCATGCACAGTAAATATTTCTTCAAATTGTATGAACCATGGTCCATTGGTCAAAATGCAGCCATTGATTTCTTATCTACTACATTAGAAAAATTGCAAGGTGTAGATTTCATCATTCAAAATAAACTAGAATTACAATCATTTTTATACAAACCAGTACAAAGGCTTTGTCGATACCCATTGTTATTAAAAGAATTATCATCAGAGAGTAATGAAAAATCTAAAGAATTAGAAATTGCATTAGACATCTCTAAAACCATTGCTCGTTCGATTAATGAAAATCAAAGACGTACTGAAAATCATCAAGTGGTGAAAAAATTATATGGTCGTGTAGTAAATTGGAAAGGTTATAGGATTGCTAAATTTGGTGAATTGCTATATTTTGATAAAGTTTTCATTTCAACGAATAATTCTAGTGAACCAGAACGTGAATTTGAAGTATATCTTTTCGAAAAAATTATTATATTATTCTCTGAAATTAGTCCTAAGAAAACCACTACTACAAGTCTTTTGAAGAAAAAGAACACGAATTCATCATTAGGCTCTGCATCCGGATCAAGTCTAACATTAAATGGTAGTAATGGTTCATTTACCAGTGAACCTAAATTAGATTTACGTGGTCGAATCATGATTATGAATTTAAATCAAATAAACAATGTTCAAACCAGATCATTAAATATCACATGGGAATCCATTAAAGAACAAGGTAATTTCCTTTTGAAATTCAAGAATGAAGAAACTCGTGACAATTGGTGTCAATGTCTACAATCATTGGTAAGAAACATGAAGAGTGAATCTTACAAGAGTAATTCTAGTGAAAATTCATTTATGTCATCCTCTGGTAATCGATCGTATAATCATGACAGTGTATCATCATTTAGTTCCACTGCCATGAAACATATATCAGAGATGATACCTAAACAGAAAAAACGTGGTTCGTCATTTGATACAGATTTCAGAGCTGTATCTGAAAGTTATAAACATTCCATTCCTGAGACATCTATATTGATGCGTGTCCTGTTTAATTCAGATTTTTACACATTATTAATTGATTTAGATTCTAGTGTGGATCAAGTACATGAAATGGTACGTAAAAAATTGAATCACATGGGACAAATGGGTAAAATCAAATATCAAGATGAAGATGGTGATTATGTTGTTTTAGCATCTGAAGATGATTGGTTAGTGGCAAAAGATATGTTACGTGAGAATGATGAGCGCGTATTGAACGTTTGGGCATATGCTTTGTAAATACAATTATAAATAGAATAGTTATATACAAATTTTAATATAGACGATTTTTTTAAACAATGACAGTTTATACATTATTGAAGGTTTCGAATTACATAGAAAGATAGGATGTTATATTTACAGATTATATTTGTAGTTGTTGTTATATTTTTTTACATTGGGAATTTTTACTCATTTTTATTTAAATAATGTTTAATACGATCTGAAATGTTTCCTAAATTATCCATTGCAGGTCTTACATCAACACTAAAAGTGGGCATTCCATGTTCATCATCTGGTCCCCCATAAAAATCAAGTACATACCTAACTTTTTTATAACCTGGATTATCTACATCAGCACTTGTTGGATCAGGTCGTAAGACAATCCAATCATGTCTATCGAAGGGTAATTCTCTAGCAAACCACCATGGAGCCACATATGATAAATAATAGTGGAATCTTGCTCTTGGAGTCAATACACCTGGTTTCCCCATAAATTTTAATAATTTTGGTGTCTGATCAGAATGTGGTTTTTCCCAACGTAACACTTCATTCCAACAAGATTCATTTAAGAAATTGTGTACTTGTACCATGGCTTCCACAGCATCACCAGGCAGTTCTTCACCTTTAGGTCCATAAGTTTCCAATTTCCCCTTTTTCACCATTGCATTATACATTTGTTGTGCTGAAGGGTATTCCCATTTAGTATCATCTGAACCCCTAGGGATAGAAGATATTGTCCGTTCAGTGGTCAAATCTAATTGTTGTCCCGGTTGTTTATCCACAGCGGAAAGATCTTTGGGGATATGATTTAAGGGGTTCATTCCGGTGTTATCTGAACCTTTACCCATTACGGGACACATGGATATGTCTTGATCATTTCTTACATGTGAGTTTGTTGTCGTTGAAGTTGTTGTTGCATTATTAACTGGCTTATCAGCCCAAAACCAACCCATTATTATTTGTTGATATAGTTTGTGTCTGTGTTGTTTTTAAAGAGACTAATCTTGTTGTATTAATAATATCTTGTTTCTTTAATATTTCAAATCGCGGGGGGGCAACGCAAGGGATTGGTGCTAGCGCCGTGAGGTGCTTTGAAGGTATATACACATTGGATGTGATAATATTATATTGACATTGGTGTTGATTGCTTAGTTTTGTAGTGGTTGTCGATAGATTTATGCTATTAGATTTTAGTACTGTTATGTAAAGCCACTGACGTATTTGGTATTACTACGATTCATGTAAGTATACAATTCCGTAATTCAATGAACACGGGTACAATAGGGTCAATGTTCAGTGGTATTGAATTACAACAAACTGAACTATTACGTTTTGTCTACTAATATGCGTTGGCATGCTTCCAACACTATTGACTTTTGAAAACTGATTTCAAACGTTCACATTAATTATTACAAGATACATACACTACCAAGATTATTAATATTGGAAACATTTACTCGTTTCCGATATTTACCTGCTCTTTTTGTATGGAACCAATCACTCAGCGGTTAATTACAATATTCGAAAAACAGAGAGTAAGAAATACTTAGATTTACTTTCATAGGAACAAGACTGTTTACGCAGAGTGGGTACAACAATGCAGTGATTTGCCAAGTACAAGAACATTTCACAGCCCCCCCCCCCTCCTCCTCGCCACTGACCCACCCCAGATTCGAACCGCGGAGAATATCCCAAATCCAAAACTCACCCTGCCACATCCCACCCACCCAGGCACCCGGGACACACGTATTTCCCAAAACGGCAAAGAACCGCACAGTTTTTCCGGCGCGAAAATTATACGCTGCCAAAGGAAATGGATAGGAGACACAGCAGCCCAGACACCCGGCAGCGTGTTGCCACGAGGTTCAATTGAAATTCCCTGGTGATTATTGTTACGTGTGTGTCCACTACACTCATTATCACGCTTTTCTATTATCTCAATGTGATTATCTTTTAAAACGTCACCTTTTTTGACTCTATGGTATCAACCATTTTCACGCATCCAACAAAAAAATTTTTTTTTCAATATTGGTTAAGTTATAAATAATGAACGTCTTGAATGTACCTCTAATGTTTTTTCCTATTTCTTGCTGCTTTTGTTAATTTTCATTTATTTCTTTTCATTTCCAGTTCGTTGTACGCCACCTATACTATAGTTTATAATGGAATCCAGATTACAAAGATTAACTAACTTACAAACCGTTGCCGGTAAAGAATTAAGAAGAACTTCTATCATTGGTACTATTGGTCCAAAGACCAACAACCCAGAAGTTCTTGTTAACTTGAGAAAAGCTGGTTTGAACATTGTCAGAATGAACTTCTCTCACGGTTCTTACGAATACCATCAATCCGTTATTGACAACGCTAGAAAATCTGAAGAATTATACCCAGGTAGACCATTAGCTATTGCTTTGGACACCAAGGGTCCAGAAATCAGAACTGGTACTACCACTAACGAAGTCGACTACCCAATCCCACCAAACCACGAAATGATCTTCTCTACTGATGACAAATACGCTAAGGCTTGTGATGACAAAGTTATGTACTTAGATTACGCTAACATTACCAAGGTTATCACTGTCGGTAAGGTTATCTACGTTGATGACGGTGTTTTATCTTTCGAAGTTTTGGAAGTTATTGATGAAAAGAACTTGAAGGTTAAGTCTTTGAACGCTGGTAAGATCTGTTCTCACAAGGGTGTTAACTTACCAGGTACTGATGTCGATTTACCAGCTTTATCTGAAAAGGACAAGGCTGATTTGAGATTCGGTGTTAAGAACGGTGTCCACATGGTCTTCGCTTCTTTCATTAGAACTGCTCAAGATGTTTTAACCATCAGAGAAGTTTTAGGTGAAGATGGTGCTGACATTAAGATTGTTGTCAAGATTGAAAACCAACAAGGTGTTAACAACTTCGACGAAATCTTAGCTGTCACTGATGCCGTTATGGTTGCCAGAGGTGATTTAGGTATTGAAATTCCAGCTCCAGAAGTTTTGGCCGTTCAAAAGAAATTGATTGCCAAGTGTAACTTAGCTGGTAAGCCAGTTATTTGTGCCACTCAAATGTTGGAATCTATGACTTACAACCCAAGACCAACCAGAGCTGAAGTTTCTGATGTTGGTAATGCTATTTTGGATGGTGCTGATTGTGTTATGTTATCTGGTGAAACCGCCAAGGGTAACTACCCAATTAACGCTGTTACCACTATGGCTGACACTGCTTTAATTGCTGAACAAGCCATTGCTTACTTACCAAACTACGATGACTTGAGAAACTCTACTCCAAAGCCAACTTCTACCACTGAAACTGTTGCTGCTTCTGCTGTTGCCGCTGTTTTCGAACAAAGAGCTAAGGCTATTATTGTTTTGTCTACTACTGGTACTACTCCAAGATTATTATCTAAGTACAGACCAAACTGTCCAATTATCTTGGTTACCAGAAACCCAAGAGCTGCCAGATTCTCTCACTTGTACAGAGGTGTTTTCCCATTCGTTTACGAAGAAGACTCTGTTGCTGACTGGACCGTTGATGTTGAAGCTAGAATTAACTTCGGTATTACCAAGGCTAAGGAATTAGGTGTTTTGGCTAAGGGTGACACTTTTGTCTCCGTTCAAGGTTTCAAGGCTGGTGTTGGTCACTCTAACACTTTACAAGTTGGTACCGTTGCTTAAATTTAAAATGTTTATTAAATAATATTATTTATCTATATATTTTAAACTTATAACGACTTTTCTATGTGTACGCGTTTATGCGTTTATGTGTTTGTATGTATTTAAGAATTGTCACTACCACTTAGCGTGGGTAACAAGGGGTTAGTGGGGTACTTGGCGGACCTCCTTGTTCCGAATATAAGTACTTGGCAAACGGTGGACGGACCGTGCTGCTCCGAGTGTAGTGCACTATTACCCTTTTTTCAAAAACAGGGGGGGGGACTATCATAATTAAATCTTCCGGGGGTTTAACCGAAAAAACACCGAGAATCCACTGTTTAATTTTCCCACGGCTCTAAAAACGGTATTAGTAAAAGTTTATAATATCAGATTGACTAGGTGCATGGTAATTAAATATTCACAGTGCAAACAATCGGATTTATCCCACTTGAAACACCCCCCAAGGCAAGTCCCTCTTTCCTTCACTGCCACTTGGCCTCTCCCTTGGACTTGACCCCGTCTTTCTCAACAAAAAAGCACTCACTACAGGGGAACGCAAGAGGGAGACTTGCCCAGAGCGAGCAAAATTGCGCGATTTGCAGACATGGAAGACACACACTGGGACCCCGGGGGCGCGCCCATAAAACTCCGTTCCTGCAGTTTCGTTCCCCAGCAAATTCGACTCACAAACGAAGCGGGAATTAACCTCCGGTTTTCTGGTAGCGCTCCTGCAGGTACCACTGTCCGGAACACACGGGTACGGCTATCCGGGTGCGCGCGCCCAATGCGGAAACCGCCGCCGCCCCAGAAACCCGCGCAGAGAGCGGGCGGGCCCAGCGCCCCCCACGCCACCCAGGCACCCGGCATGGCGTGGGGGCGGCGGCCCGAAACGGGACAAAAAGAAACCGCGAAATTCCCGCATTGGGCGACGCCGCGCCGTGGGGTAAAAGTGCGCGCGGCCCCACGCCCAGTGAAAACCCCCTAGCACAGTTTTCCACGGCCCAGTTCTGGCTACCCCGCGGTCCGCACTCCTGCGTCTGGGCGCCATTGTCCGTTTCGGGCCACGCGCAGCAGGGGGCAAGCCCAAGCGTGGGGAGTCCGTGGCAACACTGTGGAATCTCCGGCAGAGAAAATACCGTACAGACTCTCGCCAGACCCGGGTGTTTCTGCCCCCCGGAAAAGATCCCGCCCAGAAACGCAGGCAGACCCCCAGTTCCTGTATTAAGGCTCGCCTAAAACGGACGCGTCCGGGCGCGCCCAGAAAGTACCGCAGGCGCCGCGGACGCACCGGAACCTGGGGCTTAACCCCTCGAGGCAGATCCACTCGTTTGTTTGCGTTGTAGTTATTTTTAATTATATGACCGATTTAATGCACATTTCCTCTGGGCAGATTATATCAGGTTCCCCACTGGAGTTTTGCCTGCTTTTTTTTATTATATAAACCTGCCAAGATCCGCCGGGTCTCTGGTGTCTTGTCTCTTTGTCCTTTTGTATTTCTTCAACAACTCAACAATAATAATTGAAAATGATGATGACTTTAAGTAATGACAACAGTAACCGCGTGTTCGGAACAGATCTAAGACACTGGACTTTCGACACAGATGATATTAAGATATTCTCCACAAATGATAACACGACATTGACAAATAACTCCTCGTCAGAGTCATCCACATCCAATTGGTTCGAACCATTGGAATCCATATTGTCCCCTGCATCTTCCACGGCTACGTTGGAATCTCCATTACAAGACGCGTTGTTACAAGATAATAACACAACAAACAACAACATCTTCATAAACAATAATAATTTGTTCACAAGTACCACAACGGCACCAAAGCAAAAGATAAAAGTGGAACCCACACCAGTGACCACCACCACAAGAAGAAGATCTTCAACAAATTTGCAAAGGAAAAAATTAACACCACATCAAAAAGAGGCACATAACAAGATTGAAAAACGTTATAGAATTAATATTAACACCAAGATTGCGAAATTACAACAAATTATCCCATGGGTCGCCGCTGAACAAACAGCGTTTGAAGTAAGTGACACTCTAGAGAGAGTAACGCCGAAACAATTGAACCAGGGCAAAGATGATAACGATGAACAACCTACAACAAAATTAAATAAATCAATGATCCTGGAGAAAGCAGTGGATTACATTCTGTTCCTGCAAAATAATGAAAATTTGTACGAATTAGAATTGCAAAGATTGAAAAATGAATTGGATACATTAAAACAACAACAACAATAATTAATTAATAATCATATATATTTTTTTTATAAAAGTTTTTTTTTTATATATATTAATATAGAATAATATGATAAATTTTTTACTGCTTCTTTAAAATGGTAACCACATCTTCATCCTCTAGGATATGTGATAACCCAACGTATTGTGGTTGATGTTTAACACTACTACCAAACACCAAAGCATTTCTAAATTCATCCACCAAAGATTTATGAATTTGATTACAAAAATCTCTCACAGAACAACGATCTGATCTTAACACCACAGGATCATTAAAATCGGGCATATTACCCTTAGGTTTAGTGTAAACACGTACTAAATTTAATCTATCCCACATAACCTCTAACAATTCATCTAAATTCCATTCTTTCCCTGAAGAGATGGGTACAGCATTGGGGATTCTATATAATAATTCCAATTCTTCCAAGGATAATGAATCAATCTTATTCAAAACATAAATGGCGGGCATGTATCTTCTTGTGGGGCCTTCCAAAACATCAATTAAATCATCCACCGTGGCATCACATCGGAATGCAATCTCTGCACTATTTATTCTATATTCACTCATCACTGCACGAATTTCATCGGTCCCCAAATGAGTCAAGGGCACAGTATTAGTAATGGAAATACCACCTTTCTCCTTCTTCTTCACCACAATGGCAGGCGGCGTCTTATTTAATCTAATACCCACACCTTCTAATTCCTTTTCAATAATTTGCTTATGTAACAATGGTTTATTAACATCCAACACAATAAATAATAAATTACAAGTTCTAGCCACAGCAATAACTTGTTTACCACGACCTCTACCATCTTTAGCACCATCAATGATACCTGGTAAATCTAACATTTGAATCTTAGCACCTTTATAACGAATCACACCGGGAACAGTGACCAATGTGGTAAACTCGTATTCGGCCACTTCAGATTCTGTACCTGTTAATTTCGATAATAAAGTGGATTTCCCCACGGAGGGGAACCCAACAAACCCAACACTGGCTACACCGGTACGTGCCACATCGAAACCAACACCAGCACCACCACCACTACCAGCGGTAGCAGAAGTTAACAATTCTCTTCTCAATTTAGCTAATTTTGCCTTTAATTGACCTAAATGGAATGAAGTGGCTTTGTTTTTTTGAGTCTTGGCCATTTCATCTTCAATGGCCTTAATCTTCTCCACAGTGGTAGACATATTTGCAAATGGATTATTGAATTACTACCTCTCTTGCACTATTCTCTTGCACTACTACTCATCGATCAAATTCAAATTTTTCATTGAAAAAAAATTGAAGGAAAAAAAAAAAACTGTAACGCTACGTTTAAAATGACACTTTAATTCTAAATGTTTTTATTTTATTCAAAAATATATATATAATAATGTACATAGATGTATTCTTTTTACACAACTGTCTTATTTGGTACTTTAGCAAGCACATCAAATGAACCAGTACCCACGTTACTCAATTTACCAACCACAATTCTAGCGGAAGGACTCTCCAACTCTTCACGTTCGTTATCTAAAACGGCCTTGGTTAAGAATTGACATGTAGTTTCGTAAGACATCTTCATTAATGAAGATGTGGAGGTTTCCATACCTTGTCTGTTGAAAGCTAAATATGTACCTTGTCTTGTCATCATATCAGCAATTAAATCTAAATGACGGAATGAAACAGAAATAGCATAACGTGAGAAAACGTTATTAATTTCATTAACAATTGTGTTTCTAGCGGCTTCCACACCGTAAACTTTCAAAACAGCGGAAACATCATTAGAAGTGATACCATCCACACCAATGAAATCTTCTTGATCCCACATGGCTTGGAAGTTAACACCTTCAGTGACCAAAACACGTTTACCATTTTCTGGTTCTGGGTGAACACAACGGTCAATGAATGGAACTTGTCTAATAATAGATTTTCTACAAATATCTTCCACAATGTTAACCATTAACAATTTTTCAGTGTCAGCAGCTAATTCTAATTTAAATTCACACCATTTACCTTCTTCATCATCGAAATTGTACTTGGTGATAAATCTATGAGATGCTACAATGGCGGATTGACGATCACGTTGAGTCTTAGTCATATTCTTGTTAGCATCTTCAATGGCTTTACTTATAGTACCATCCATATCCACATCTTCATCAGAATCAGATTCAGATTCAGATTCTTTATCAGAATCCATATCTTCTTCATCAGAAGATTTTTCAGCTTGTCTCATAGTTTCAATTTCCTCTTCGTCAGGTTCTTCGTAAGAAACAGCTTGCTTAGTCTTCTTGTGGTATTCTTCTTCATCGTTATCACCATCAATCTTCTTAGATGAAACTTCAGAAGTAGATTGTAACACTGGAACAGCAACACCAACATCTGGACCCACCAATTTTCTTTGTTTTCTAATTTCTTTCAAGATACCAGTTTCCAATGAACTTAAGAAATATGTAGCGACCACATCTTGTAATTCTTCCTTAGAGACATCATATTCTTCACTGTATTCAGATTGATCAAAGAATTTCATATTAATAATGTATGAACGAGATGCAGCTTGTGTACGAGTAGAAGAACCAGAAGTTTCCACCACAGTAATCTTATCAATAACTTCAGATAATAGAACCTTAGAGATAGACTTACTGAAAGTATCAGCTTGTTCATCAGTGACATCATTCAAGATTGGTAATGTCATTTGTGGAGTCTTAATAGCAGCAGAAGCAGTCATAATAATTTCTCTCATACGAGGAATACCTAATGTCACATTAGCAGCACCGTGACCAGCAAAATGGAAAGTGTTTAATGTCATTTGAGTAGATGGTTCACCCACGGATTGAGAGGCAATAATACCAACAGCTTCACCGGGACTAATTAAAGAACGCATATATTTCAATTGCATTAATGCTCTGAATTTCTTTTCATTGACATTTTCATGGTTCTTGAATAATTTAGAGTTACCATCAATAAAACTTTCTAATTTATCTTGGAAATTTTCAGAGACAGAACCTAAATATTTAGCTGGGTTGTATTTAGCCAATACTGGATCGTATTTTGGAACTTGTTTGTAATGAGCTTCTTTGCTATGCTTCTTTCTGTACTTCAAAGTCTTCTTAGAATATTTCAAAGCACTTTCGACATCTAAATGTTCGATTAATGCAGATGGGTTGTATTTCTTTAATAATGCATCGTAATTGTCCAAACAGAAATCAAATTTGGTCATGTGAGATTCCTTGGTAACATCCACGGAATCACCACCGTATAAGAATTGAATCAAAGAACCGTCACCGTCTCTAATACTGTTATCGTAAGAGACATGAATACCTTCCAATTGTTTGGTCAAACAACGTTGTAAATAACCAGATCTAGAAGTCTTAACGGCAGTATCAATTAAACCTTCACGACCAGCCATACAATGGAAATAATATTCTTGTGGTTTAATACCAGAGTAGAAACGACCCTTAACGTAACCACCAGCCATAGCATCAGTTTCGTATGGTTTGAAACATGGTAATGTCTTACCACTGACCATGACGGGTACTCTTCTACCTTCTAAAGCTTGTTGACCTAACAAACACATAATTTGGGAAACGTTAACGTTAGAACCTTTAGCACCAGACAAAGCCATAGCTTGCATAGAATTGTAAGGGAACTTCTTCATTGTACCAGCTGGAACACAAGTGGACACAACATTAGATGTAACACTATTAACCTTGGAGGAAGTAACAGCATCAAGAATACCTGATTTGTTAGAGTCACGTAAAATTTCTTCTAAACGTTTCAATAATTCAGGATCATCAGCTGGGGTATCTTCAGGTAAGTTAGTAACTTCAGCAGCAGCTATACGACCAGTATCGACAGAAGTCTTCAAGATATCATTTCTATTCTTGTTACCTTCAGCAGTTAAACGTAAATCATCCATACCACAAGTTAAAGCAGTGTGCATAATGTAGTTAGTGAAAAGTCTACCTAAGACAGAAAGAACCTTAGCAGCCACATCAGGACCGTAAACTTCATGTAAAGAATGGACAATACCGTATTTGGAAGAACCGTATTGATTCTTATCTAAAACACCACATAATAATTCACCATTCTTGAAAAGAACAGTGTTTTCAGTGGAACCTTTACCCCAATATTCGTTCTTAATCTTGTTATCAGAAGTTAAATTAATACCTGGCATATCAGCTGGAGTCACATTTAATAAAACAGTAGTAATAATTTGTTTACCGGTCCAAAGTGGGACTGGTTTAACAACAGCAGGTGGCACAGTGAATAACTTGAATCTAGTAGCATGACCATCTTCTGGACGAATACAACTGTAAATATATTGTTGATATTGTTCTCTGGTGAAGAAAGAATCTTTATTGGTTAACCAAACACCGGCAGAAATATGATCTTGAATTAAACCTCTTACTGGAGAACCAGAAGTTGGAGTCAAATATTGAGAATCAGTGTTAGCTAAGTTGAATGCTTCAGCTCTAGCGTTTTCATTTTGTGGGAAATGCATATTCATTTCATCACCATCGAAATCGGCATTGTAAGCACCAGTGTTAGCATAATGTAGACGTAAAGTCTTTTCACCAGGTAAAACTCTAACTTTATGACCCATCATAGAAGCTTTATGTAAAGTTGGTTGACGATTCATAATGACAATATCTCTGTTCTTGATATGACGGTAAACCTTCTTGTTTAAAGTGTGAGTGGCACCACCATGAGATGATGGAGTCATCAATTGGTTGGCTAAAGCTTTACGTTGTTCTAAAGTCATACCGATCAAAGACACTAAAGAACCATCTTCATTTTGAATTTGTAAAGCACCTGGCCATTTATCTGGACCATTAATCACAGCTTGACGCAATTCAGCAATGTTGTAAGCGGTGACAGGTTCTGGATAAGTCAATTTAGTGGCAAACACAGGTGGGACACCAATTTCGTTAGTTTCAATATTTGGATCTGGAGAAATAACGGAACGAGCAGCGTAGTTAACACGCTTACCCATCATATGTTTTCTGAATAAACCTTCCTTCTTTTCTAAAGCTTGCTTAACACCTGGAACTGGTACTTTAGCACTGTTACCTTGAGCCTTAGTAGAATCAATGAAAGCGTTAACATCATTTTGAATGGTGACAAATGCATTCATTAATCTACTGAAGATGATTCTTCTATCATCCACTGAGACCTTATCCTTTTGTAATTTAGACATTTCATCATTTAAATCTCTAATTAATAATGAAGTAGTTAAAATCTTGGAAAGCAATTGATTTTGAGAATTTTCATGAATTTCTTCGCCTAATTTGGATGGTAAACGGAATCTAGTTGGTGGAACCACGATAACATCCATAAAGAAAGTGTCAGATGAAACGTATTTTCTTGATAAGTTTGGTCTAGCATGGAAAACGTATTGTAACACTTGTTGTTCAGATTTAAACACAGCATTCAAGATATTTCTCACTTCAGTGGATAAAATATAAGTGGAACCAGATTTTGGTCTAGCAGATGGATTTCTACCGATATTGAATTCAGATTCACCTTCAGTGGTTTCTTGACCTTCTAATTGTTTAGCTTGGTTTTGCTTTCTAATCATATCTTGACGAACAAACCCTTTAACTCTGTTATTAGTCAATTGTTTATCAGTTAAAGCAGTTTCGAAAATCTTAGTAAACCCATCCTTTCTGAATTTTGGTGAGAACATAGAACAGTTATCACACTTAGGTCTAGACAAGATTCTTCTATGGAATTCATGAACCAATTTTTTTCTTTCAGCGTTAACAGTGGCAGTGAAAGTACCTCTTTCAGTGGTTCTACCATCAGATAAAGCCTTAGCAATACATAAATCGACGTATTCGTTACGTTTAATTCTCAATTTCTTTAAATCTTCAGATGAGGCAGACATGGATTTCTTACCCTTTGGCTTTTCTTCGAAAGCGTTATCTTCAGTGGCTTCATCGTCATCTTCTTCATCATCATCTTGAATAGTAACACCTGAAACTTTAATGTCTTCCAATCTGTAAGCTTCATCGACTAACCCGTATTGTAACAATTTCAATTTCATAGCGTACAAATGAACTTCGATAGATCTTAATCTGAATTTATGACAGAACAAACAAGAACTTCTCAAATAAATGTACAATTCATTGAAAAACAATGGGTTGTAACATGGTACAGGTAATTCAATGTGACCCAAATGGCCCGGACAAAATTTCTCGTCCAACCCACAAGTGGCACACAAGTTTCTTAAGAAAGCACCTAATGATAAATCGTAAAGACCACTAGAGATTGGGTGACCCAGATTATCCAACACCGTGGGGTTTGTGATTTGCTTGGCAGAAAGTCCTCTGATGTCCTTGGAGGACAGGACACTGAAGTCCACAGACGTGATCTCGGACCCAACTGGCTTGGAGATATCCATTGTTAACCTTTCTTGCTTACTGGATCTTTCCCTCCTGGAACAGAAACAGCGATGGTTATAACTCATCGCAAATTTTTTTTTTTTTCATATTAAAAATTTTTCATATCGCGTCGCACGGTGATGTTATTCGGGTAAACAGTGTCAGATTACCATATTAAGTAAAATAAACAAAATATATTAAAGTGTGTTTGCTGCTGGGCGGTTAAAGGAGATCAACGATGTCAGCTCCGAGTTTGCAGACGACTGCTTTGGTCACAGAGCATCTGGGGTACCCGCCTGTGTCTCTGTTGGACGATATTATCAACTGTGTAAATGATTTGATGTACAAATGTACTTCTGCCATGGAGACGTACCTGTTGAAGAAAAGTAGTGTGCAGGGGAGGGATTACAGTGAAGAGATCAAGATTGGTGTGGCACAATTAGAATCGCTGTTGGAACACTCCGTGGATAAGAATTTCGATAGGTTGGAATTGTATGTGTTGAGAAATGTATTGACCATCCCACAGGAGTTGATTAAGGATAACGTTTTCAGATTGAAGCATCAGAAGGATCTGTTGATTGCTGATGCCACTGTTAGAGCTACCAGTGAAAGTGTAATACGAGATAAAATTGTGCAATTGGAGAGAGAATTTGATAAAAATGCACAATTACAATTGAGAATTAAACAAGTGCAAACCGTTAAACGTCAAGTGGCCAAATTTAAATTGATGGTACACAAATTCTCCCAATTGAACGGTACAGAATTGTCTAACGTGTATGATTCATTGGCACCCTTGGATGATAGTATGAAATTGTTAACCAAACAATTACGACAATTATATGTGGCCAATGAAGAGATATGTTCTATGGATGAATTGAAAGATATATTGAATAAAGATAATCAAGAGAGTAGAGTCAATTATATTAATGACACTGTCAGTAAGATTGTTCACTCTGATAATGTTCCAATACGGCATGGTAATGATATTAATATAATAATACAAGATCCTGAAATTAATCAAATTTAAAAACTGTAAAGAATATATATACTATAAATCTATTTCAAATATTTATTAAAATTATTGTCATTTAACCAACCAATTTTTTCAAAGGCAGCATATAATCTTGATGCTTTGTTAACATCGATCTTACAAGCCTTTTGTGCATCGGTCCTTCTAAAGGGTAAACCTAATTTAAACTTACTTACTTTCTCCAAGAATAATCTTCTCTTCGAATCCAAATAAAGATCACAAGGCAATCTTAATATCGATGATAAATATAATTCAGCTGGGTGTAAGCGATCACGTAGGGGATCGTTAGAAAGATTTAATGGTGAACCCTTCCATTCCACTTTCAAACATTTAACGTTGTTCGATGGTAATGTAGATAAATCAGGTGAGTAATCTGGTAATTTTTCCCAAGATACATTTGGTATATATCGAGGCACTAAAGATACTAATGATTGTGAAGCCAAAGTTGTGGTGGCAGGTGATGACATGGTTAGTCTATGATGGTATGGTGTAGGTGAACGATTAACCCTAGTGTCATTTTGAAATTGTCTCCGGGCAATAAACCTTCTTAATCTATTATCTTTATAATTTTCTAAAGTACCATCATTCCTTGTATAATAAGATCTGGTATTACCACTATTTTGTTTCCCCTTGGAATGGAATATTCTATAATTTTCAAATAGTCCCTTAGTAGCATACCTGTATCTCTTAACAGTTTGATTTGGTTCCCAACTTTGCTTCACAAATATTATATCGTCGTCACTTTTGTTCTTGTTACTCTTCTCTTTATTCAATGTTAATAATCCCTTAGGGATACTCTGAACAGTGGGACCCAATTTAGGTGACATTGGTGGAGATGGCATGTTTATATTATTACCACTGCTAGTATCATTATCTTCAGTGTCGTATATTATGGAGTCTATATTGGAATCTGAAAGCGATGTGGTACCCTTCGACCCACCAGGTTGCGGCAAGGAAGATCCCAGCGGTTGATAGATCCTTAAATCAGGCACACTCTTAGTGTTCAATTGAACATGTTCCTGTACTGGTGAATGTAAATGTGATTGTAGTGTCATTGTCGTTGCTTTAGCAAATACGTAGTTGTCCCTGTTGTATTAGTCATCCCCTTGCCAATCCGTTATCTATCAAGTTCTTTAAATAACGATGAGACGTGCGGCTGTGCAGTAAAAGGGGGTCTCTCGCGACGCCACAGTCACGTGCAGGGGCGTACCATAGATCAATGAAACAATGGGAACTACTGTTAACTGGATGTTGTCATATGGTGTATTGTGTAGTGAAAGGGACTATAACGCTTGTTCTTTGCAATTGTTGTTCTTTATTCAAAGATTATATAATAAAGATATACGTAGTTTCCTTCAGTGAAAAAAAATTGAAAATTGAAAAATATTGAAAATTTAAATACGATGACCAAATACAATACAATTATCGCTATAATCCACTCGAGATGGTTCGTTTAAAGTCCAGATATATACTGTTTGAAGTGTTAACACCCCCCACTGCAGGTTCTCGCGTGCCCGAAACATCACAGGAGATCGTATTGTCACATCACAGACCGTGTCCACAAGAGATATCGTCAAAGACTTTGTTACAACAGATACGACACAGTTTACAGACTAATTTTGGTGATTATGGGCGAGGGAAAGTTGGGTCACTGTTGCAATTGAAATACTTCTCGAACAATACAGCTACAGGGATCATTAGATGTCATAGAGAAGATACAGATATGTTATTGGCCACATTGATGCTTATAGATTCTGTGGACACCGTGGGGAATATTATTATAAACCCAGTGAAAGTCAGTGGGACAATTAAGAAGATTGAACAACATTCAATAAGAAGAAGTGATAAATTACTTGCACTATTGAATAAATCAAACAATAATATAGCATCGACAAATTTGATTAATGATTTCACTGCAATATCAGATGATGAAAATGATGATTAAACATATATAAATCGTGTGTGTAATAAGTATATAATCATTCCTGCGTCTCTGCTTTACTGAATTCAACGGGTCCATTATTCATAACACCTTCGTCTTTACCACCATCTTTATTATTATTATGTTTCACTTTATATATACTGTCAATGTCTTGTTGAACAAATAATGGATTGTCGTATACGTTATCTGTATGGTATTTGGTAACAGCACCTTTAGTAAATAATCGAGAATCATAACTGACAGTATCAGACTCTGTACCAAGTTTAGGTTTCCCAGTGTCTAACTCCACTCTAGACGATATGTCTCTATCTTTAATTGATCCTCTCGTCATTTTACCTCGATTATATCTCACTTCTTTAGCAATCTTGTTCAATTTCTCTTCACGTTCACGAACTGCTCTGTTTAATTCAACCACTTTGGCCTCATTCTTTAATTGTAATCTTATTCTAGCATCATGATCTGCTTGTTCAAGAGCATCTGCCAATTCAATGAAACCTTCACTGATATCATGTTTGACCACTGCAGGGCCCTCAGCACGTACTGATGTGGTGTAACCTTTGGGATTCTTCCATCGAGATACAAATGTAGGGATTTGCCAATCTTTCTTCTCTTGTGCAGTGGCCGTGGTCGTTGTTGTACCGGTGGTGTGTAATTGCGGTTGTATAGCTTCATCTTCATTTGAAGGGACGTAAGATTTCTTGGCACGTCCACGTTTAGATGGTTGTAATGGATCATGCACTTGCGTCACTATATGCAACCTACGTCCATCGGGCATAGTGACCACATCTTTATTATTTTCTCCTGTAGTGGTTTTATCATTCTTTTTGGATTGTTTCTCTAACAGTGACTTAAAATGGTTTGCAGTCTTATAATACGATTCTTTAATCTCTTCATTACTTGGGTATGGTACCTCCATATTGAAATCACGTTGTCGTAGTGGTATAAAATCTTGGAATTGTACTCTGGAGGCTATACGTTGATACGATTCTTCAATATCCGTGGACTTCTCTACATCTTCATTAGAATCTGTCAAAGCTTTCACTATATCACTATTACGATGTTTATTATCTTGTTCATTCGTTTGATGTTTAGGTGGTGGTAATAATGAACTGAATGACATATTTGTATGTGTTTATGTCTATATATCTGTCTTTTACTTAGTGATGAGGTTTTCCAATCTTTAAATTTTTCAAATATTTAATTAATTATATAAATTTTGTTATTTACAAAACAAACACTGTATATGACTATAACACTATCATCACACCCTCGTTTAAATCATTAATATCATTAATCTGTTACATATTCATCTAAATATTTATAAATTTATCTTAACTTATCACGAATTTTTGAAGCAAAACCACGACCTGGTGACTGCTTAGCTACTTCTAACCCTTCATCCAGCATGGCTAAGATTCCCGCTTTACCTTCACCTTTCTTTTCACTACCATCATTGAAATTTTCTCTTAAACTTGTTCTAAAGGCAACACCTTCTTGATTGAATTTTTGTCTCAATGAATTATTCACATGTGGTGGTATTGGTGGATAATGTAAAACAGGTGGTTTCTTATACCAACCTTTCCTCTTGGGTTTAGGATTCTCCGCAGCAGTCATTGGTGGCACCCCTGTAAATCTCACTTTCTTTGTAGTGGAATCTACAACTTCCCCCAATTCGATATCATCTATAGTTAGATCATTGAATTTTAATCTTTCAGGTTTACCCATATTACTAATATCAATATTATCAATTTTTCTATATCTATTGGATGGAGTGGGTGACACTGCAGAATAACCAGGGCTCGTTATTATTTTACTACTTCTTGCATTTGGTGTTAAATTCAGCGCTGGAACACCATTACTACTTTCACTGTTTACACTTGAAGATCTAGATCTGTTTCGACTAGAATGGCCGCTGCTATTAGATATATGTCTGGCCAAATCACCACTCATTAGTTTTTTCATAGTATCTTGAACCAATTTTTGATTTAATGCATCACTAGCCTCTAATGAATTAGAACGTTTATAATCAGGTACACTTGGTGGTTTATATGCGTTTGTAGAGGGGGCCGATTGTAATGATGAAGATCTAGGTCTTCCCTTCTTTACAGAACTAGCTCTTCTAACTGGAGCAGGGGAGCTATTTTGCTTCCCTTCATCTCTAGCTGCAGAAGTGTTACAAGTGGTGGCACTGGTGGTAGCCGTAGTACTGCGTATTTTAATTGATGGAACACGTTCAATGATCGATGATCTACGTGACACTCGAGGAGAACTAGCATTGGAATGCTTTTGTTTAGAGTTTGTTCTCGATATTGGAGCCAAGGTCAAATTAGAAATACGTGGTTTATCTACAGATGATCTTCTACTTGTATTCATTGGAGATAATGATGTTACTGAAGATGGTGATGAAGATGATCCATGTGTCATGGGTATTTTAATCTTGGGTATTTGAAATCCATCTCTGCCATTTAACAATTTAATTTCATTCATCATCATCCCCGGTGGTGGTGATGAAGGCATTGATGAAGATGCAGATGACATCATGGATGAAGATAATGACATACTCATAACACTATCATTTCTTTGATGTATAGTGTTATTAATTTTTTCAAAATGTGATAATTTATCCACGGATCTTCTCTCTGTTAACATCCTTTGTAATTGATCATTGTCTTGTTCAGCAAATTTTTCCAAAGATGATGTGTTACTCTTAATAAATTTCCACATAGTTAACCATGTGGAAATAGTTTGTAATGCAAATCTAACGGAAGGTACATGCTTCGAGACTGAATTCTTGTAGAGATCTACTATAACGTTCATGGAAGTGTAAGGTATACCATTCTTGGAATAATTTTCCAATTCTTTGATTAAGATATTAAAATTACTCAAATTTGTAGCAGAACATAAATTTTCTAATTTATCCAATGTTCCCTCGTATTCAAAAACATTTTTACTGATTAATTTTATCTTAGGATCTTCAAAATAACTTTTATTAGGTAAATACACTTGTCTGGTTAATGCTATTATAATTGAGTAAATGTTATACACTCTCAATAATAATGCATAGGTACGATGAAGTGTGAAATTGAAATTCGGTAGAAATTCTTTGGAATGTTTAGATGTAGGATTTTTGGAATATTTGCTTAATTGATTGTAATAAGTTCTTAATTGCGGGAAAATTCTTTTATTAATGAAAGTGGTAAATTTGTCAGTCACTTGCCATTGTAATTTTAAAAATGATGTTAATGATGTATCCTTTTCTTTATCATTTATAAGTACAGCAAAATCTAAGGCAAGTGCCAATTCAAATGGCCGTACCAAGTCATCCACATAACTTATATTAAAATTAGATTGCTTTTCTGTAACTTCATATGGTCTATTATAATTAACAGTTCTTTCTATTTGTAATTGTCTTAATCTTTTATTGTACAAAGAGATTGAATTTACTGTAATCACTTTCAAGGAATTCAATAATTTCCATTGTAATTCAGAATCATATATGTTTTCCTTATAAGTTTCAAAATCGTTAATTGTAATATTAGGGAAACTAATTTCTAAGTCGATTGCTGTGGTAGACAATGGTGGATTGATTTCACTTAATTTACACAGTTTGAATTGACACAATAAATCGTATCTTTTCTTAATTAAAGGGTGGATGTTAAACATATGTCCCTCACAAAGTGATAAAACGTAATTTATTAAAGGAATGATTGAACTGTTCACTTTCTTTTCATTATTAGGTTTTAAATTCTTCTCTAACACGTTCAAGATCCTTGATATCTCTTGAAGCTTGTAAAGGGCAGATTTATATTGTATTAATTTAACGTCAAACGCATCTAGCCCAAAGGGACCGTGTATAGACGTTACTGTAGCGTGTGCGGCAGCTTTAGCAAACATTATCAGATGTTTATTTTATAAGTTTCCAGTGGCAGAATATATGTGAGTCACAATAATAACCACACGTCAAATAATACCTTAGAATACCTTGTTTGCCCCTATCTGTGTGTCTTGAATAGGTTGAGCAGTTCTCGAAACGCGGATCTTCTTAAAAGTTGAGTCTGTGAGTCAAGGGTCAATCGAATGTACGTTTAAATGCAAACTGAAAGACGGGATGTTCAATGTTAGTGCCGTTCCAAATCCGACGATAAACTGATATACGTGCCCACTTTGATTCCACGATAAACAAAACACTGGTGCGTTCCCTGCATATTCGGTTTGTTCATCTCGAAATAAAATGGACTGTTTTTTCATTGAAAAGGGGCCCACCCGCGCAGCCCTAACGCGGCTGTGCAGCGTAAATGGCAAAAACGCACTATGAAAGGGGTTAGGGTTACGTCTATTTATACTATATATGAGTGTGGGGTTATTCTATTTACACAGTTCTACAATGTGGTTCAATATGGGCAAATTGTACTCTGGTATGATGCTGAGCACCTCGTGCTCCGGTGTGGTGCGTAGAGGCACCAAAGTCTTGTGGTCATCGTCGATGATCGGGTTCTTGAAGACGTTGACCTCCATTTGCAACGTTAAGGGCTGTTTCACTTTCTCCCGCTTGATCATGTTATTCAAATTGTTTAACACGTCGTGAGGGATTACAGATTCAAACTGTGTGGGTTGGTATTTCTTCAACATGGTTTGAAATTGCACAGGGTTCAACAAATAACATAAATCGTTCACAATTTGGAAATCTTGTAAATTTGATATTCTCATTTGTAAAAGTTTAGCGGCTTGTCTCAAATGGGGCAAGTCCCTCGTAGGTGAGATGGAGATGTCATGTTTCAAGAACCATTCATCCAGGGATTTAATGTTGTTATCCAAATAAAAACCTAATTTCCATGATAACCCATAGAATTTCACACATAAATCATTGAAACATAAGGAATCAATGAATTGTAAAATATTGGAAATGATTGAACTCATTAAACTGTTTTCAATTTCAAATAATTTAGCATTCTTGACAAATTCATAGAAGAAAATTAATAAATGAGTCAATTTCTTATCTGTAGAGGCAATCTTATTGTCTCTAGCGAAATTGGATGGGGAACCCAACAATGCATTGGAGACACTAACTTCATATCTAATGTATTTAATCACTTTTTTCATCCATGAATTGAATATATTGATAACCATATTATTGGAATCATGTTGTATCTTATAATGAGGTTCATTGGCTTCTGAATGTGCAGTGATAAATAAATGAATTTGGAAGGCATTACTTAACCAAAATAATCCATCGGATATCAAATTTTTCTCCTCTTGTAACCCATTAATGTTCTCCTCAATGGTATGAATAGTGTCTTTGAAATAAATTTCTAAATCATTGTAAAGACCCATATCGATAAATTTTTGTATAATAAATGTAATCACTTGTGATGGATATAATGCAGATTTTTCTTGAAGATCATTGGCATTTTTGGGCACTTTGTAACTCTTCAAGAAATCACAGTTAACTTCTTTATTCAATTCATTGGTATTCATTAATAAATTGGCTAATTCATCATTAAAATTTTGTGGGGTATCATTCTTCATAGTTTCAATGCCCAACCCAATTGGAGGATGGTCATTAAATTTAGGAAGTGGTTTGTTTGAATCTTTAACAATGGAACTTAAACTGTTGACAATATTAGAAATTTCTTCAATGCTTTGTTGTAATGGTTTATCTTGAGATTTGGGCGAAATTCTATCGTTCTCTTCCAATTTCTTCAAATGAGATTTTATTTGATCTAAATAATGCTTGTGGGCTTTACTAACTCTATCGATTTCCATTTTACCGCCCTTTAATTTATTGGTAATAGTATCTAAATCATTGGCCAATTTTTGATATGTTTCATCTGTTGATAGTGTTCCATTGTTCTGGAAATCATTGATGTAATCCTGGATGGTCTTATTATCCTTTATCTTAGACACTAATGATTGGATAAAAATGACAAATTCTGCAGTTAATTTAGCTTCAGGAGAATTTTCAAATTTGGAACTCTCTTTCAATTTAGCAAATTGAATTTGTGCAATTTTCCTCCTGAACAATGATTGAACTGATATGATACTATTTCTTGTTTGTTCAAAATTTCTTCTCTGTATTAATCCTCTCATCTTACTTTGAACTAAGATAGAAGCTCTATTTTCAATCTCTTTCTGTACCCTACGTTTAACTAGATTGGTCTTTAATTGAGATTGTAATTGCAAGATCAATTGCAATTTCGTTTCATATTCTCGTTGAAGTTGTTTACCTCTTAATAACGATTGAATTAAAATTGCTGATAAAGTCTTGAATTCAAAGTCCACTCTATCACGAACCAATTTACCTCTAATGTTATTTTGAGTAGTCTTGATGGATTCTTGAATTTGTAAATATTTTTGTCTATAATATCTACCTCTAATTTTCTTTTGAATCTTAACCATTAAGACATTCAATGTATCAGATCTCAATTTTTCCAAATATGCAAGCATACCAGCTTTGAAGAAGATTTTAGTTTTCCCAATTTGATAAGTGTTAGTATCTTCAATAGTGGTAACAAGGATTTCCTTAACAAAAATTAATAAGTCCTCTTCAGTTGTATCATCAGACATATATTTTGACCATATCTCCGATGGGATTAAGAAATAATATCTTTGAACAAATTCTTTAAAAGTCCATCTAGATGGGAACCCAGCACATGAAATTTTAATAGTCTCTAAGACACCACAGGCTCTCAATTGCGACAAAACCATTAGATTGTCAAATTTCCAAGCTTCTTTATTAGAATTAGGTTTGATACAACGAATATAATGTGCACTAGTGGAGTTAATGATAGTCATTAAATCCATAAGTGATTCTTTAAACACAGAACCTAAAGTAGGTTTCCTTTGTATCACTCTTCTTGGACCTGGTCTATTGGCAATTTCTTCTTCCTTCTTTTTAGCAATACTTTCTTGAACACGTTCTAAATTGTCTAAGATTAATTTTAAAGTTTCATTTGTGGATCCCTTCAACACTTCCAATTGATTTTCAGAGACTGTATCTCTATTTTTTTCTATAAAACCTTCAATGTCGTATGTGACATCATGTGCATAATGACTAACCACGAATTTAGTTTGGCCAAATCTTGGTTTACTGAACACTTGATTGGTAGGTGGTTTATCAAATGTTTGATACAATTTGGATGTCCAAGCTTCATCAGAACCTGCAGGTAGTCTACTTTCTTCATCTAACAAAGATAAGATCCCCAATTTATTTTCAATAAGATCAATACATGGTTGATTATCGTTAAATTCAATAAAGGACCATTCAATTTCTTCTTTTATATATTCTTCTTGTTCTAATTTGAAAACGTGTTGATTAAACTCTTGTTGTAATTTTTCATTAGCGTAATTGATACAAAATTGTTCAAAAGAATTTTTTTCAAAATGTTCAAACCCATAAATATCCAAGACACCAATGAATGATTTCACTTCGTCATTCGAGGCCATATCTTCAAATTGACTGTTTATATTTGCAACCAACCAATCAAACAAAGCGGCATAAATGAATTTTGTCACTGAGTCTCTCACTACCACAGCTTGATTGTAATTTAAATTGGAGACAATTTTTTCAGAACTGGTATTAATTTGTTTCTTGGTGATCCATTTAGCGAAATTGAATGAATCAATACCTAATAAATCACATGCAATTTGTAAATTTTCATCAGTGGATGATAAAGAAGCATCATTTCTTGTCTTCTTGATTTCAATGTTACCAATGTGTAATATACCAGCCAAAATTTTAAAAATTTGTAATTGAGTGTCATTGGTAATACCAATTAATTCTAATGCATTAGTAGTAATCTTAAATTCTTCACCGTCATCTAAATTAGCAATCTTACTATCGCCACCTTGATTTGTGTAGAAAAAATCATCTGTCGATGTCAAATGTAATTGTTCTTTCAAATCAGGAGATAAACCTTCTAACATTTGATAAAAAATGTGATAATTTCTTTCATATTGTGGTTGGAAAACTAATCTTGATCTTTCTAACAAGTATGTCTTCACATTAGCCCCCACGATCTTAGTGTCTTTATTGAATGAAATGGATAAATATTTACCAAATCTGGAAGAGTTATCGTTTCTAGTGGTCTTAGCATTACCAAAGGCTTCCATAATAGGGTTTGTCGCTAGGATTTTCTGTTCAATATCGGACATTTCATGATTATGATTATTTTCATCTTGAACAGAAGCATAATAACGCATAATATATTTAGCGGAGACTGTTTTCCCTGCACCAGATTCACCACTGACAATAATTGTTTGATTTTTCTGTTCATTAATCATTTGTCTATACGCTTCATCAGCAATGGCAAACAAATGTGGAGACAATTCTTCTCTTTTCGCCTTAGAATATTTACGTATCAGTTCTTGACTGTACAATGAGTCTACATTGGCGAATGGATTCGTGGCGATCAATACAATACCAGAATAAGTGTAAATGTTTTGTTGGGCAAATCTTTCCTTAATGGCATGCAACACGGCAGGTTCATTCAAATATGACAACGAGGTCAAATCATCAGTGTCCTCCAATATGGGTGGGTTTCTCAACAGGGGTAAATTGGCATCATTGCCCTGAATATCTTTAGTCTCTAAAGTGACAATTTCACCGCCATCATCCAGCGATAATTCGATATGAAACAACCCGTCCACCAATTCGTTCCTCGTAACTTCTGCAGACACCCATCCGTGCTCCTCGCTCGGGTACCAACAACGTGTCCCCACTGTAAACGGCATAACTGTGGTCATATGGGGGGTGCTGGATCAAAACACTTGGCAACTCTTCGAGAGTCTGAAAAATAAATAAATAGTTACAGATCGCAATTACATAAACTGTCCGGACAGGGCGGGTTGTGTCCGGGCGTGACGGGGTCACTGTCCGGATCCGAAAAGGGGTGGTTCTGTCCCGGACGCTACCGGGTCCGGGCCGGACAGTCGAATAATGGAATAATATATTTAAATCCGGGGATTTAGTTATTAGTCAAAGTAGTGGTGGTGATTGTAGGAGTGGTATATCAGTATCAATATGGATTTATTAATAGCAAGAATGGAGGATCCCAATTTTAAAATGGGGACACCTCTACCGAAACAGAAGTTGGCCCGGAGAATCTCGCAGTCTCGAGCCAGTGAGGCTTCACCAAGACGAAGATCAAGTGTGTCGTCCCCCGTGGAATATAGAATAAAGCATTCAGATCCCATGCCCATTATTACCGTGTTTGATGAAGCTGAACCGATAAAATTAAAGAAATCACGTAAAAACACTGGTCATGTGAAGAATATTTTTACCACTTTAATTGATCAAGAGAATGAAGAGATTAAAAAGGCTAAAGAAAGACACAGAGAACATCATCATGCTCATAATGCGCATCATATTGCTGTAGCAGATTACACTTCGGCAGCTACAGGTACGTTTAGTGCTAGTATGTTCAAGAAGAAAAATAATAAAGGTCAAGATAATAATGACAGTTGTAGTTCTTGTGAAGAGGAAGAACAACAACAACAGGATGAAGAGGCAATAGTTTCAGGAAACTCTGCTATTAGTATATCGAGTAAAGATAAAATAATACCAGAGGTGAACTTGCCTTCTCTTAAGATAGATAATAAGAATAATTTAGCATTGAAAAAACATAGACACCATAAGAGACATGGTTGTGATGATTCTAAAGATACTTCATTTATGGATGATAATAAAAGATTAGTTCATCAATTTTTACAATCTATGGCACCACCATCAAAAAATCAATTGCAAAAACAAGGTATGCCCTTCATTAGTGAAACACCTTTAATGTCTTCTGTAGCATTGAGTAAAAAATCTTTAACAGCGGACACTAATGTTTTACCATCAAATAAATCATTACAAAGTTTATTATATCATGATTTAGAAGATTCACCAGATGATAGTATATCACGTTTGTCAAGATCAATATATTCTTCATCTTCATCCTCTTTATCATCATCAAGTTCTTCCTCCTCATATTCGGATGAACTGTCCTCCATTACCCCCTCCACAGAAGATTTAACAAATGGAATTATAAAAGGGCAAGAAAATAATAGTAAAGGTACCACCACACTTTCCTTGGATCGTTACGATGTGGATTATTATCAAAGACATATTGGGTTACTATTGACAAAATTTGATGTAATGATGAAGACTAATTTAAAGGACGTTATATTAAAGAGAGAAACTGATTTCCAAAAGAATATTGCCAATTTTGATAATTTAGTGGAGAACGTTACATCTTTGAGAGCTGAAGTTGTTGGATTGTACACTTTGATCAAAACTGATTATATGTCAATGTTAGAGACAGATTTTGATCAATCAAAGAACGACTCATTCCTTTCCCAATTGTCTGTCACGGTAGAAGGGAGTGTTAAACAATTGAAAACATTAGAAAATAGAATGGCTGTAGCTCAAGAAAAATTGACTCAACAGAAAAATGAATTAAACAAAATGTCTCGTTTATTAAATTTAGAGAAAACCATTATAGAGTCAAGAAACTCCATGGGTGTGTTGTACAGATACAGGTATATGATTTTTGACATATTATCTTTAATTATAATAATATTCTTTGGCATCCTACTGAAGAATTTATTTTGTCATTTCCTAAGATAAAAGAACCCCCCATTAAAAGAAACAATTATATATTTATATATTCATGTAATCCTATTTTATGCATTAACTGAAAACATTATTTTAAAATTATCATTCAAATTTATGATATTTTGTAAATTCTTTAATGGATTATTATTAATTCATCCATTTATTTTTCATTTCTCAGTGAAATTTAAAAAAGTGTAATAATAAGTCATTGAAACCTAAAGTAGATCACATACAAATATGGCTATAAGTGTGGCTACCGTCAGTTTGGGGAGGAATACGGTTCTTCCCTTGCGTATATTTATCAATAGAAAACAGCTACTACACAATAATTCTTCTAAACCGATTTTTGAAGCGCCATTACTATCAAATAATTCCATTGTTTCATTGAAATCTCCCACAACAAGGATATACATCTCGAATAAAGACATGGAGTCACTGTGTAACGAACTAAAGAATGAACTTTTCCTTATTGTGCATCATTTGACATCTCCATTCATAATGGATGGTGCACTTTCCAAATTAAAGATAGGACAAAGTATATCCTTTGAAAATAAGATCTTGGAAAAGATACTGGGGGAATCACCAAAGGATTCATATTTAGAATGTAATATTGATACCATTACTAGAATTGCAAAATTTAAATACAAATTACATTTCAAAAAGAATTGGGAAGTAGAGATTTTTATTAATAATATAAGGAAACTTTCCAGAATTAGACAATTCTTGTTATTTCAAAATATTGGACCCATAGGTGCTAACTCGTTGAAACTTTATCAAAATAGGAAGATTTTACTCTTTGAACAATCTACTTCAAATACCCCAGAGATACTCATGGAAGACTTCGAAAATATGAATATAGAAAAAAAACCAGATATTAATTTTAATTACAAATATGTCATTAATCTTGGACCTTGTATTGATATTCATATTCTTCAAAGGCCTAGAAGAAATAAAACTATTTAAATATTCCATTTAACTTAAAAGATTATTGTCATATATAATACAAACAAATTAATTATATATCAAATGATTCATCATCTCTAATATCCAATAAATCGGATTCTGTCTCTACAGTTGCAGTACTGTCTGCAAATGGATTACTTGGACTTTCTTGTGTGATTGAAACATTCTTCGATACTTCATTGTCATCAGAGAATGGGTTGGCTGAAGCATCATGACGTTCACCGTATATACCTCTTTTCTGTGTAGTATCATACATTCTAATGACTTTTTCTTGACCACCTTCTTCTGCTTGTGAGAATGCAAACCCTCTCTGTTTCTTCATTCTTTGTACTTGTCTCACTTTCCTTATAGCATCTTGGAAATGTTGTAAATGAGGTCTGTAATCATTAATGTTATATTTTTGCATTTCTTGGACTAAATGGTAACTTTCTGGTTCATACATTCTCTTATAATATTTCCACATAAAATCTCTGATTAATGCCAATGGAGGTAATACTAACAATGCCAACCAGAAAACACCAGATCTGTACACATGAGCTACAACACCAAAATATTCTCTAGAAATGTTAGCATAGGGGAAAACAGACCCATATATTGGGAAGAATACTAACCAAAATAACAGAGAACCAGGAATGGCAAACAAGGTAAATTTTGTCCATTGGTTAGTCACTAAAGCAGCTTTACCTAAAACAATAATTATACTAACTGTGTAGATAGTAACACCCCATGTCCAATTATCAGCGACTTCACCATGCATGTTCAATGCCGAACCATATCTATAAAATAAAATTGTTCCAATGAATACAATAGCAGAATGGTAAAACCCATTTATAATCCAACCCCAAAAGATTTGAACAGAGAAAAACTGACCCTTTTGACCTAATCTGTACAGTTGTGGATAACGTTCTAGTAATCTACTGCTTACAAATTGATCAAAAACACCAAGGACAAATGGAGGTAAAACGGTAAAGAAAACGTTGTAGAAACTTAAAGTCCAGGATTCTAAAATTGATTGACCAGAGAATGCATTTGCAAAAACGTACCAAAATTGAGTCATGTATAAGGCTGTGTTTTTGTAAAACGAGTATAAGATAGCCACGGAGATTCTTTGATATGACCAAGAACCATGTACAATCAGCAATTTCTTTAAAAACTTGAATTGACCAATGGCAATGTCTGCTGAACGTGCAGCTTGCATACCTTCCATACCACTAATACCAATACCAATATGGGCGGCTTGAATCATACTCACATCATTTGCACCATCACCAATAGCCAATAGTAGTGATGAAGTCTTTCTCTTCACCATCTTAACCACTAATGCTTTTTGTAATGGTGAGACACGACAACATATAACAGCTTTACATAGTTTCCCAATTGCCAATAAATAGTCCTCTAAATCAGGTTCAAGTGCAAACCCCAGAGACTTACCATCAATAACCAAGGCTAATGTATTAAGATCATTCTGTGTTAAATTATGTTCCTGTAGTGCTTTAATTTTTTCAATCATATTTTTTCTAGTTTCTTCTTTGGTCTCTTCATTGATGATTAATAAATTCATATCTTCAGCTAGTAATCTACAACTCATACCAATGTTGATGGCAGTCTCTTGTCTATCACCAGTCAATACCCAAACTTTGATACCTGCTTCTTGTAAAGTGTGGATCGTCTCAGGAACATCATCCTGTAATTTATCCTCAATAGCGGTAGCACCAAGTAAAAATAGGTTATTTTCGATCAGTTCAGCAGCTTCGTCAAGTTTAGCTGCTCTGTCATCTAAGGTAGTCGCAGCAGCATCATACACCTTTTTCCATTCGTTATATTCAGCTTCAGGGATATCTCTTGAAGCTAAACACAAAGTTCTTAAACCTTCAGAAGCATAATCTTCCAAATGTCTCATTGTAGCTTCAACATATATGTTGGTATCAGGGTCTAACCTTTCCAAAATGACAGTGTCAGCACCTTTACAGAATAACTTAATAGAACCATCAGGCATTCTGAAAATGGCACTCATTCTTTTCCTGGTAGAGTTAAACTCACAAATATTTAAAAGTTCGTATTCTCTTTCGTCATCAGAAGCTTCTATTAAGACCGTTACAGATTTAGGTTTTCTAATAATAAATTTATAACCTAAATCGGCCCCACCTTGTACCAGAGCACCTTCATCTGGAGATGCAGCTTGATATTTGATGGATCCATCGCTTTGAAATTCAGGGATAACAGTATGACAAGTGGCAAGTAATGTTAATAAATCAGCAATGACTGAAGATTCTTCGTCATCAGTGTCTGCTAAACGTGCTTTCAAATCCTCAAAGGTTCTAAAACCCACTTCAATACCATCTTCCATTGTAGCAGATTTATCCTCCGGTATATTTTCGATGTAGCAACGACCTGCAATTGAACAAGACTTAAATTCCATAATGTTTCTTGTTAAAGTACCAGTTTTATCACTAAAAATATATTCAATTTGACCCAATTCTTCTACCAGTGAAGATGTTCTCACTACAGTTGGTGTGTCTGTCTCTTCGTAGTAAAGATCCAAATCATTACTGATCATATATGCTTGGTAATATTTGATTAATTCGACGGTAACAAATAATGAAATGGGGACCAAATTAGAAAATAAAATCCAGAACGTTAAGAAATCTTTGAAAAATAATCCAACCTTGTTGGTGCCCTCTAAGTATAAGTATGAGAGATGTTTACTTCCCGCAGTACTTATAATTACATTACCAATGGAAGAAATTAAAATCAGTACAACTAAAACACCAAATAAAGCAACAATTTGCATGTTGATAATCCTTTCTACTGCAGTTCTCTTAATTGGAGTGGCAGTGGCATTTCTCATCAATTTTGTTTCATGACCAGTGAATATAACTATACCAAATATCCAACCTGTATTTCTTAATGTAGCACCTCTTAAGATCATTTGTTCTGGAGATAGCGGAATGTTTTCACCATTCAACTTAAATGTACCTTCGTAAGTATATAAACTTGAATTAGGTTGTTCTGATTTAATTTCCCCTTTAAGAGTAGTTAAAGTCCTGGAATCAATATATTTGCATGTTTCAGGTTTTGCTTGTTTAATCTTCAAATTTGTTTCACCATCTAAATTGGCTGTTTCAATGTAACAAAGCCCTTCGGGTTCTGAGGATGAAAGAATAATTAAATCTGCAGGAATGGCTTCCTCTGAATTAACTTTAATTATGTCACCTACTTTAATATCGATCCATCTTTTTTCAACAAAATCACCATAACTTTCAGTAAATATTTGAGTTTTTGAGTTATTTGACTCTTTATCAGAAGTTGCTCTCTTAATATCTTCGACGATTTCTTTCAAAGCGGAAACAATCAAAACACATAATAATGTACCGATTGTTGTAAATCTATTCGTTGGTGAAACATTTGGTACTTGTTGGATACAAGAAGTACACAAGAAAAATAAATTGGCATATTTGGAAAATTCTTGGAACAAAAATTTTGGTAAGAATGTAGCAGCATTATATTTGGTGGTAGAAATATGATTATCGATGAAGCCTGTGGAAGTGTTAACAGTTCTGTTGTTCACTTGGATCTCTCTTGGCTTACCTGAATTTTCATCATTAGTAATAGTTTTTCTAAGAATGTAACGGTTAAACAAAACTTTTATGTCAAACATGTTTGTTGAATCATTATAACTATCATCCAATTCTGCTGTAGTTACTTTGTTGTATTGGTTCATCTCATAACCTTGAATATCTGGATTTGAAGCTCTACTGAATGACAATCCACCTTTCATTTTATTATACATCTTAGAAAAAACACCATTATTTGGTCTAGTGGATATAAGTTCAGGTTGGTGTGCACCATACCTTTGTGAATTCCATTCTATAGATTCTTGATCATTAAATGGGTTTTCGTCATTTTCAATATTATCATCTCTATCAAAATCCACTGTTTCCTCGGGGAACATATGACTAGGTTTGATATGATCATCATCATTATCTTCGACAGTATTAAAGTGTGAATTCAGTCCAGAAGTGGTTTTATTGGGGGGAGCATTATTATTGCTACTATCCAAAAAATCAATATCGAACAGCGTGTCATTGTCCTGCGTTCCTCCTGGAGGTAAACCTGACATATGTAAAGAGTAATTTTCTGTGTATGCGATTGGTTCGAATGAGGCCTCTAGCTGGTTATAATGGTCTCTTTTAATGTTTTGCTATTTCTTTCAAGGCTGTTCTTCAAAGAGTTAAAAGTGAACAACTTTTCTTGCCTTTCAATATTCGCGAAGTAAAAAATGAAATTACATCTATTCTATAACATAAATGCAATTGTATGTATAAGTATATAGTCTATTATATCTGATTGTTACTGTCACTCTGTGATAAAGTGGTTATTTCTTCTTGAGAAAGTGCCGTTAAATACACGCATTTACTCAGTAGTTCATGATCAGCCTCAAAATTGTAATGTTTAGACCATTGAACCCTCTGGATAAAGTGTTTGACAATCTGAACATTGGTGTCAAACTTATTGTAATTGATAATCTTGTCTGCGACAATCCAATCTCTCTTCTCTGAATTCAAGGACAAATCGGACAAGTACACGACGATAAATGGAATACAACCAGTTAATGGATTCACCGAATTTAATAAGCTCCTTATGGTGAAGTAGTTCTTTTCTAAAGATGGAATTTGTTTCAATTCTTCCCATGTAAGTAAATCACCAGGTTCTATCAATCTCCATGCATCAATATATTTCTGTACCACGGTTGAACTCAATGCGAGAACAATTTGCATCAAAGTGTTGTAATTCTGAAACACTCGGCAGTGTTCGGCGATATGAATAAATCTTTGAATGGTATTACGTCTTAATTTAACATCAGTTGTAATCGTGATCTCTGAAACAATCCAATCCACTGTTAAATTGAATCTACTAATTGCCAAATCAATACCTGATAGCGTTTCATTTTGTACCAATAATTGTAACCAACTTGTTACAGAAGGTCCTTTGTATTTGATTTTCAAATCAAGTAATTCTTTCCAATCAATTTCACACATTAGTTCCTTTTCTATTAAAGTCATCTGTTGGGCTATAGAAAGGGAATCATATGTTAGGATAAATGGTACATGATTACTACTGTTAAAAGTTAATAAATTAGTATCTTCAATCATGTAATTCTTCAAAAGATTTTGCAATTCTAAGGGTTTGATAAAATGTTCTTCTTGAGTTGCAATACTTGTTTCACCAGTTTCTTCTGGGGTGAATGGTATGTTCATAATTGTTTGTCTTCTTTTCTGAATCAATAATGATTTTCGTTTTTCCATGGGCGTATTTGGAATGCTCACTAGTTCAGCGATGTTTAACATATCTATCTCTTTGGACAATTTATGAAGCTCAGGTGAACTTTCCATTTTCAACTTATTGATCGGTTTTGTATATGTCCCCTCCAACTTCATCATAGCGACAGTCAATGGGTCGTCCTGGATCGAATCGTCAGTCATATCAGCAATATTTTTTAAGGCTTCTTCATCAATTTTGGTACTAACAATCTTAGAATTTTCCACAGCTTCTGACTTAGTTTCAATATCTGTTTCTGATTTAGTCTCCTGACTTGCGTCAAGATTCAAGAACTTATTTTTCAATTCTTCCATATCTTTAGCAGGAGAAGCTCCATCGAAACTTCCTGTCTCGGGTTCAAAAAAATATTTATTGCTACCATCGGTTTCAAAATCAACTTCACTAGTTACAATTCCTTTTTGAAATTTGGTCCTTAAACTTTCTGTTTCATTGGGTTGTGTTTCGATAGTTGAATAACTTGAGAATGAGCTACCACTAACAATGGATTGAATACTTGGTTGTACAGATAGTCTAATTCTAGATGTCTCTGAAATACTCTTTATTTTAGATTTTGTGGGGCTAGGCTTTGGAGTAAATAATGTACTAGTAGCTATACTTGGTGTAACAGATTCTCTTTGGGTAAGATCTTCTTCTAACTTAATAAGCTTCATTTCATTCTCTTGTAATAATTTATCCTTTTGAATGTAGTCAGTGTTAGACATGTTAATGTTAAATGAGGATACGGGCAAATTTGTTCTTCTTTTATTTATAACAGCACTTTCTCTTTGAAATATACTAATTCTTCCGCTTGCTGGACGAATTGCAGTCTCAGTAACACCACTATTATGAGTAAATTCGTGTGGAGAATGGAGTTCCTTTTTGGTGACAACTGTTCCATTTGTATCTTCATCAATGATTTTCTTTTGAGGCGTGGTGTCTGTTTTCGTATTATCCGCAACAGGGATGGTAACAAAATTTTCAGATTCGTTTGTCATATGCGTATTCACATCAGGAGTATTATTTTCTATTGAAGTATTCAAAGAAGTTTTAGAGCTATGCTGCTTGTCTGTTTCAAATGTAAATTCTCTCAAATTTTTAAAAGAGTTCTTCTTCTTCAAACCAGGATGTATGTCATTATCTATATCTGGTAATTGATCGGGTGACTCTGTAGTTACTGCAGCTTCTGTAATCGGTTCAGACAACTGAGAATCATAAGAAATTCGAAATTTTAAAGAGTCTGCAATACTTGCCTTCTCATTTTTATTACTTTCTACAATATCATCTTTTCCTTCCTCTTCCAGATCAGCTAATGTTTTCTTTAGAGGAGACGAACATCTCTTTTTTGTTGGTGAATAAGTTAATTTAGTGGGAGAGGATGTCAGTAAACTTGATTGCATGGAGTTTGGCCTACTTCGGCCATCGTTAGAAGATGAGTGGAAAATTAACCTTTGTGGGCCATCATTAGTGGCATCTGGTGTAGTCTCTTTTAATCCACTACTTCTATGATGTGACAATAAAAATTTTGATGAATTATTTGGTTGGCCAAATAATGCAGCTGTAGAACTCTTAACTCTTCTTTTACTATCCGATGGTGAATATAGCCCATCCATTGGTATATTTGTAGTTGTATTCAATGTATTCGATAACGATATTACTGACTGAGCAATAGAACTCACTGTTTGATACAAATCTAGATTATCCATTGCACTGAAATTTACATTAGGTTTCAATAGTGTTTTATTTTCGATAGGAATTGATTCTTTACTAGCATCTCGGCTGTTCGGTAGAGATTTTTTGGAGTCTAGTTTATCAACCTGCTGTAATAGATCATTTTCTAAAGATAATAAATATTCCACTTCATCGATTGTTCTTGCACTTAAAATGTCAAATTTAGAAGAATCTAAATTAATCAAATCATCAGGAACATGTTTATGTTTATCTAAAGAACTGATTGAAATAACATATTTCACAAAAGTATCCATTTCTGGTTTTTTAAATCCATTTGTCAATTGACGATTTTGTTTCTTCGTTGAATGTTTCTTATTTCTTGAATGATTTCCTTTCCATTTAGCTAATAAGCTTAGGGCGCCTCTGTGCAGTGATAAATTTGAAGAACGATTGTCCTTTATTTGGGTATCAACAGTTTCATTTGATATTTTATTACTGGAATTCATATCCTCCGCTGGAACGTATAAAGAATTCAAAATAAACTCCACTTTCTTTGCTGGGGTTGGAGGAACTATTTTATCTATACTAGGTGAGTTTGGGTATTCTAATTCTTTAATAGTGGTGGACATATGTTTCAATCTTGAAATGTGACTCACATTTCTTGCCAGCGTTCGACGCTTATCATTAGGTAAAGATGGAACCATATCAGACTCGATTGGAGAATTTCCAGCACGTTGAGTAGCTGTATTCGTTAAATAATTTGAATGATTTTGTGGGAAAAGAAGCATTGAAGGTGTGTTCCGTCGACTATAAGTTCTATTCTTGTTTATTATATCTGGAAGTTCAAATTTTTGATCTTCTTTATAAAGAGACAACACACTTTGGTTACGGAAATCGGGGCTTGTAATTCCTTGTAATGCACTGGCACTCAGTCGGCTTCCCCTTTTCATATTTGCGTCTAATTGTGTAATATCTTGAACTCTATAAATAAGCCATGGATTTTCTGTTTCGTTATTTGTCAATGGTATTGGTTCTGTGGGCTCATTTAGAGTAATGTTATCCCAATTCGATTTAAAGCAATGAATCCAAGCTTTCTTCAAGTTGACTATGGAATTTTTTACTATTTTAGGTGACCAAACGTAATCTCTATTTAAAAATTGAATAAACAACATTCTTAACTCCACATCATCCAGGAAGTCTTCAATAAAATGGTTTAAAATACCATGTCTTATTAAGACAAAAGTCCGTACTAAAGCCACTTGACCAATTTTCTTTCTTTGAACATCTAAATCTGCCTTCACAATTTCATCAATACACCAATAAAACCGATTAATCAATAATTCATAAAGTTCCATTGGTTGTATAAAATTTCTGTAAATCAAAAAGAAATCAGAAAAGATACTGTAGTCCACTGAATCCACTGGTGATGAAAGGTAGACTATTAGAGCGTATATGTCAGCCTGTGAGACAGCATTCCTCTTCCTGTTAACAGTTTGTTCCTTATAAAGTATCACCGCTGAGGACGGCGATGGGTAGTAATCAGGTTCACTAAATACTTCCATTGATGTTTCTTCAATTGTAATTAAAACGGGAAAACAGTAAATTGGTCTTCTTGTTCTACAATGCAAGCGAGAGTGTCCTTATTTCACGGTTGAAATTGTATTTGTATACAGTTAATTAATGGTTCTCTTTGTTGTTGATATTTCAGATCAGTTTTTTCTCTTTTAATAAATTCGCGTCAATTTTTAATAGAGGGATCTCTACATATAGCATATATAGAACAAAACTCTTTGTACCATAACTGAGTTTCAGTGATTGGACAAGTTGTAATGCATAATGTTGGTAATTTCCAGTTTATGTTAATTTTTTTCAACAATATTGAGGTTTACCATGGCTCAACAAAAAAACAATGAAGATATTTAGCATATTTGACATTGACAATCGTTATTCCAATAGCTTCAGGAAGAGGACTTGAAAGATACTAAAAATGTGAGGTTAGAACTCTAGTAATTTAACGTGTGCTTTTTTGTTAATTGGCAGACATGTCGTCTCGTCTACATTAAGTAACGTTAATTAAAGTCAATTATAGCCATATTCTCCAGACAAATGAAAATGTTGGTTTATAAATGTTATAATACTGTTTCTGTTTCCTATACTACTTCACTATAGAAGTAACTTCATTTTATTGATTGATACAATTGGCATATGAACACAAAAAACATGGTACCCTGAGTGATTTTCAATATTACAAATACAATTCCTGTTTTAACCATTGCATTAACCATATTTTAATATATTTAATTCAGTATGTGTTAAAGAAAAAAAATTGGTCTTTGAATAGTGCAATATTGACTAGGGTTCATAGAAATTGTTTTATGTTTATATTTTAAATAAACTTGTAACTTTTAATAACCTGAGCATTTATATTGAAACAAAACATTAACTATATTTCAACAAAACAAAACTATTGGAAATATTTAGAGTAACGTTTTCTTATAAAATTTGTACTACAAATAACCAAAGTCAACGACAAAAAATACTGTGTTACTGAGATATTTTTCTATAAAATGTTGTTTCAACTATATACCTGTTTGCAAAAGAATGTAAAATGCTATTGGAATTATTTACATTTCAACCCATAAGACTACTTGGAATTTCATTCTTTGATTAGAGGATCATTCAGGGATTTGTCAATACAATACAAAGAAATGTATGGCTCTTCATTTAGTTGTGTAGAAGATGTGAGAGGATCCACTGAGAATTGAATTAAATTTTGATTTTCAGTCAAGACACTAAGTAGACAATTTTCAGAGTCATATTTCAAATCAATGGCTTTGTCTATGTTAATAGCACAATAAGGTTCATTCTCCTGAGGTTTTGATTGGCATATAAAGTCATTAATTGTCTTAGAATTGTCAATATTTCTGACTTCGTCTAACGTAGAACATAATGTTTCATCCCGGAAATAAACTTGTTCTTTTTCATGCATAAGGTATTCATTACATGAAGATTCATGCTCTGCATGTAATTGTCTGAATTTAGCCAAATTCATAACTTGTATGTCTTCAGCCTCTGAATTCTGGAGAGCTACACAATAATAATGTTGCCACATGTAATATGGCTTTATGAGGTGAGATGCAAAGTCCTTAGAATCAGTATCCTTAGAATGAAGAGCAAAATGTTTTGTATTGTAAAACACCAATGAATGAAACATTTTCTCTTTGAATTTTCCTTCAAAAAGAACCAGAAAAGAAACATCATTCAATCTTAAAAGTCGCTTAGCAATGGCTGGCGGTGCAATAAGTTGTCGTAGCCGACTAATTCTATTTTCAATTCCAGGAGTACCCGCCATACTAAATACAAATAATCCTTTATCAAGTTCATTGGTCATAATCACATTCTCTTCACAGATCTCAAAATCTGTAACCTGTCCGTCACCTTTAAAGTTCATTTCCTTCACCAGTTTGATCTCCTCGTGGTCAATCTTGAATTGTAAAATGCTATCAGTAGTCAACCCGACATGCAACACATAGAACAAGGCGTTTTCTTTGTCCACACATATCTTGTTAATGATCCGAGATTCAAACTTATAAGTGGCGACTTCGTGGACTGAAATGGTACGGTTCGGTACCAGTCTCACATACTTGATGTGCGTTTCAAAATTGACAATAAGGCCAATCTCCTGACCAAGTAGTGGAACTTCTACTACACTCAATATTTGACCGCCTGACAGAATATCTGACTGTAATGGCAGGATTTTTCCTGTCTCCAATTTCATGCAGTACCATTCCTTATTATCTGCATTGACCACCAACAACCTATTGATCTTTTCTAAAAACAGGAACTTTTTATTGACGCTCCTGGTATTCTTCAATAAATAATCATGCTTGTTCCATGTAATGTAGGTCAGCTTTACAATCTGCATACCGTCAGCATATAGTATGAAAAGTAGTTTCTCGGGGACATTCACTGTTATATCCAATATAGGGTTATTCTTTCCTTGGTAAGGAACTTTGACTTCCTCATAGGCTATTTTTTCTCCTTCCAACTTCACCACGAATATCTTAAAGGACGAAAAGAACAGGATAGACCTTGGTGTTAACATCTTTATTTGGAAATCCTCACCAAATCCAACACCGGGCATTTCAGATACATCTTTATAGCCACCAGAACTTGCTGATCCGATACTTTTCATGTCTGAACACCGCAGAATAGTCTTCCCGGTGTCACTAATAGTGGGGTAGAAATAGAAGTTCGAGTCACCCACACTAAAATGGGTAGTTAATATGTGGTCACTATAGGTTGCATTCTTAACAGGCTCCGTTGAATGAATAAAGTCAGCCCATGTGCAGTGATGTACGCCGTTATCTGTACGTAACCCGACCCAGCACTGTGCTTCTGAGAGTTCATCGTGCTGCTCTACTATGCAGAAGTTTATCTCTGAGTTGGGATTTGCATTGAGTATCGACTGGAAATATACACTTTCTTTGACCTTACAATCAGCTCCCTTAGCAAGATCTTCAATGTACCAGACGTGACTCCCTGACATATCCCATAAAATAAGCTTATTTTGAAAGAAACAAGTTCCTTCAAACAAAGTTGACGTTTCAAACATTTCTTTACTTTCTATACTATCCTGTAACGGTCGAACTATTATTTTATTGAACAAAATCTGAACCACAAAGTTATCGAATACTTTTATAAGTAACGAGCCTTCGTCTGTCACATCTAGAAGATCGTCCAATTCTACAAGCTGTACCTCGTCATCCTCTTCTTCAAGAGCAAAACACCTCGTAATACCAACATTGTCGGTACCCCACACTAAATGGTCTCCAACAATTGAATTACCTGGTGTGTATGTGATATCATTGAATAGTCGGAAATTGGCTTGCTTATTACCCCAGCGTGTGGCTTTTCGAATGGGTATGGAATAGTCTGTAGAAAATTGTGATATGGATGAAGGTCCTCCCAGCCAAGTTTCTCGTTTTGAGTTGACAGGAATGATTGTTGTGTTACAATGACTCCCAGAAGTAATGGTTTTTTTGTCTAACTTTGATTCTGGTAAGGGATAGTTGAACGTAGAAGAATTTCGGGGGAGATGTTGCATATATTGCAAATCAATAGTTAAGGCGATAGTTCTGTTGAATGTAGTCACTGTGAGTTTGTATTGATATCTATCTAAAGGTTGCTTGTGGTTATGGCATATCGAAACAAGACCTTTGACCCTTGTCAAAGCGAAAAATTCAATACCAGAATTATGTGTTAGAACACAACATATTGTGCCTGTGACTGTGGCAATGATAGTACAATAATCGTAAATACCAAATGTATCGAGGTCTTTTTTTTGTAAAATTTCGAGTAATTCAGGTGATTTAAACCAAGCTAGTATACCTTTTAATACAGGAATTTGAAATTTTTCAGGTGGCACTCCACCAGATATGATTGAATCTGCCGTTAATAACTGTAAATCGTTATTAAAATATGTTAAATTTTTGAAGAATCCAATCGGTATGCACCCATTACTCATTTCCATATCTAAACACGACAACCGATGAATGCGAGTTCCCCTAAAGTTATTCCTGTCCCACTCTACACATATGTAACTTACATCTTTTAAATTTGCTGTATGTATGAGAAGAATTGGAATAGTGCTCGGAAAGAAACAGCAAGAGGTGATTCTGTAATTATCCATTATCATTGTATTATACAAATCAATTTGAAAAGAATTAGTAACTCTAAAAAACTTTATAATACCATCTTCAAAATTTGTAACAATAAACTCTTCTTGACATGATGTGTTTTTAATAATTTTAGAATCTTTACTTAATCCTAAATCCCAAAATTGAATAATTATGGGTTTATCATTATTTCTTTGTGGGAACATGGATATTAAGTACCCATCATCTCTCATAATAAGTACTATATCATCACTAACATCAAAAAGCTGGTTTTCTGGTTTTTGTAACGATCTTATCACCTCACAGTCACATATGTCGACTTCTGATCGCGTAATAGCAGGGGTATTAGCAAGTCGAATAAAATCTTTTCCAACTAAAAGGTAGGTTTTTACAATACCAATAGCCTTTGTTTTATCATCATGTACTGGTCTGTTATCTTCATCGGCTATACTATCGACTGGAGTATCATGATCTATAAACACATCTAGATCAGAATCATCTAACGTCTCAGGATCTTTAACCACGGTTTCATCATTTGGTTGTTCTACACTAAATATGGCACCTGAATTTTCATTGAAGAATGAGAGCTTAACATCATCTTTCTGTGTAAAGGCCTTTTTAATATATTCGTTATATTTAATAACATCGGCATTATACTGATATGGTAAGCACCACTCTGTGACTGTTCCCTTATGAATGGCATTTACATAAAATTCATTGGCTGTCTTATTTCTGGGATAGTTATATTGAAGTTCATCAAATTTGTTTCTCTTTTTGTCATGTATAAACCTAAATGTATCTTCCACTGCTAATGAGCCGCATTTAAACAAAGATCTTACAGGTAACTGATCAATTGATCCAACTTCTTCTAGTGTTTCCATGAAAGTATACACAAGCTCACAACTCGATCATACGGTCTCCTTGAATGAATGAAGTTTCTTGCAACGATCTGTCTGTATTAAAGAACCTCTTCATCACCTCGTGGAATATTAGATATTATTTGTTTCGCGTTCTTATGAGTTTAAAAATTATTGACACATTTTAACTATATCATATACATCAAACTTAACATCATGATATAATACTCTCAATGACCAGAGTTTTATTTATAATTACAATTATGTTTATATACTTGTATCGTCTATAGAAAGTAACATTGTCTCTAAACAGTATTATGACCACACCTTTTACACAAAAAATTAGAGATCGTCGAAGCAATCGAACATTATTGCCCAGTACTGTTGCCTATGTAATATGCATTCTGAACTTCGTGCAGCATTCTTCTTCCATAATTGTCTATTGGAAGATACACAATATCTCTATCTTTTAACCCACGACTTTTTTTCGGTGGTTTGGAAATCATATACCCTGAGTTTAATTTAGGCTCAAATGCAGATTTCGGTAAATCAGGCCGTATTAACTGCTTTTTAGGATTAAACTCAAATTCAATGACACTTTGGTCATATGTCAATACTCTTAGTGAACCATTTTCCAAATCATAGTCCACATCAATTACTTTCTTATCCATATTAATGACATGATAGGGGTGGTTCTTTTTATACATTTTTCTCTTTGGTTGAG
This sequence comes from Kazachstania bromeliacearum, assembly GCA_003708535.3. Lineage (NCBI taxonomy): Eukaryota > Fungi > Ascomycota > Saccharomycetes > Saccharomycetales > Saccharomycetaceae > Kazachstania > Kazachstania bromeliacearum. The sequence goes on along the minus strand of PPOP03000017.1, from coordinate 63,150 downwards.
ACACCTCATAGTGGCCACGCATGAGGTTCATCAATGTGCTGTAATCGTTATCAAGGATCTTTGAGTTATTTTTATCAAGGATCTGCGAGTAATCTTCCTCGATATTAAATCTTTCTTTAAAAAACTTAACGTTATCAGATTTTGATTTCCAGATATTTCGTTTGCTGGAAGAGTCTTCTGAGATTCTTTTATCTTCATGTAAAGATCTTTGTTGCATCCGTAGATTTTCTTTCTCCAAAAATCGAATATATCCTGCGCTTAACTTGTAGTAATTGTCATTTATTCTGAATGACTCTTCGTCTGCCGCTGCTGATCCCAATTTTCCAAATTTCAGAAACTCCATATCATTAAAATTGTTTTCGAATACAGATAATAAACTTGAAATACTTCTCGATTCTAAACTTTCATTGACCTTCTGTTTAAAAGTAGAACATGTATTTCTAGCATCATAAAACACTAATTTAGTCAACGCATCACTATTATAAATATCTTCAAATACAACCATAAATGAGGATTCATTAAGTTTTAAAATCTTCTTAGTGGCAGATAAGGGCGCAATAAGTTGGTAGAGAAATCTCTCATCGACAGCTTTTTCTAACTTAAAAAAATGTGCCATAGAGAGCTGAAATAACCTTCCATCACGGGCCGTTGTCATAATCACATTCTCTTCACAGATCTCAAAATCTGTAACCTGTCCGTCACCTTTAAAGTTCATTTCCTTCACCAGTTTGATCTCCTCGTGGTCAATCTTGAATTGTAAAATGCTATCAGTAGTCAACCCGACATGCAACACATAGAACAAGGCGTTTTCTTTGTCCACACATATCTTGTTAATGATCCGAGATTCAAACTTATAAGTGGCGACTTCGTGGACTGAAATGGTACGGTTCGGTACCAGTCTCACATACTTGATGTGCGTTTCAAAATTGACAATAAGGCCAATCTCCTGACCAAGTAGTGGAACTTCTACTACACTCAATATTTGACCGCCTGACAGAATATCTGACTGTAATGGCAGGATTTTTCCTGTCTCCAATTTCATGCAGTACCATTCCTTATTATCTGCATTGACCACCAACAACCTATTGATCTTTTCTAAAAACAGGAACTTTTTATTGACGCTCCTGGTATTCTTCAATAAATAATCATGCTTGTTCCATGTAATGTAGGTCAGCTTTACAATCTGCATACCGTCAGCATATAGTATGAAAAGTAGTTTCTCGGGGACATTCACTGTTATATCCAATATAGGGTTATTCTTTCCTTGGTAAGGAACTTTGACTTCCTCATAGGCTATTTTTTCTCCTTCCAACTTCACCACGAATATCTTAAAGGACGAAAAGAACAGGATAGACCTTGGTGTTAACATCTTTATTTGGAAATCCTCACCAAATCCAACACCGGGCATTTCAGATACATCTTTATAGCCACCAGAACTTGCTGATCCGATACTTTTCATGTCTGAACACCGCAGAATAGTCTTCCCGGTGTCACTAATAGTGGGGTAGAAATAGAAGTTCGAGTCACCCACACTAAAATGGGTAGTTAATATGTGGTCACTATAGGTTGCATTCTTAACAGGCTCCGTTGAATGAATAAAGTCAGCCCATGTGCAGTGATGTACGCCGTTATCTGTACGTAACCCGACCCAGCACTGTGCTTCTGAGAGTTCATCGTGCTGCTCTACTATGCAGAAGTTTATCTCTGAGTTGGGATTTGCATTGAGTATCGACTGGAAATATACACTTTCTTTGACCTTACAATCAGCTCCCTTAGCAAGATCTTCAATGTACCAGACGTGACTCCCTGACATATCCCATAAAATAAGCTTATTTTGAAAGAAACAAGTTCCTTCAAACAAAGTGGGTGGTTTAAACAACTCCTTACTTTCTGAACCAGTTTTCATAGGTTGAAGTATTATTGAATCAAATAGAATTTGTATCACAAATGTATCCAATATTTCCACTCGAAGAGTACCTTTATCTTTTACAGCCAAATAATTATCTAACTCTACAGATTTAACGCCATTATCCGTTTGTTCAACGACGAAAAGTTTTGTAACACTTACATTATCTGTAGCCAATATCAAAGAAGATCCTCTCAAAGAATGTCCCGAAATATACTGGATATTGTTAAAATATTGAAAATTGGTAAATTTATCTCCTAAATATTGAGTATTTCTGATCGGTATTAATGAGTTTGTGGTAAGTTGAGAGACAGATGAGGGGCTTCCTAACCATACTTCTCCTCGTGATCCGACAGGAATAATATTTGTGTTTAAATCACTTCCAGAATTAATTGTAGTCTTTTCGATTATTGCTTCTGACGATGGCAATTCAAGATAACCTGATTTTCTTGGAAGAAGTTTCATATCTCGTAAGTTAATAGTTAAAATTATAACTCTGTTAAAACAAGTAACTGTGACATTGTACTGATATCCACCCTGTGGTTGCAAATGACATTTACATATCGTCTTAAGTCCCTTAAACCTTGCTAATGTGTAAAATTCGACATCTGCATCATTTGTCAATATACAACATATGCTTCCAGTAGCTGTTACCGCCACTGTACAATCATCAAATACCTTAAATTTTTCAAAGTTGTTCTCTTTTAAAATTTTTAATAGGTCTGGTGCTTTATACCACGTTTGTATACCTTTCAAAGTGGACACTTGAAACCTTTTATTGGGAAGTTCACCTGATCTTATTTGATTCGCATTAATGATTTGTAAATTGTTGTTAGAATAAATCAAAGATCGCATAGACCCAATGGGAATAGATCCGTTAACAATTTCTCCATCCAGATGGATCAATCTATGTCCTTTACAGCCCATATAGGAATCATTTTTTGAATTATTATCTTTTTCCAAACAGAAATAAACGATTCTTCCAGATTTAACGGCATGAACAAATAATGATTGCTGATCGTCCATAAAATAATTACAAGTGAGTATTTGATAATAATCTAACTCAACGGTCTTCAGTAATTCAATTTCATAAACATTTTTCAATTGGAAGAAATTAAGAATACCATTTTCATAATCTGACACTACAAAACTGCCACTAATCCCTTGCTCTTGAACAATTTTCCAAGATTTAGCCTTTCCCAAATCCCAATACTGTACCACCTTGGCAGGTTGTAAATTTCTTTGAGGATAGATGGATAAAAGGTAACCATCATTTTGTACAATTAGTAACAAGTCATCAAATCTGTGGAACACGTCATTAGTGGTAGTGTTAAAATTATTCAACACTATAGTGTCTGATATGCCACCTCTCAAAAGTGTAATATAAGATGTATTAGACAGATAGAAAAAATCTTCTCCTACCAATATATATGTGCTTAAAACCTCATTGGAGATACCTGATTCTGTATGGAAATCGTCACTTCCTGATGAAAAGTCAGTTTTACGATCGACTTTCTTCGGTATCAATTTCATTATCAACTTATCATATCGATCTACATCCGAATTGTATTTGTATGGGAAACACCACTTAACCACTGTACCCTTATGGAAGTTCTTTATAAAAAGTGGTAACTGTGTTCCATGGGTTTCAAAAGACAATGAAGTCTCATCATATCTTATTCTTTTGTTCTTGCTGTCTACAAACTGGTAATCATCAGTAAGTTTCAATGAACCAGTTTTAAACCAACTTGTTATAGGCAATGTTTCCATAGAGCCTTTCTCTAGTAATGTTTCCATTTTCTACACTGCACTTGAAAGTTGATATTGATACTACTCTCTTTAACCTTTATATAATCAATTACTTCATTCATCAGCATTGATAGTATAATAATAATACTAATAATCCGGGCAACTTATCAAATGAAAAATTTCGATCAGATCGTAAACAATACCTCATTTCTAACTCAAACTATCACCAAGAGACTCTTATATTTGCTATATGAACCATTAAGATGACAGTTGAACAAATAACTGTGACGGAAGATGCCAGTTTAAAAGAGTTGGAGCTTGTAGCGATCCAGAAGAGGAAAATCGACTTCGATGAGCCAGATGACAAAAAGAAATTTAAGAAGAAATTCTCATTGGAACATGTAAAATCGTTGGTCCAAAGCAATTTCAATTACACTAAAATGGAGTTAGCTATAGAACCTGAATTTGCTAATTTTAAGACAAATTTAATTCGTCATATCAATTTGAAATTACCTGCAAATCAAACAAAGATTTATGCCTATTTGAAAGATACTAAGAGAGAAATTTCTAGAATCTTAAAACAGTCGATCATCCAAAAGGAATCACATTCTGTTATGATGATTGGACCTCGTAATAGTTATAAATCTTTTTTAATTAATCATGAATTGGAATTGTTAACAGAGGATTATAAAAATCAATTCATCACTATTAGACTGAATGGGTTTTTACATTCTGAGCATGCTGCTATTAATAGTATTGCATCGCAATTGGAAGCTCAATTAGAACGTTTACACGGTAAGAAGAAAAAGGGAATAGTCAAAATGAATGCAAACAATGACGATGAAATATATGAAATAGATGACATTGATGATACTAATATTAGTAGTGGGTCATTGACTGATGTCTTTGAAAAAATTCTAAGATTGTTAGATTCCGCTGCTACTACGAGCACTAGTAATAATGAAGAAGATGATACTGCCTCTAGTACTAACACTACGAAGATCACCGTGGTGTTCATATTTGATGAAATTGATCAATTTGCAGGACCTGTGAGACAAACTTTATTATACAATTTATTTGATATGGTAGAACATGCTAGAGTACCAGTATGTATCTTTGGTAATACGGTCAAATTGAATGTCTTAGAGTTTTTAGAGAAAAGAGTGAAGAGTAGATTTTCACAAAGAATAATTTATATGCCTCAAGTACAAAATCTAGATGAATTTAAAACTGCAGTACTTGATCAGTTGACTATATCGAATGTGGCCAACGATCCCTTAGCAGACAAATGGAATTCCAATATAACCACTCTGATATCAAATGATGATTCTAATTTATTCAAACAAATTAAACGTAATTATGAAACTTTCCAATCATTGACGATATTCAAGAACTGTATTGTACCCTTAATATTTAATTCTACCAATTTTGACGATTTGATAAGCAATATATCTACAATGGGACCCTTTAATGAATATTTATATAACCAATCACAGAGTAGTTGGAATGCTAAAGTTAAATCGTTATCAGATTTAGAATTAGCGATATTGATTTGTTGTGCCCGTTTAGCACTGAAAAATAAAGATGCCACATTCAATTTCAATTTGTCGTATGTAGAATATCAATCTATGGTCAAAACGTTGAATGCTAAGATGCCTTCATCTTCCATTACCACATCGAATAGAGTCTTTGAACATTCAATAAAATTATGGAGTAAAAAAGACGTAAAAAATGTTTGGGAATCATTGCAAACATTAAACTTTATCAATGAGAAGTCTGCCGTCGGGTTAAGAGACAGTGCTAAAGCCGTATTTTACGCAAGTAATTACACTTTCCAGGGTACTAACATGCCATTCGATTTAAGAGTGCACCACGTCCAATTAACTTTGCACGAACTAAGAAAGATAGTGCCCCGAGCATCCATGTACTACTCCTGGACTCAGTTGTGATATAATATAATATACTTAATAAAACTAATACTAAACATTTTAAAGATCGGTATTATGGTCACTTCGAACGAAATTATACCATTTTCAAAATTGAAAAATTTAACGGTTTTTGACTTAATTTATATATAATGTGCTAAAGGTAAAGAGGAAGACCCTGTTGTTGGAACCCTTATATAATTAACCAAACAATGTCTTCTGATAGTGCCAATACTAGTGGTGTTCGCAAGTATAAGATTGGGAAAGTGAAACAGACCCCAACTGTGCAAACGAACCCTAAAACTGGGGTTACTTACATTCAATTGAAAGCTAGAACTGATGAGAAAGTCTATGGCTGTACGAAATTTGCTAATCACTATAAGGAGGACAAGAAGTTGGGTCAGGGGACCTTTGGTGAAGTTTATAAAGGTGTGCATTTAGAGACTCAAAGACAAGTGGCAATGAAAAAAATCATTATTAATGTGGAGAAGGACCTGTTTCCCATTACTGCACAAAGAGAGATTACTATCTTGAAGAAATTAGACCATAAGAATATTTTAAAATTGATAGAAATGGTTTATGATTTCCCTCCAGATTCTAATACTACAACTAAAGATCATGACCCAAATGATCCATCCAAGCATCCAACAAAACATTTTTATATGATACTTCCATACATGGTGGCAGATTTATCTGGTATACTACATAATCCAAGGGTAACTTTACAAATGGCTGATATTAAGAATATAATGTTACAATTGCTGGAAGGTGTAAACTATATTCATTGTTCCAAATATATGCATAGAGATATTAAAACTGCAAATATCTTAATTGATCATAATGGTATTGTAAAATTAGCTGATTTTGGTTTAGCCAGATTATATTACGGATCTCCACCCAATTTGAAATATCCAGGTGGTGCTGGCACTGGTGCCAAATACACTTCAGTGGTGGTAACTAGATGGTACAGAGCACCAGAACTGGTTTTAGGTGACAAACATTATACTACCGCTGTGGATATTTGGGGGGTGGGTTGTGTCTTTGCTGAATGTTTTGAAAAGAAACCAATCTTACAAGGTGCATCTGATATTGATCAAGGTCATGTTATTTTCAAATTATTAGGTACTCCAGATGAAACCGACTGGCAACTGGCCCAGTATTTACCAGGGAAAGAATTAATTAAGACTAAATACAAGAGTACATTACAAGAAAGGTTTGGTAAGTATTTAACGGAGAAAGGTTTAAATTTCTTAAAGAAACTATTAAGTTTGGATCCTTTGCAAAGATACACAGCAATGTCTGCCAAATTGGACCCATTCTTCCAAGAAGAACCTTTACCATCAGAAAAGTTGGTTTTACCTTGTGAAGAGAGTCACGAAGCCGATATTAAGAGATATAAAGAAGAACTACACCAAGCTTTATCACAGAAGGGACCAAGTGCACCTCAAGGACACAGATTCGAAGGTAGTGGAAACTCTGAAAGGATAAGAGACTCTACACGTAACACACCTAAACAGAATTTGAAACAACCTCCTACTGGACCTGCATCTGAGAAGAAACCATTACCAACAGGGCCTGTTGGTAATAGACAATTCCCGAATGCTCCTGCTAGAAATACGCTAAACAATAGAAATTTCAATCAATCTAAAAGTGCTACTAACCTAACTGCATCGAATAACCCAAGATACGATAACTCAAATTACGGATCAGGCTATAACCAACCGTATAATGATTACTATGGTCAGGAACAAAATGGTAACAACTACCATAGAAACTCATACAAAGATGGCAAGAGTGCAAATTACCAAACTAAAGTTTACAGATATGATAATAAAGGCACTAAGGCCACTACCACAGAACCTACGACGGATAAACCTCGAAATCCGAATACTCGTTTCAATCCTAACTCGGAACCTCCTAAACAACCATATAGAGCTAAAAATATAACAGTCACAACTACATCTTCGAGGTATCAGAGTTCAGGACCAGTCCAATCAACGAAATCTACTGAACCTAGTAAACAAGATGGTTCTCTGTTTGACAGAGTTGGAACAAACACTGCATCAAAATCAAACTACAGAGCCAAACATAACAAGACAGAATTAAAGACATCTGAAGAAAATGAAAGTCGAACTGAGGGAAATGACTCTAATATTGTTGATCTTTATTAGTACAAAGTCCTTATAAATAAATAAAATTATTCCTTAGTATATATTATTAACCTCTATTTGTATAAATATGCACATCATTAAAAAAAGAACTATCCCAAATATGAAATCTTTAAACAAGCTAAGATTATACAGTTGGGTTGAATGCAAATTCGTTTAATAATAAATCAACATCTTTCCATACAGTATCAGATTGCCAATTTTCCCAATTATCAACCATGGATTCATTACTCTTTTGCTTATTCTGATTTGGTAAAGAAGTGTTACTATTAAAACGGAGTGACTGCCTAATTCCACTTTCAGGCGATTTAAATCTAGAATCATCTGGTGATGATTTGTTTAGCATACCTTCCAAAGATACAATACTATTTGGTGTTTGGTGATTTGGTGAACTTAAAGCACTTGTTCTTGTACTACCAGTATCCGCATTGATCGGTGAAGGATCCAATGGGATGGTTTTCATTATTATCCTGGCATTATCCTCTTCCGTGGCACTATCCCCATTTGCATCTTTCTCTCTTTGTAATTTAGCCATCCCACATTTTTCCTTTAAGATGTAAAGACAATCGAAAAACACGCTAACAGCCATTCTTGATTTCACTGTAATTAAAAGATTAAAATCTGGGGCCACTGTCTTCCATTTATCATCAGCGTGAGCTTCATCATATAAATTACTAAACATACTCCAAATACTCATCATAATTCCAGAAAATCTATAAGCTGTATCATATTTTATAATAGAAGTATTAGCAGTTAATACCACAACATTTTGGAATGCATTAGTACCCCTTTCCACATCTAAAATTACATTTAATGATGAGAAAACCAATTTACTGACAATACATGCACTTTGCCATATATTTAATACGAATACACCGGGGAAATACTTAATAACATCAGGGTCACGGGCGCACATAGAGTTTGTATGTAATAACAACGCTACAGCAGCATTATAAAGTTTTACTAGACCTCTCTTAGATTCAAATTCAACTTTATCATCAATATTAATAAAGTAATATGTCAACAGATGAACTCTAGCGACCAATAATTGAAATTTTCTCACATCGTCTAAAGACTCAGAATTGTGTGAATCTTGTAAATTCAATTCCAATTGGTCTAATTGTTGATTTAATACAATAATTAATGGAATCTTTTCTTGTGATTCCACTAATCCAATTCCATTACCTGGGTTGGCATGCAAAGTAGACTGTATTTGATTTTCAAAATGAACGATTTGTGCCATCTGTCTTAACTCCATAGGTAAACCACGATCTTTCCCAAGGTTGACGTTATCCTCTGTAGAATTGACCATTGCATGATCGAATGATACATATGCGGGGAACCCAAATGATGATGCGACAATCTGTGAAACCACATTACAAGATACCCATGTTCTTACTTTTTCATTAATTAAAGATGGATTCGCTGTAGCATATTCCTTAGAGAAATCTGCACAATTTAACCCAACTCTAATGGCTTGAAACATGGCAGTTCCAATAGTGTTCCATGAAGTGTCTGCACTCAATGAAGATGTCAATGGTGGCCAAAATGTATAGATAAGTAATGCTTGCACAGAATACACTGATGCTACATTCAATAAAGGTTCATCATTCTCTGTCGGCGTGTACCGTATAATTGGTGATATAGTGATTTCTGCTAATATTGATTTCACTAAGACAGCTAATTTACCCATTAACTCACCTGAACTTTGTTCATGTCTTAAAGCTGTCAATAGGATTACCCAAAACAGACAAGGTGATAATTTATAAATGTTCTCTGCCCCCTTAGATAAATCTACCACAGGTAAGAATTGATGATATTTAATGGCGTATTCTTGAAATAAGGCTGCAATATCTTCCGATGACATATAAATGTCACCCAGCGTTTTCGGTTCACATAGACATTGTTCTGGTGACAAACCTGTGGTGGGGATATCTTTACTAGAAGTTTTACTTAATGCAGCGGTTAATGGAGTCATGGGTCTGGGCGTACTAGCTTCAGATCTCAAGATATTCAATTGTTCCTTAGTAAATATATTATTATTATCATCAAATTGACCAGTCGGCAGACCTGTCTCTTTGGCCACTTTCAACAGATCATCGGTGGTCAATGATCCATTGAGAATATGACTCGTCAAAGCGTGGACTTTCCTCTCGATGGCCTCGGCACGAGCTCTCTTAGAAGTTCTTCTGAAATCTTTCTTAATGACACAAGATATATCCTTTTTAAGACATCTGGAACATGGACCTGGCTGAGTGTTATTGTAATCACATTTAGACTTCTGTTGCCTACATTCGACACAGGCATACTTCCTTTTCACAGGGGGTGGTGCAGTGGTAGCCACAGGAGTATCTGATTCTTCGCTTATCTGCTTATCCATGGTCATATCAGTGGGCTCTTCACGTGGATCACAGCAACATACTCATAAGCCAGTGACTCCACAGTTGTAGATATATATTGGTTACAATTCGCATGGGTAAGTTACCGTGGTATGAGTAATAGTGGAATATTTCAGTTTTCGCCGGAACCGGCGTACATTACGGAGGAAACAAATAATAATAATATTAACAAGAAGACTAAGTAATATTAAAACAAAAACCGTTTCATTATCATTATGACATATATACATTAATAAATATTACTATTACTATTCAAAAGCGAACACTTTTCTACCGACATTGGAACGGTCGAAATCAATTTCAAATTTGGAATTAATCACATTATTGTGTCTACTTGATTCTGGTCTTGAGAATGATTGTAATGACGTGGTATCGTTATCACTCTCCTCTGGTGATTGGTTCCCACTGGCTGGTAAGAATTGAGCAATCTCATGACCAGTATGGATCTTTTCAGATTCAGTGGGGACACTAATGGCATCACTTGAATGAGTAACAGGGCTACCTGTGGCAGATGTGGCCAATTCAGCTAATCTTGAAGTTAATTTACTTGTACTGGTCTCAATATTGTCCTTTGTTGTTGGAGTGGCAGATACACTTCTTGAATTAACATCGAAAAATCCGAACCCTAAGTATGATTGACTGGCAGATTCAATCATTGGTGAATTATGATCCTTTTTGTTCTTGGCATTATCCAATTCATAAAGTCTATCAACCAAAGGTGAAATCTTCACACCTGTCTTATTATGTGCTGTGTGTCTTGTAGCTCTCCATAATAATTTAATTTCTTTCAAGACCCAATTTAACATAAACATTAATCTTTTACCTGATCTAAATTGTGATGTGACAGTTAAATCAGTTTGATCATCTTTAATAATGTAACCAATACCAAACCCTTGTGGTACTGCTGGTGTGATACCAAATGTCGTAGTGGCTGCATTCCCACAATTTGCTGCAATTAAACCTGGTTGAGAGAATGGTTCCACTAATGGTGAATCAAACACATTAGCTGCAATCAATTTATCTTGTTCATTTAATTCAATGCCAAATTGTTCATGAAATTTGAAAAGATATTTCAATGCATTGAAATGTTTTTCATAACCTGCACCCATTTTAGCATTCTTCACTGCATCACTATGTCTTTCACAAGCTTGAATAAATTTATCTAATTTACTTGGTCCATCCACTGCTGATGAAATGAATGATTGACATAATTCTAATAAATCTTGATTTTGAATGTTAATGAATGATGATCTTGAATTTTTGAATGCACGTGTGGAGATTGGTTCTAAAGTGAAAATCATCTTACCATATAGAGCGTAATGTGCCACTTGTAATGCTATTTGAATCATAGAATCTGGTTTAATACCCAGTCTAGTGGAAGATTTACGTCCCATAGGTAATGAAACACGAACAATATCATATTTAGAGATTAAATCAGCTAATTTAGTCTCTGATAAATGTACATGAGTGTTTAAAATGTTACTGAAGGACCAATCAATCTTATGTACTACACTGTTTGCGGCCAATTGAGAATAGTCTTTGTATGAATTAATCTTTGTTTGTTGAACCATAGGCCATAGAGAGAATCTTGGATCATTGCCATTGACTTCTTTGGCTAATCTTAACACTGATTCAGTGTACATCTCTGATGCGAATCTTAACACTGCAGACCCATCACAAGTGAATGAATCCCAAATGATTGCAGCCTTCGCGTCACGTGTGACGACAATTTGTAATTTATCAAACCAACGTGATACACATGACCCAACTTGATGACCCTTCTTATCAATCGAGGAAGTACCATACAATAATCTTTTACAATTAGCAGATCTTTCTTGATCAAATTCAGGGACGTAAGTATCATTTGTAGTGAACACATTATTATAATTTTGTTCTAATTTTTCTGTTGATTCATCCATCACTAGGATAAAAAGGGCAGAATCAATTAAATGTAATTCTTGTGGGTATCTCTTCTGTAGTCTCTTTCTTGCATATTTCCAATTTTTAAAACTGTGTGATGTCAATGAACCCAATGCGGTGGAAGTTTTCTTTAAATTATAAGTGGTCTCTGAATCCTGTGCAATGTATTGGAAGAAATTAATCAAATCGTTTGTAGTACAAATAATATCATTATCTTCATCCAAGACATCTAATGTGTAATATTGACCTCTAGAAATGATCAAGATATGTTTAGAGTGAGGATATCTCCCCAAAGTGATCCCATGGCCTGTGAAAGCTTCGTCTTCTTCATTATCTTCACTGCCACTACTTTGAGGAGGGTCAATCTCTTCTTCTTCACCATCCAAGTCAGACACAGTGTAAGGTTTATTTAGATCAAAATTTTCCACTTCACCCTTAAGAAACACTGGTTTACGTGTGGTACCAAACAAGTTCAAATATGGGTACATGGACAAGTATTGGCCCGTCTTGGAATTAACATCTGTGGGTAACAATTTTCTTTTCAATGCTGATACGAATCTTACCGCTGAATGCACTAACACGGCAGATCTTCCAACTTGATCAATTTCCAAATTGGCATCGTCTGCTAAGATCAAGAACGGGTTACGGGGCAAGACATCGTCTTGAATATCTCTTGTGGCCGTGTGATTGTTGACATCCAAATGTAAATTATCCAGATACGAATCATTCTCCGATTCGAATTCTTCCAATTTCTTCTGTAACTTCTCACCCACTTGTGAGTTGGCCAACCCGCTCAACACAGACTCCAACGATTGTATCTGTCTTGGATCCAGAGGGTGTTGGTAGTACCCGTCTGCGTAGTACAGTGGTTCCAGTGATTTCTTCACGTGTGTCAAAGTGGTTTGCAGATCCGGTAGGGGCTGCTGGGGCAGCTCAGCCTCGTGTGCGAATGTCTCCGTGTTGCTATCCATACTTGGCCTGTTGATCTCTTGACACTCTCCACTGGAAGACTCACCAGGCGCCTTATATAATAAGTCATCGGCGTTTAAAAGCGTGACGCCTGCAATATTTACAGTGAGGATTTATTTCCGCGGATCCGGAACCGGTCTGTGCCCCGGCCGTCCGGGGTGATGTGCAGTGTGACAGCGACTGTAAATAAATTAAATGGAGTAATACGGCGTCAAGTGGGGGGGTGGTTATTGCACTGGTGCTGTGGTAAACGGGTACCTGGACACCGAGTTATGTCGATTTGTGTTGTGTCCAACAATAAGGGAAGTGGTTTTTCCCTTAAGGTTATTGCGGTCCCTTTATAAATGTATATATAAATGAGCAGTGTTTTGAGTTTATGCAATTTGATATTTTCCCCAAAAAGGGCAATTTTATTGTAGAAAATGGATGATAATAACGAAAAACGGTGCTCACTTATGTGCGTCCCAGACGGGGAAACCATCTATGGGAAGAACTTAAAAGAACTACAAAAAAAATCAGAATCTGCTATAGAAAAATGCAAAGATCTGAATCAAGTAGCCTTGTTCGACTGTCCAAATCCAACTGAGGAGGACAAAGATGTGGCAAGAAATATGACTGGAAACGATGAATTAAAGGTATTTCTGTCAAAAAATTTGTAGGTCGAAAGAAGTGAATAACGAACAAGCAACAGAAAGAATTTCAACCCTTAAAAATTATTTATTGATCATAAGATATATTACATTACGTAGCAGTGCAATTATTGCACATATATAGAAATATATAACTACCACAAGATCAGATACAATTTTGAGTAAACAATATATCACATATTTAAATACATTGGATGATCATTGAAAAAATATTAATCATGATATGACTATGCATTCAATGTTCTGAAAAAAGCAGATGACACAACCAAGAAGCATCGCATTCGTCAAAACTTCGTAACCTCTTCTTGTTAGTCTCTTTATTTTGTTTACTTGGTATTAAGGTTAAGTTTTGTAATTTTATTCAGGATTTGTTGGATTAAGTAAATATTTGGGTATATACGTGGTAAGTCAGAAAGTGGCCATACACATAAATGGTAAATATTGCCACTCATCAAGACAACTTATTACTGTTAAATGCTATAAGCTTGGTGAAAATATCGTCAAACAACACAGGGAGAAAGGTACTTTACAGGAAATAAGATAGTTGCTAGATTATCAACAAATATACTTTAACATGATATGGCTTAAAAATATTTGCTATATAAAATTTGTTTAATATATGCGATTCTAGAACCATTACATAAAAACAGCCACCTAAATAATGCATATTGATTCACAAAAGAATTCCCCTCTGAAACAATAAGGGGAGGAATTTTCTATTTACATTATTTTTCAACATTTATAAAAACATTTAAAAAAAAGGCAGTACACTAATTATATCTCACCTAAATTTATTAATGTTGCTATTTTCTCATTTTGGGAATACTTCATTATGAAGTATGGAATGCATTAACGAAAACTGGTGCTCATTGATTTGCCTACCAAACGAGGAAATTATCTATGCAAAAGGCTTATCAGAGCTAAGAGAGAAATCACAATCTGCTGTGGAAAAATGCAAGGATGAAAATGGAGTATGCTTGTTTGATTGTCCAGATCCAACTGAGGAGGACAAATCTGAGGTAGTGAAATTGAGTGGCTGTCTCCCTGACTTAAACACATTCTTGTCGAACAAGAAATTGTTTACTAGCTTTAAACGATTCTCAAACACAGTCTTTGGAATTAATCTAGAAATTTTCCATTATAAGAACACCCTAAGAGAGCCCATAGAAAGGAAATATATAACTTTGATAGTATTCCCTGGTTTTATCTATATGTTTAGAGATGGACCAGACACACCATATGAACATATAAGGAAACTTATCAAGGAAACTTCACCTGTCATAACCCTGATGTGGATTATTTATGCAATTGTACACTGGATCGATAAATACGTTGATAAGGTTATCAACAATATAGATGAAGCTGAATTTGAAAGTATTGGAACGGTAGAAGGGGACAACGATGATAGATATGATCAAGCAATGGAAAGAATTTCAATTGTCAAAAGGAATGTATCCATTTTAGAACATGTTTCATTAGGTAACAGTGCAATTGCGGCTTATATACGGATAGATACAAATACCACAAGTAATTTATCTGAAGATACGAATCCAAATGAACAATATATCAAAGATATAAATGTACTCGGTGATAATTCCGAAGATAGGCAACTAATATTAGAAATCCATGGTATGACTATATCCCGTTTATTGGATAATTTAAGCCAAAAACAGGAATGGTATCAACGAAAGAAAACGCATCTGGTTCTGCTTCGTCAATTGTTTTTGGTGATCTTTGCTTTTGGTATATTGTTTATCATTATGGCTGATATTAACGGTCATGAACTTGGTGTTAGTAAAGTTCCATTGTTTGTTAAACTAAGCCTATTTGTGGGGTTGCATGTGATATGTTTTGATTTGACCATATACATAAACGGTAAATACTATCCTCCATCAAAACGACTTATTACTGTTCAATGCTACCAACTATGTGAAAATATCGTCAAAGACACATGGAGGAAAGTATTTTACAGGAAATGATACATTTATTACATCAAATACGAATATGCTTTAACATGATATGCCTTAGAGTTATACTATATAAGATAAGATTTGTTTATATATACGACTATATAACGATGCTGGTATAATTACGTCAAAAATAGTTGTCTGAAGAATACGTAACGATTTACAAAAAAAGCACACCTAGGAACAATAAGGGGAGTCATTTTTCATTTAAATTATTTTTCACCGCCTTTGATATATTTATATACTGCTTAAGAATTGTTTCTTACAAGCGTGTCACTATTTAGAACTTATTATTCCTCCATTACAATATTAATTCATTGTGAAATATGGATGACGTTAACGAAAAACGTTGCTCACTTATTTGCTTACCAGATGAACAGATTATCTATGCAAAGGATTTATCTGAGCTAAGAGAGAAATCACTAGCTGCTGTGGAAAAATACAAGGATGAAAATCGAGTATGCATATTTGACTGTCTAAATCCAACTGAAAAGGATAAATCTGAAGTCATAACATTCAACGGTTGTCGCCACAGCTTTAATACATTCATGTCAAAACCTACGTATTTTCTTGGATTTGATCGTTTCTCAAAGGAAGTTTTTGGAATTTATCTGGAAACTTTCCATTACAATAATAACCCAAAGGAACCGCTAGAGGAACAAACCATAACAATGCTAGCATTTCCTAATTGTATCTATATTTTTAGGAACGGACCAGATTCACCATATGAACATATAAAAGAACTTATCAAAGAAACTTCCCTATCGGCCATAACCCTGATGTGGGTTGTCTATGCAATTATGCACTGGGTAGATAAATGTGTAGGTCAAGCAATTCTTGACATAGAAACTGGTGGAGTATTTGCAGGTATTGGAGAGGTAAAGGGCGACAATGAAGATAAATATAATCAAACAATGAAAAGACTTAAAACTCTTTTAAGTAATATGGCCATCTTAATAAATGTTGCATCATGTTACGGTACAGTTGCTAAATTTATATTGATAGATATAGGTGGTACAATATCAAATACAAATAACGTATCTGAAACTCCAAGTCCAAATGAAGAATATATTAACTATTTTAAAGCACTCAAAGATAATTCAAAAAATATGGAAGAAATGTTAACTTCTCATGTTTCGACTACAATGTCCTTTTTTGATGATCTAATTGAAAAACACGCATGGTATCTTAAGAAGTCGATGCATTTGTCCAAGCTTCGTCGCATTTCCTTGTTAATTCCCACATTGAGTTTAATAGGTGTTACGTTTGCAGGAATTAAGGCTCATGATTTTATTCATGGAAAGGTGTCATGGTTTGTTGCACTAAGCATATATGCGGGTACACACATGGTATTATTAGACGTGGCCACATACATAAATGGTAGATATTATCCTCCGCCAGGACAATTTATTCCTGTTCGATGTTACCAGTTTGGCAAAAATATCATAAGTGCTGCTTGGATAAAATATGTATTTCACCGGAAATAAGATATTTGCTAAATTATCTACTCATATACTTTCAAACATTTGGCTATGTAAATTTTGTTTACCATATATGATCGTTGAACGATTCTCGAATCATTACGTAAAAACAGTTCTCTAAATAAGGCATAATGAATGATGTACATAAAAAGCATACCACTAACAATAAGGGGAGACATTTTCAAATTATACGTTTTTTTATAACCTTCAATAAATACAGGGGATACATTATTCATCTCTCTCACAAGTTTATCACTGTTGCCATCGCCTCATTAAGAGATCAGTTTATTGTGAAGTATGGATTACATTAATGAAAAACGTTGCTCACTTATTTGCTTACCAGACGAGGAAGTTATTTATGCAAAGAACTTACCTGAGCTAAGAGAGAAATCACAATCTGCTATAGAAAGTTGCAAAGCTCAAAACCAAGTTGCCTTGCTTGACTGTCCAAATCCAACTGAGGAGGACAAAGCTGAGGTAGTAAAATTGAGTGGCTGTCCTCATAACTTAAACACATTCTTGTCGAACAAGAAATTGTTTACTAGTTTTAAACGATTCTCAAACACGGTCTTTGGAATTAATCTAGAAATTTTCCATTATAAGAACACCCTAAGAGAGCCCATAGAAAGGAAATATATAACTTTGATAGTATTCCCTGGTTTTATCTATATTTTTAGAGATGGACCAGACACACCATATGAACATGTAAGGAAACTTATCGAAGAAACGTCAACGGTCATAACCCCGTTGTGGATTGCATTTGCAGTTATACACTGGGTCGATGATTGTGTTGGACAATTCATTGATGATATAGATAAAATGAACGAAGGACTTGAAATGGTAGAATCACCCACTTCTGTGAAATATCTACAAGTACAGGAAAACATTTCAAATCTTAAAAGAAATATATCCATGTTAAAATATTTTATACTAGATTACGGTGAAATTGTGTGCTCTATAATGAGTAACGTAGATGTCACAAGACCAAAAAAGAATTCAAAGGAACAATATATCAAAGCTTTGAAAGCATTTAAGGTCAATTCAGAAAATAGGGTAAAAATATTAACTTCTCATGAATTGACTTTATTATGTTTTTCCGATGATCTAGATCAAAAAAAGAGATGGCGTGAACGAAAATCCAGACATTTGACTGACCTACGTTTCCGTCTTTCGTTAGTCCCTCAATTCATTTTAAATTGTTATAACTTGGCAACAGTTGGGAACTATGGCCTTATTCATGGAAAAGTGTTATGGTTTGTAACACTAAGTGTAATTTTCGGTATGTACGTGGTCTGTTTTGATATGGCTACATACATCAATGGTAGACATTATCCACCGTCAGGACAATTTATTGCTGTTCGATGTTATCAATTAGGTAAAAATACCATAACGGGTGCATCGATAGAGCATTTATTCCACTGGAGATAAGACAGTTGTTACGTCATCTATTAATATGCTTCAAAGTTGTACTATATAAAATTTGTTTATCATATACAATTGTAGAACGATTCTAGAACCATTAAGTAAAAATTGTTGTTTGAATAGGGCATAACGATTTGTAAACAAAATTTATTCTAAAACAATAAGGGGAGGTATTTTCAATCGTAACAATTTTTCACCACCTTTAATAAATATACGGGATTCTGTATTTATCCCTCTCACAAGCTTATCACTACTGCCATCCTCTCATTAAGAGAACAGTTTATTGTGAAGTATGGATTACATTAATGAAAAACGTTGCTCATTGATTTGCTTACCAGACGAGGAAGTTATCTATGCAAAGAACTTACCTGAACTAAGAGAGAAATCACAATCTGCTGTGGAAAAATACAAGGATGAAAATCGAGTATGCATATTTGACTGTCCAAATCCAACTGAAAAGGATAAATATGAAGTAATAACATTCAACGGTTGTCGCCACAGCTTTAATACATTCATGTCAAAACCTACGTATTTTCTTGGATTTGATCGTTTCTCAAAGGAAGTTTTTGGAATTTATCTGGAAACTTTCCATTACAATAATAACCCAAAGGAACCGCTAGAGGAACAAACCATAACAATGCTAGCATTTCCTAATTGTATCTATGTTTATAGGGATGGACCAGATTCACCATATGAACATATGATAGAACTTATCAAAGAGACGTCACCGGTCATAACTCCGATGTGGATTGTCTATGCAGTTATACACTGGGTAGATAAATGTGTTGGCAAAGCAATTCTTGATATAGAAACTGGTGGAGTATTTGCAGGTATTGGAGAGGTAAAGGGCGACAATGAAGAAAAATTTAACCAAGCAGTGGATACACTTGAAATTCTCAAAATGAATGTATCTATGTTAACAAATGTTGCATCATGTTATGGCTCAGTCGCTGCGTTTATATTGATAGATATAGGTGGTACAATATCAAATACAAATAACGTATCTGAAAATCCAGGTCCAAATGAAGAATATATTAACTATTTTAAAGCACTCGAAAACAGTTCAAAAAATATGGAAGAAATGTTGACTACTCATGATGAAACTATAATGTCCGTTTTTGATGGTCTAATTAAAAGACGCACATGGCATCTTGACAAGTCGATACATTTGTCTAAACTTCGTTGCATTTCCTTGTTAATTCCCACATTGAGTTTAATAGGTGTTACGTTTGCAAGAATTAAGGCTCATAATTTTATTCATGGAAAGGTGTCATGGTTTGTTGCACTAAGCATATATGCGGGTACACACATGGTATTATTAGACGTGGCCACATACATAAATGGTAGATATTATCCTCCGCCAGGACAATTTATTCCTGTTCGATGTTACCAATCTGGCAAAAATATCATAAGTGCTGCTTGGACAAAATGTTTATCTCACCGGAAGTAAGATAGTGCTATATTAGCTAATAATATGCTTTACTATGATATGCTTTTAAACATTTTGCTATATAATATTTATTTACCATATACGATTCTGGAACCATTCTAGAACCATTACGTAAAAATAGTACTCTAAATAAGGCATTATCCTTTACAAAGGAAGTCTATCCTGGAACAATTAGGGGAGACAATCTCAATTTAGATTATTTTTCACCGTCTTTAATAAATACACGAGACACATTATTCATCTCTCTCACAAGTTTATTACTGTTGTTACCCCTCCATTATGATATTAATTCATTGTGAAATATGGATAACGTTAACGAAAAACGTTGCTCATTGATTTGCTTACCAGATGAACAGATGATCTATGCAAAAGACTTAACAGAACTAAGAGAGAAATCACTATCTGCTGTAGAAAAATGCAAGGATGAAAATCGAGTATGCATATTTGACTGTCCAGATCCAACTGAAAAGGATAAATCTGAAGTAGCAAGATTGAACGGTGGTCGCCATAATTTTCAGAAATTCCTGTCAAATCATAATTATTTTTATGCGGTTGATGAACTCTCAAACAACGTTTATGGAATTTATCTTGAAACCTTCCATTATAATAATACCCTAAATGAACCCCTGGAAAGGAAAAGTATAACAATGCTAGTGTTTCCTAATTGTATCTATATTTTTAGGAACGGACCAGATTCACCAGATGAACATATAAAAGAACTTATCAAGGAAACTTCACCGGTCATAACCTCAATGTGGATTGTCTATGCAGTTATACACTGGATCGATACATGCGTTGGCCAAGCAATTCTTAATGTAGAAACTGGTGGAGTATTTGCAGGTATTGAAACGGTAGAGGGCGATAATTATAAGGAATATGAAGAAGCAATGGATAGAATTTCTACTCTTCGAAGAAATCTATTTTTCTTGGGACATGTTGCATCACGTTACGGTGTAATTGCTGCATTTTTAATGAGAAACATAGATAACACAAGATTAGGTACAAGCAATTCATCTGAAAATACGAATCTAAATGAACAATATGTCACATATTTTAAAGTACTCAAGGCTAGTTCAGATAAAATGATAGAAGTATTAGCTGGCCCTGGTTCGACTCTATCGTCTCTATTTGATAATCTACTTGAGAAACGCAACTGGAATAGGGAAAAAGATTCACATTTGTCTGACCTTCGTTGCCTTTTATCGTTAATCCCTTCATTAGGTTTGCTTGGTGTTACGTTAGCAGGAATTAAGGCTGGTGATTTTATTCATGGAAAAGTGTCATGGTTTGTCACTCTAAGCATATATGCGGGTATACACGTGGTATTGTTAGACTTGGCCACATACATAAATGGTAGATATTATCCTCCGTCAAGAAGGCTCATTACCACCCAGTGTTATCAAGTAGGTAAAAATATCATAACCGATACTTGGATAAAATGTTTATCTCATCGGAAATAAGAAAGTTGCTACATTATCTACTAATATACTTTTAAACATTGTGCTATATAAAATTTGTTTACCATATACAATTGTTGAACGGTTCTAGAACCATTACGTATAAATAGTTCTCTAAATAAGGCATAGTCATTTACAAAAGAAGTCTATTCTGGAACAAGAAGGGGAGACATTTTCCATTTAAATTATTTTCGACTGCCTTTAATCTATATATACTGCTAAATAAATTGTCCATGTTTACCATTGTTTGTAAACTGTTACTCACTCAAACGGGAAAGACGTTATTGTAAGACATGGATTACATTGATAAAAACCGTTGTTCATTCATTTCTCTACCGGATGAAGAAGTTATCTATGCAAAGGACAAAGTAGAACTATAAAAGAAATCACAGTCTACATTGAAGAAATATAAGAATGAAAATCGAGTATGCGTGTTCGACTGTCCAAATCCAACTAAAAATGACAAATCTGAAGTATTAAAATCGAGACGTAACCTCCCTGGTTTAAAGATATTCCTGTCAAACAAGAATATGTTCGATATTTTCAACCGATTCCCAAACACAGTCTTTGGAATTAATTTGGAAACTTTTCATTATAATCATAACGCAAAAGAGTCCCTAGAAAGCAAAATTATAACATTGATAGTGGTCCATGATTGTATTTATATCTTTAGAGATGAACCAGATTCATCATATGAACATATAAGGAAACTTATCAAGGAAACTTCATCGATGGTAGCCTCGATGTGGATCACCTATGCAGTTATGCACTGGGTTGATAAAGCTGTCGGTTCAATTATTGATGATATAGGTGGAATATCTGAAGGTATTGGAATGGTAGAAGAACCCAATTATGGGAAATATGAACAAACAATGGAAATGATTAACACTTTTGGAAGGAATGTTTTAATCTTAAGATATGTTGCAAAAAATTACAGTACAATTGCTACTCTAATACTGATAAACATGAATAGCATAAGATCAGATGGAAACTCAAATGAACAATATATCGGATATTTTAAAGCACTCGATGTTAATTTAAGGGAAAAGGGAAAAATTTAGCGGTTTATGATTCGATTATATTATGTTTATCCACTGATCTAATTGAAAAATACGGATGGCATTTTCTAAAATTCTCACATTTGATTAGACTTCGTTGTCGTTTTATGTCAGTCCTTTTACTCTTTTTAAATTGTTGTTCCATGGTAGGAAGAGGGAGTCATACGTTTATACATGGAAAATTGTCATGGTTTGGTGCCCTAACTGTATTACTGGGTACGTGCATGGTCGGCTGGGATATTACCGTATACATAAATAATATATATTATCCGCCATCAGGACGATTAATTACTGCCCCAATGTCATAAATTAGACAAAAATATCATCAAAAACACATGGAGAGAAGATATTTAACAGATAATAACACAATTGGTTTATTTCCAACTAATATGCTTTAACACAAAGTGCTTTAAAGTTGTACTATATAAGATTTGTTTGCCTTACACGAATATATGATGGGAATGGTTACCAACTAGTGTATATTGATATACATATCCAATTTCAGAAACAATAATAGTCACATGACAGTCACATAACTGACACCAAAATTATTATTTTTTTATTGCGTTAAATTTTAAGGGCGAAATAATATCGACCTCCGTTAATTTGTTTCTTTCTCTAACTTTAACGAGTACATTTATAAAGGGACTATAATACCCATCTCTCTTACAAGTTTACCACTATTTAGAACTTATTATTCCTTCATTAAAAGAATAATTCATTGTGAAATATGGATGACGTTAACGAAAAACGTTGCTCACTTATTTGCCCATCAGATGAAGAAATTATCTATGCAAAGGACCTACCAGAGCTAAGAGAGAAATCACAATCCGCTATAGAAAAATACAAGAATGAAAATCGAGTTTACGTGTTTGATTGTCCAAACCCAACTGAAAAGGACAGAGCCGTTGTAGCAGAATTGAACGGTGGTCGCCAAAATTTTCAGAAATTCCTGTCAAGTCAAAATTATTTTTGTGCATTTGATAAATTCTCAAACAAAGTTTATGGAATATATCTGGAAACTTTCCATTGCAATAATATTATGAAGGAGTCCCTAGAAAGGAAAAGTATAACTTTGATAACGTTCCCTTCTTTTGTCTATATTTTTAGAGAAGGAATAGATTTACCATATGAATATATAAAAGAATTAATCAAGGAAACTTCACCTGTCACAACCTCAATGTGGATTACCTATGCAGTTATACACTGGGTCGATGCATGTGTTAGCCAAGCGAGTCTTGATATAGAATCTCGTGGAATATTTGAAGGTATTGGAACCGGACAGGGTGACATTGAAGAAACACTGCACGCAATTCTTACTCGTAAAAGGAATATATCCTTTTTAAGACATGTTGCATCACGTTACGGTATAATTGCTGCGTTTTTAATGAGAAACATAGCTAACACAAGATCAGATACGAGTAGCGTATCTGAAAATACGACTCTAAATGAGCAATATGTGGCACATTTTAAAGCACTCAAGGATAATTCTGAAAAAATGACCGAAATATTAGTTGATCATTTTTCCACTCTATCGTCGTTATTTAATGATCTTCTTAAGAAACGCAGATGGAATAGACGAAAAGCATCGCATTTGTTTAACCTTCGTTGCTTTTCCTTGTTAGTTCCCACATATAGTTTAATTGGTATTTCTATGGCAGGAATTAAGATTCATGAATTTATTCATGGAAGAATGTCATGTTTTATTGCACTCAGTGTATTTGTGGGTACACACGTGGTTTGTTTGGATGTAGCTACATATATCAATGGTAGATATTATCCTCCCTCAAGACAATTTATTACTGCCAAATGCTATAAATTTGGTGAAAATATCGTCAAAAATATATGGATAAAATGTTTCACTGGAAATATGACAGATGCTCGAGTCCAACAATCCGAGACGTATCTCGATGGTGTTCCGTGGGAGGATGAAGGTCTTAACTTAGATTGATGTTTATGTGATTAGTTGATGTTTTTGATATATAATTTCCTATTGTTTTGTTTTCAAAGTTGAACTGTATCGTTAACTTTAGCAGCCAAGCAACTAACACACTATAAATTACCAAACGGATGTGCAAATCAGCTATTGCAACTTTAATCAAATCACATACATTAAACTGGTCTTAAGTAGAAGATATATAACGTAAATATATGGCTTTTAATATCTTTTTTGGGTCTCCCACAATGGAACTTCCCTTATTTTCTTCTGTCTGTTTTTTTAAGAGGAAAAGCGGGGATTCGGAATTTTGCCGCCGAGGATTTATTTTGTATAAATACCCCAAAGTTTTAACTCCCGGTGAATATTTGTTGCATCCTCTTTTGTAACTACTTCAATTTTTGGACTTCTTATAATTATTTGTTTTACTTCAAAGAAACTATTACTAAATCAAAAAGAATTCAAACGTATTGAGAATGGTAGTACCATTAGAGTCTTTACCACGCTGTTCTATTTATTACCTGCCATTAGCGGAAGCAATTTTTGGAGATAATTTTTCTGAAATAGTTACTAAAGCTAAACAAAGGACTGGGGCCAACATATTCGACAAAAATTCTAAATGGATAACATTTAGAGATCCCATCGAGGAGGATATAAATTCCATTGCCAATTATCACGGATTAGATCAATTTAGGGGATCTAATATTATTAACAACACGCCATTTAGAGGATTAGAAAGGCATAAGGATCACTATAAGTTAATTATAAAGAGTTTCAATGAAGTAGACGTAACAAAGTATGTAATTGAAACAATCAACATATTTTGTGTGTGGGTTGAGAAGACTGTCTACAGTCTTTTCAATGGACCACTTTTATGTTTAGACACCATTGAAGATATAATCAAGGAAAAAAGAATTAGTGCAGGCACTGGTTTAATATTGAGCTCCATAATGGATTGTGCTGTTAAAAATGCTAGTGCTGCGACTAATAACATTGGAAGAGAAAACATGAATGATGAATTAGCAGAGGCGAATAATAAAGCTGACTTCGATGAAAAAACTAAGAAGATTAAGGTTATGACCAGGAATGTCAAGAGATTAATTAAAACTACAAGGCACAACAACAGTATCCTTCACCTTTTAGAAGAAAAATTTGCTGATCATCCCAATGCAATTGAAGGAACTAAAAAAAATACACAAAAGTTACTAGAATGGATTACGGATCTTCAAAGTGATTGCAGCGGAATAGAATCTGATTTAAGTGATTGCAAAGAAGACTTAAACTCATGTAATGAGAAAATGAATGATTATGATAAAAAGCGTAGGGAAGCTTTTCGAGATTTGTATACAATGAGAGGATTGCTAATTACAGGGTCTGCGGCCATATTTGCCATTTGTTTTACCAATGCAGTGCCACTACTACCATGGCTCCCTGTAAAATGTGCTTGGTACAATCAACTAGGTATAATTACCATAGATGTTTGCGCATCATGGGAACTTGGAACTTATATATATAGAGAAGATCTCCCATCAGAGCATCACTACCTTCTTCACGAAATAAAGAAAGGAGTTTTGTTGTGGGGTAATGAGGTTGCTAACAGAGCCATCGGGATTCACGAGAGATGGGGTATATGGAATAGGGAACCCACTGGGGACCTAGAGCAAAATATAACTGAACCCACTGGGGACCTAGAGCAAAATGTAACTGAACCCACTGGGGACCTAGAGCGAAATGTAACTGAACCCGATGTCAATATTGTCGAAACCGAGTCATTTCAGATGCACGATTTAGATTAATTTGTGTCACCGCACACTGGTCAGCTTTGAAAATTCAATTCAAATGCATTCTTCCTATTATATATAATTGCATTCTACATCTTGCAGTGGCGCGTTTATTCTATAGTGTAATATATAGTGTGTATATAGAGACTAAATGTACATGCGCCAAGGCAAACTCATCTACTTCTTACCCAATCTGGCAGCCACTAAGGCACCTTCTTCAATACCCTTAATGATCCCACTCTTGACACCGTTTTCTTCCATCTTCACCAACCCAGCAATAGTGGTACCACCAGGTGTACACACTTGATGTTTCAATACACTTGGGTGTGTACCACTACGTTCTACCATCTTTGCAGTACCTTCCAAAACTTTCAATGAACATTTTAACGATTCATTTAGTGGGATACCCATTTTGATACCGGATTCCATCATAGCCTCTAGCATTAACAACACGTAAGCCGGACCTGACCCAACTAATGAAGTAGCAGCATCCATATTCTTCTCTGGTAATTCAACACATGTACCAACGTGTCCAATTAATTGTGATACGACTTGACGTTCTTGTTCAGTGACATTGTCAGCATGAGCAATCACAGCACAACCATAACCATATTTAGCTGGTGTGTTGGTCATGACACGAGATACTCTCGAGGTATACCCAGACAATTGACCTAGTGTCCAACCAGCGGCAATGGAAATTAACAACTTGTCTTGGATCAATGAACTCAAGGGCTCCATTACTTTTTCCACAAGGAATGGTTTAGTACCCAAGATAACCACTGTGGATTGTTTAACAGCATTCTCATTATCACCAAAAGTGGATTCCACTGTAATACCATTAGGAGAAGCGCCAAACCCAGCAATCAATTCATCCACTTGCTTGGCCGCAGCGGAATCACCATTACAAGCAATAATCTTAGAAGGGTATAAAGCAGCAACACTAGCATCCTCAGCTTTCTCAGCATTATAAATAGCAGATAGAATGGCTTGGCCCATAACACCACATCCTAATATAGTCAATGTGTAACTCATACTTGTTATTTTTGTATTTGTTAGTTCGAGAAACGTTACATAATATTGTTTAAATTTTATTTTTCTTTTTTTTGCGTTAAAGATTATGTATATAAATACCACTAAATAACAGTGTCCTTTCCCTCTACATATTCGACCATAATGAAATGTAAAAATTCTTCCACTTCTTTGAATTCACTGAAATTAGCATCAAATGATACAACGTTATCATGTTTAAATACGACATTTACTGAAGCGTTACAATAATTAGGTGAATCTAAAGTAATGAGTAATACACGATCACCAGGTATACTCACTTCAAATGATGTAATAGGTGAAGCCAATAACTTGGCAAAAATATTAATCTCTTGGTTTAATTTAGAAATGGTATGATCCATCATATGTACTTTATCCTCGGGTGATTCAGTTTTTCCTTGTGTCACCACCATTTCACACCCCTTCGCTACATCTAACACATTATTCTTAATAATTTTATTCAATAATATTTTATAATTTTGATGTCTTAATTTACCTAAAATGGGTCTCATCAACAGTATATCATGGGCATCCTTCGATCCACTGCTCATAGAAGACAATTTGTTTCTAATGTTTTTCTTAAATTGAACAATTAATAACATTCTCAATGTAATCAATACACAATTGGCTCTTTGATCATTAATCTTTGGTGCATCTTGTTCATGATTGGCAATGGATGTGTCATCTTGACAAATTAAGGCAATCTCAAATTTTTCATTGGGTAATTCCACGACAAGTTTATTTTCATTCTCTAATGTAACACCATATGAAATTAATGATCGACATTCTTTCTTTAATTGATACATTAGCTCTTGTTCAAAAATAACATCTTTCAATTGACCAATTTGTCCTCTAATATCTTCTGTGGTAAATGAATCACGGACACCGCTATTCATAACACTTTCACCACTCAAAATATAATCATCTTCAGATTCAATCTTAGTAAATATTCTCACTCTAATCAATTTATCATTTCTATCAATACCAATATTATTATTATCGCGATTCTTATCGTTCTTGTTATGAGCAATGGGTACTAATTCTAACATATCTCTCTCTAAATTATTTCTTAGCAGAGCAACACCTTTATCTGCTCTATAATTGGAACCTGAATCGTCATACCCATATTTCAATCCTAACCCTCTCATCCCCGTAGTTTTATCTCTCATTTTAAAAACGACATCACTGTTCTTAATGTATTGACCAATTTTCCTCCAATATGTATGTTCCTTACTCAATGTAGACCTTAACAATTCCACTTCTTTCTTCAATTTATGTCTAGATTCATCAAGACATTTCAACTTCCAACCAATACCAAACATTAATTGATCTTGTTTATTGGTAATATCGTGGTTACTCATTGGAACAAAATCACTGTTTAATGATCCCATAGCCACAGCTCTTTTCAGGAAAGGTGAAATAGAACTCTTGGCATTATTCTCTCTAGTGGCAGATAATAACAATGATACAGTCTCTAACGCCAATGAGGATTCATTTAATGCAATATTTGTTTGTTCCAACATATCCACTCTAATGGATTGTAATGTTCTTGCTTGATCTGACAATACAGGTATCTTCTGTTGTGTTGCACTCTCTTCTTCATTGACAATGGGTAAAACGCTAGAGGTATCTGCCACTGTATCCTCAACTAAAGAGAAATTCTCAGTGGATTCACTTTTACCATTCATAGAATTTAATATAGTTTCTTCTGATAATTGTGAAAATGGGATCTGTTGTTGTTGTAAAATTAATGGAATCAATTCAGGTAGAGGCATTGATCCATACATCTCATGTGGGTTGTTAATCAGTGATCTCGGTTTCACTACAGGCTCTTTCACTGGAGCATCTTCCTGTGGTTCTTCGTCATCCTTGTTGTTGTTCTCACTGGCAGGAGACGATACTTTCAATTGTAAATTAATCAGATTTGGGTCCAATGCCAAACTGATTCCTTGCTCCACACTCCATTCAGTCATTATTTAGTTGTGCTTGTACTACCACTTGTCGGTCTTGTCTTATATATATCTTCTTACAAACAATATTTTTTTTTTCCATTGTATCTTTTTAAAAAGTGTATCTATTATATATGAAGTATTAAGTTGTATATGTGATTTGTAGTGATAAAAATAATTATTGTAACATCCCTGTATCCTTCAAAGAGTTCTCCAATACTGTCTCTTTGATGGCAGCAAAAACCAATTTGATGTTTGACGTATCTGTGGCTTGAGTCACATGTGGATACACATTCAAATTAGCTCTATTCAATTGAATAAATCTCCAAAGGATGTACTTTGTAGCTTTATTTATATCAGCACCACCATTATAATCAGGGAAGTAATTCTCCAAAGGTTTCTTCTTCAATTTTTCAGCAAACAAATCGATCTTGTTTAAGAACAAAACCACAGAAGTTCTAGCAAACCATCTAGAATTAATAATATTATCGAATAACACTAAGGATTCTTGGAATCTGTTTTGTTCAGTGTCTTCCACTAGGAATTGATCGTATTCAGACAACGAGACACAGAAGATAACAATCCCGACATTGGCAAAACAATGAATCCATTTCTTACGTTCTGACCGTTGACCACCAACATCGAAAAAATGTAATTTCAAATTGGATCCCATATTGACATGTGTGTCAAAGATACCTGAAGTTTTCTGTCTGGAACGCAATATATCTTGTGTGGTAGGCTTGTAATCTTTCTTTGTAATTCTTTTCAAATTAGATGGGTCCAAGAAATATGAGGCAGAATCCATTAAATAGAATTCTGATGAATGTGGACCTGAGATTAAATCCTGTGTCAATGGTGATTGCCATAATTTAGTTAAGATAGGTACCAACTCTTGTGGGAACCCCTTGTTCACATCAGTGGCGGACCCATCAGCTTTCAAGTTAACATCGAAATTAAATTCATAATTCAATAATTGATCCAATTCTTCTTGTGTCAAGTCATTGTCCAATTCTACATGGAATTTGTTTCTAGCTAAGATCAAATCTCTACCAATCTCACACAAATTACTGTATATCAATGATACATGATCATACAGTTCCTGGTCAGTGAACCCATTTTGATGTAAAATTTTCAGTTGTTGTAACACAGTAGATTTACCAGACTCACCAGCACCTAACAACAACACTTTGGTCTCTTGGTTGTTTGTGTCTAGTGGATCCACTTCCTCGTTCACCACGGTTTTCTTACTCTTACCTTTCTTTGTGCTAATTTTTTTGTTGGAATCAGTACCATTCTCATTCCCATCACCATCGCCACGGCTCTTATTGGGAGTAGAACTCGACGACCCGGAGGCCGTTTGACTTGCACTTGGTCTCTTTGTGACCGCCGTCCTCGCAGTAGTCGCACCTCCTGCACTGGGCTCCTGTTTAGAAGCACAGACACCCATGATTTGACTTATTAGTTACCGATACTCACTTCCACTGGGACTTTCATGATAATGAAAATTTATTTTTTCTTCAATTAAAAATGGAAAAAGAGGCAATGTATATTTATAGTGGTGAACTTTAAAGGATCAGCAGGTGTTAAAAAAACTAGTAATAACACAGTATGTCTGACCCAGTGGAGTTATTAGAGCGTGCCGCTAAGAAGGGTGTTCCCTCAAGTGGGTTCAAGAAGTTTTTCGGCGGTTCAGATTCGTATAAGTTTGAAGAAGCTGCTGATTTGTGTATCCAAGCTGCTAACGTCTACAAGCTACGTAAGGAGTTACAATTGGCTGGGGATGCCTTCAACAAGGCTGCTGATTACCAATTGAAAGCGGAGAACCAAGACGATGCCGGGAATATCTTTGTGGATGCGTACAAGTCATACAAGGCTGCCGGTGCTGCTAATGAAGCCGTGGAGGCTTTGACTAAAGCCATTGAATTGTTTACTCAAAGAGGGCAATTCAGAAGAGGTGCCAATTTCAAATTTGAATTGGGTG
This sequence comes from Kazachstania bromeliacearum, assembly GCA_003708535.3. Lineage (NCBI taxonomy): Eukaryota > Fungi > Ascomycota > Saccharomycetes > Saccharomycetales > Saccharomycetaceae > Kazachstania > Kazachstania bromeliacearum. The sequence continues at coordinate 31,935 of PPOP03000017.1, read as the reverse complement.
AAATATATGAAAATGAATTGAAAGATTATACGAATGCCATTGACGCTTATTCAACCGCGGCTGATTGGTATTCACAAGATCAAGCTGTCGCATTAGCTAACAAGTGTCTATTGAAATGTGCAGATTTGAAAGCATTGGATAACGATTTCTTACAAGCTTCTGAAATTTACTCTAAATTGATTAGTAACAGTATGGGGAACAGATTGTCTCAATGGTCATTAAAGGATTATTATTTAAAGAAGGGTCTATGTCAATTGGCCGCTACAGACTCTGTTGCCGCTTTAAGAACGTTACAAGATGGTCAACATGAGGATCCAAATTTTGCTGACTCCAGAGAGGCTACATTGTTATCCAATTTGATTGAATCATATAATGATAATGACACTGAAAAATTATCACAATTTGCATTTGAATTCGATAAATTTAGTAAATTGGATGCTTGGAAGACTACCGTATTATTAAAGATCAAAGAAAACATCTCTGAAGCGGAGGACGATTTGTTATAAGCTGGGTTTATACACTACTATTGTTAAGATTGTTTTTGTTTAGATGCTTATATAATATAATATATATATTGAACCCTTGGAAAAATTAGTTAATAAACTACTGATAACAAGATATCAACTACAACCACAACGATGGGTATCTATATAACGTCGTACATTGAACCACCAAGGAGTACTGACAAGAGTAAACGTAAGACTCATTTCTGTCATATGATTACAGCTACAACAACGAATACAACGACGACAACTTCCGACACAACAGATACATCAGATGACGATGATGATCTGGGGTTAAGACCAAGAGGTGCCACGGAACCTTCCCGTAGGTTTCTCACACGTAGAATGTTAAGACGTAGGAGAAGAAATATTGTGACATCCAAATTTGTCACTTACGGTTGTCGTTGTTGTAGAACCCATTTGTCATCCTCCCCTCAAATAGTGTCAAGGGATTATATGGGCAAGACAGGGGATGCTCTCTTAATAGCCAATGTGATCAACGTCATTGAGGATAAATGTGAGTCACGACCCATGCGGTCAGGTCAATATTTGGTTTGTGATATCCTTTGTAATATGTGTAAGAATCTACTTGGTTGGAAATATATTAAGAGTGAAAGTGGTCAAAATAAAAATAAAGAAGGTAAATATCTATTAGAATTGGAAAATATTTGTAAATGTATGTAATACAAGTTATATAGTTACGTGTGTGAATGGATATTAAGTTTCTACAGTTTAACTACTTCACCCTTCCAGTGAATGTGACACCAAATGGAAATCATTAAGGAAAATTGTCTCACAGTTTCAATGGTTTCTGCGGACCATCCCACATTCAAGGCACCTCTTAAATGGCCACGTAATTGTGCATTGACATCTAAGGGGATCAACGAACAAATTACTATTAAACTGGTTGTGGGACCATCCACGATATCATTAAACGATAATACATTAGAATAAATATCACCAATGATAAATTGCCATAAATCAGGGTAGAATTCGTTCAAATCATTAATGATTCGACTAGACACCTTACCGTAAGTCAATTCCCAATGTGCTAATCCACGATCAATGTTTGAGCCAAAGGAAGTTTGACGTTTCACTTGATTCCAACGAATGTAGCCGTCTCCCCTATCACCATGGGTGCTGTTACTTGTATCTAATGAAACAGGTGTTGCTAGTTTAACCGCACGTAATGCATTGATACATCTGGGGATACCTACAATGGCACTTATCTTTAATATTGTGTCCTTCACACAATCCACAATATCCCTTTGCACTGATGTAATATTTTCAAACGTCTCATTCATCAACTGTGGATCATTCAACATGTCTTCTACCATAGCCACCAACTTGGGGGCCTCCTTCACACCAGTGACATCATGCATAGACTCTAATAATGCCAACAGATACACTTTCGGTATATCTTCAGTGTAATTAGCAGCTGCTAATGTGGCTATAGCCATCAGATACTTCTGGTTCTTGGTGACAGAATCATCAAAAGAGAATTCAACCAGTTCAATCAAGTGAGCGCTATCCATTCTCTTGGTCGGTTGTTACACAGATGTTCATACAATATAAAGTAATCAATTTGATTCATTTTATATATAGATATATCAATAATAATAAATTTACAAATTTTTCAAGCATGTGAAGATTATCTTATAACCCATAATCTTCATGTGAAGATTTAACGTCCATCTTAAGCGCTGTCTAATAAGAAATTGGTAGCATCCTCTAAATCCCAATTGCATTGTTCCAATGCCTTAGTGGCTTCCTCTTCAGTGAACCCCATCCCACTCAATTCTTCCACGGCCAAGGATTTTGGTGTAGTAGCAATACCACGGTTGACTGGTGGCTTAGACAATGGTTGTGGAGTTTGTTGTGGTTGTGGAGCTATTGGTTGTTGTGAAACAATTGGTTGTTGTGGTGGTGCTGCCCCATTCTTGGAATTACCAAACCCGGCAAATATCTCATCCCATTCATCGTTAGTCACAGCTTCTTCAGCATGTTTTGGTGGAGGTGGTGGAACATTACCATGTGAAACTGGTACACTACCAGTGAATCCATTATCTTGTAATTCTTCAGTTAAATCACTATGTTCGATGGTTTCGAATGGTTCATTAGCGGATTGTAAACCTGCTGCAGAAGAAATGTTTTCAAGATCTTCTTCTTCTTCAGCAGCTTCTTCCAAACCAGCAAACTCATCATCAAATTCATCCTTAACAGGCTCTGGAGCGGCCACTGGGGCAGATGGAATCTGTGGGGTGAATGCCTCTTTAGTGTCTTGGAAATCTTCACCGTCTGAAGATGAATCACTTTCAACAATATCCAATTCTTTAATTGGTGGGAATTCTTCATCAATTGGATGTGGGGCCTTTTCTGTTGGGATAGATACAGCATCAATAGCATGTTGTAAATTAGCATCTTCATTACTCTCTAGTACAGGAGAATTTTGAATAGAAGATTCAGAAGCAGTTTCCTCTTCTTCCTCGACAGATTGTGGTTGCACGGACCCTTCAACAGTTGATGGATCAGCCCATTCACCAGGAATGTGAGTACTTTCTGTGACAGTCTCACTGGCACTACCTTGTGTTTGTGGTTCATCTGAAACGACAGCAGTAGCGGCAGCAGTGGTTGGTAATTCAACGTCATCTCTTACAGAATGAGGAGCATTATTAGCCACAGAAGATGTAAATGATTGAGTTCTTGGAATACCATATTCATTCAAATCACCTTCAAATCTATCAGACATGTTCTCATTATCATTATTGACAACATTTTCACCCACTTCACTTTGTGATGCAACTGTAGGGATATCTTTATCAAACACATCACTTTCAGTCTTTTCAGTCTTAGTTTCTTCATCATTGATGACTTTATCTAAGTTAGAATTTTCCACAGTACCATCAACGAATTTAGAGACTTGTTCCTCGTGAGTTAAAGATTTATTCTCAGAGATAATTTGATCAGCGTCTTCAGGTAATTCACCCATAGCTAATTTCATTTGTCTTTCAGATAATTCTTGCACATGATTAGCATATTCAATATTTTGTCTCTTCAAATCTTCATCAGCCTTTTCAAATGCCTCCTTTCTTTGAGCCAATTCATCAAACATAGTTTGCAATTGAGTAACATGTTCAGAGTACAATTTTTCTTGTTCTTGAATTTGTTGATTACGTTCTTCTAATTGAGCTTCACGTTCATTCAAGTCATTTTCATTGTTAGCCAATTCTTCATATCTTGTTTGTAATTGACCGTGTTTTTCCTCGACAGTTTTCTTGTAATCATCTAATTCCTTTTGTTTAGTTAAATATACACTCAATTTTTCGCCCAACCCATTAATTTCATCTTGCATAGAGGCCACAGTGATTTGATTCAATTCTACTTGTTTAGTGTTGACATCCACAACAGATTTTTCCTGTTTCACTTGTAATTGTTTTTCTTCCAATTGACTTTGTAAAACGGCAGTTTGGCTATTGTAATTGGCTAATTGTTCCTTCAATTGTGCGTTTTGCTTTTGAGTTACTTCTAAACTAGTGTTTAATTCAGTCAATTTACCTTCAATAGCATGGAAATTTGCCTCCACAACACCTAATTCATTCTTCAATGTTTCATTTTCTTTGTTAACAACTATTAATTGTGCTTCTAATTGTTCCACTTGTTTAACATTTTGATCATGATTGGTACGTAAGGCAGCCAATTTATTTTCAATAGATAATTTCATATCTGTCACACGTTTCAATTCTTGAGTGGCTCTTGATTTTTTGTCATTAGTAATTGAAGCTTGAGTGGTCAAAGAGTTAACTTGATTAGACAAGTTAGCTAAATCGGTGGTGGCAGCAGATAATTGAGCTGAGGCATCAGCATCAGCATATAAATCATTGTTATTGAAAGCAGTACCTGCAGCGGCCCCGACAGCAGCACTTGGCATGTTGAAAGAGGCAAAATTTGGTACTTTAGGTAAACTGACAGAAGTGTTTCTTTGAACAGGTACTTGTGGTGGTTGATTTTGTACAACAGGTAATGGTGGTAATTCTTCATCTTCTTCTTTAATAATACTTTGACCAAAATGGGAACTTGGTGTAAATTTCTTTAAATGTTGTTGAGAGTGGTTAGAATTTAAACTATTGTTTGTATCATTACGAGTCACTTGTGTTGGTGGTGGACTATTGAATGAACCATTTAAAGCCATCAAATCATTCAATGAACCAGAATTTTGTGCTTGTACTGGTCTTTGTGGAGATTCTTGGAATGATGGTTTGGTTGATCTAGATGGTACAGTTTGTTGTGGTTGTGGTTGTGTGTACAATCCTAACACTGGAGATTGTAACAATTCATTTGGAATCACATCAGGTAATTCTATACCAGCGTTTTTCTTTTGAATTAAAAACATAGCAATAGCGAATTCAGTCTTAGTGAATGCTGCACTGTTGTGAATATCAGCTAGATCCCAAATGGATGCCAATGTCTCTTGGTTCAATTTAGAGGAAAGGAAAAATGGTACCAACACTTGGGCACTCAAAGAACCTTGCTTTTGTTTATCTAAAGAGTCAAACATAACATCAAATTGTTGTTTCTTTTCAGGGGACAATGACCAATTATCAGATGCAGTGTTAAACACACCTGTAGAGGATAAACGTGAGATGGTAGATTGTCTGTTCAAAGAGGATTGACCAGTGGAACTTGCACTTAGTGGACCACTAGTGTTACTGAATCCAGTGGGGGTTTGTGACACGACATTGTTTACATTGATGGATTGCCATAACTGTGGTGATAAAGTAGCTGGTGGTGGTGTTACAGAAGGATGGTTTGTCATTGCCAATTGAATCAAATACATAGCCATAATAAATTCTTGTTTATCTAATGCACCGGAGGCATTTCTATCACAAAGAGCCCAAATGTCACCTAAAGTTTGATTAGGTAATTTAGCCTTCAAGAAAATTTCTTTAGCTTTATCACCGGATAACAATTGGTTACCAGCACTTGATCTGTCATACAATTGAGCGAATTTAGCAATATCGTTAGCGGAAGGGTATGGAATCTCAGTGGCAGTGGCAGTGGCAGTGTAAGACACTGGTGTTGGCCCTGGAGCAGCCCCCAATTGAGGTAATTGCGCTGAAGGGGTTTCGTACAATTGAGCGGTCACAGGTAAAGTAGGATACGCTTGTAAATGTCCAATAATTCTCAATGCAGCACTGAACTCTTGCAAGTCCAAGAACCCTTTGTTGTTGGTGTCTACCAATGCCCATACTTGTGATAAGACAGTGGAATCCAAACCTGAAGCGGCAAACACAGGTCTCACAGCCTCACCGGTGACCACACCCAGATTCTCTCTGTCCAGTTGTTGGAACTGTCCCTGGAAGTAAGTGGTCTCCTCTTGGCTAAGAGGAGTCTTGAAAGTGATAGTAGCCATTTATCGTTGTTCTGGTTATCTAATTATCGAATGATCCTTTTTAATTTGAAATTCCAGTTTATATATTTAAATGTGGAAAACAACGCACGGTCCGTTCGCAGTGATGCAGACTCGACTACTAACAAGAGAATATATCTGTAATATGGTTGTTATTAGGAAGAGAGTGGCTGTTTTGTTCGTGTTGAACTCGCTGTTGTGTGCTTACCTTAGGCCTGGCTACTGAAGTTGGGTCCTGGTTTGCCTTTACGGCGACTCACGACAAGTGGACACATTTTAGTGCGTTTGCCATAGAGTCCTGCCTGTTTGTGTTGCTATGGGGGTCTGGCAGGTGTGTGCAGTGGCCTCTGACACGAGGGTTGAAACGTTTACTAGAGAAGTGGGTTCCATGGGCTACGGTCGACGTCGATTTAAGAACGGGACAAGCTGTTTGGTCCCTAGACAAGTATTGGATGAGTGTTATTGTATGCGGATTGATGGCAGGTGTGGGCAGTGAATTTCTACAGAAAGTGGTCACTTCAGGTAAGAGGAACTTCGATTTGGGAGATATGGTCTGCAACACATTGGGCAGTCTACTGGGTGTCGAATTTGGTTATGTATATGAACATATATTTGTATAATAGTAATAATAATAATAATAATAAATGAAAAATTATTAAAGCTAGTTATTACTGTAAACAAACAAAACTAAAGTTATTATAAAGAAGGTAGGACAAGTATGAGCAGCGATATGGATGAGTCGGGACTGGTATCGGATGTGGACACCACGCAGAAGGGAATTGTATCAGAAGAATTGTACAATTGGTTAAGTGATATAGTGGTAAAACGTAATTTCCATGTATTGGAAGTTATAAAACCATCACAGTTGTTACCTTTGTTGATTGAACATTTAACAGTGACTATCCCTAGGGAGACTTTCCAAATAGATACAAACACAGATGAATTACAAGGAAAATTGGTAATTTTGGGTAATTTACTTCGAGAAGGGTTTATGAAACAATATCCATTCACTATTGTAAGAATTTGTGAATTATGTTATGATCCCTTGAAGTACTTTAAGGTGAATGAATTGACCAAATTCGTACATGCTGTAGATAAATGTTGTCATGTGAACAATAAATGGGAAAGTGATCAATGGAATTGCCCTTCTACAGAATCTTTAATGAAAAGTGATGAAGATGTGTCCTTGTCCAGGATACCATTTGCCAGTGAACAGGATGTCATTAAAGAAATAGAATTTTTCAAACAGATTGATCAAATTATGAGTGTCAATTTTGAATTTGATGAGGAGGACGATGAGGACGATGACGTGGACGATAAAGTCATTGTGGAAGAATATTTTGAAAATGATGGTGATGAAGATGATGATGAGGACGATGAAGATTATGTAGAGACACCTCGTAAGAGGAAACCTACAGAATTGGACGATTACGAATACGAAAGTGAAGGAGGTGAAGTTGTTAATACACCAAGTAAGAAGAGTAAACCAGAAGAAGAAATATTACAATCGCCAAGTGGTAAAAATAATAATGAAGAAGATGATGACGTCGATAATAATAATAAGATACGAGGTATAAATAGTCCCCCCTCATGAATAAATACAATAAAATAAAATGAATAAATATATTAATAAATATGTACATATATAAAAGATAGGGCAAAAACTTACCATCTCATCATAGACATGTCGTTTCTAATTCTCATATAATCTAATAACCCTTCAATTTGTCCCATTCCGGCAATGGCCACATCTTGATCCCATAATCTATTACCAGCCCAACGTTTCAAATCCCTGATGGTCACTGCATCAATCTTAGCAAAAACATCTTGAATATTAGTAGCATGACTTCTAGCAATCTCTTGTGCTAACACTGATGAATCGTGTAATGCGGCCAAATCACGTTTAGCTAAAGCCAATTTCAATAATGATTTACCTCTTTCCAATTCAGTCTCTGTAATGGATACACTTAATCTATTCCATTGCTTTAAAGTGAAATGAATTAAATCATCAATAGCCATAACATTTGGTGTCACTGTAGTGAACCCCCAAAGACCTGAATCCTTATACGAAAGATTGAAATGATTAAAGGATTCACAAAGTTGATACTCTTGTATATCATCTAATAATTTAATCCCTTGTAAACGAGATCTTGGTTCGTGAGCATTGTAATTACCAAACACTTGTGATGCTACTTGAGCCACATAATAATCTGGTGATGTAACACTTTCACCTTCCACAGCAATGGAAATCCATGCCTTGGGTAAAGTGTCATCTCTTATTCTCACTTCAGAACCTAAGAAAGGATTAGAAGGAATGTTCTTCATTGGTGCTGTACCTGTAGGCAAGGAAAGTTTCTCAACGGCTTCACATAATTCTTCATGGGAAGTGTTCCCCGTAGCCACTAAAGTAGCATTAGATGCCAAATATTGTTGTTTAGCAAATTTTGTTAAATCATCTGGTACCATGGTTTCCACAGTTTCATAAGTACCACGAGTGGGTAACCCCAGTGAAGTGTTTTGGAACGCAGTAGAATGTAAATGTTCCACTACGGCTTTCTCTTGATTACCATTTTCGAATTTGTCCAATTGTTCTAGTGTATATTGTTTCACTGGAGTCAAATTTTGTAATGAAGGGGTCCAATCTAATAGGTTCTTTTGTAAAAATTGTAAAGAATTGACTGGAGATCCTGGTAAAGAACGCACTGTGAAAGTCTGGTGATCTCTGGCGACTTTACTTTTTAATTGTAAAGCTCCTTGAGGTTGGCTGATAAAATTGTTAGAGAACAATTGTGAAACCCCATTGTTGTAAGGGTTCTCAGCGGTGGCCCCCGAATTGAATAAAAGTGTATAAGAATTAGTAGTAGCGGTTGGGTTGCACAGGGAGGCAACTTTCAATCCCGAGGACAATTGAGTGGTACGTAAAGTGGGTCTAAGCATTTTTAATTTGTTATTCCAAATACCATAGTTAACAGACTCCGAATGATTATTTCTGGATATATATAACTCTTATTATGGGAAAAATATCGCTTTAAAGTGCGCGGCTGTATATGATTGGACAGCGATCACGTGTGTGGCACACTACCACTAAAAATGTTATATAATCAGTCTACATTGTTCTTGTGAAGTTTATATGGGTAGTAGAGGGTATATTATTTGTATGGGTACTGTTGTTATTGTTTTATTTTTAATTTATTTAAATATTGTATAAATTATATAAGCGATCATTTCCAACCGAGGGCAAGAGCTTCAGCGTACGTTGGATAATCCAAGTAACCTTTATCACTCATCTCGTAGAATGTAGATCTGTCATATTTGTTTAATGGCAACCCTTTGGCGATTCTGTCAACGATGTCAGGATTAGATATGAAGAATCTACCATAAGCGATCAATGTTCTTTCGTCAAGCACATCTTGTACAAAATCTGGGTTCATGGCAAGATCACCAGCTCTAATGATCGGTCCCTTCCAATGGTCATATGCAAAATCAATAGTGTTTTTCAAATTCTTCTTACTACCTGGCCACCAACTGTCAGCACAACGCGGTTCCACTAAATGAACATAAGCAAGACGATTACCTTGTTGAGCTCTTTTTTCTAATTCATCAAGTAAGTAGGAGTATAATTCTACAACCTGTGGATCATCTTTACCGGACATACCACCGAATTGACCGTATGGTGAAAATCTGATACCAACTCTCTTGGCACCAACGGCATCAATCAACGCGTCCACTACACGTAAAGTGAAACGTGCACGGTTCTCGATTGATCCACCATATTCATCAGTTCTATGGTTAGTAATGGGATCTAAGAATTGATTCAACAAATAACTGTTGGCACTGTGGATCTCCACACCATCTGCTCCTGCGGCAATGGCATTCTTAGTAGCACTGATGTAATCAACAATGTATTGATCAATTTCTTCGACTGTCACAGCATGTTGTTTGATCCCGGCTTTTAAAGCCTTTTCTTTAGTCTCTTCATCTAAGTACAAATCTTCAGATGCAGAATCGTAACGTAATCCATCTCTAGCTTTACATTCAGGAAATGCTTGTCTCCCTAAATTCCATAATTGAACAAACACAAATGAGTCGTTCTCATGAATCTTAGTAAATATCGTTCTCCATTGTTCTACTTGTTCTTCGGACCAAATACCTGGAGCATGATCATACCCACCAGCTTGAGGTGAAATAAAGGCAGCTTCAGCGATAATAAGAGTCCCTGGTGATTGAGAACGTTGGTTGTAATATTCAGCAGCCCAATCTTTGTTCGGAATATTACCAGGATGATGAGCTCTCATACGAGTTAAAGGTGGCATCACGACACGATGTGGTAAACTCATGTTCCCAACTTTAATGGGTTTAAACATTTCTGTGTCTTGGAAAGCGACAGGAGTAAAATTATCTTGGAATGCCATAATGAGCTAAATATTATAATTGTTTTGATGATCTAGGGATAAGCAGCTACGAACAAGAAGAACACCAATCTACATTAGCCTCTTATATATAATTTCAGCACTGTGTTATAGGTATTGAACCATTTTCATTCTTTAGTTCATGTATGACAACTTTGTAATCACATTCTACAGATTTGTAATCATATTTGTCAAACTACTTTGAATTATTATTGTCTTCATATTAGAGACGCAATTACGTTTATTTGTCATTACAACGGATAGACGGATAGACGGATAGACGGAAAAATATTACCACATTTAGTAATAATATATGATACTATACACTGAATTAAAAACGTCACAATTAGTAATCAACGGAATGCAGAGAGATTAATTTACGATTGTGATAAAGTACATTGTTGTTGTTTTATCAACTCTGGTTCATTATCTGGACAGTTATCCCAATCAAGTTCATATACCTCATTAGTAAACCTGATATTATCTTTCCACATCCCTGGCGACGTTTACTATAATCTTGTTTCTTGACTTATATGTTAATTCTCAATGGACAAGGTTACAAATTGGGTTTATCGAATATTAAAGGTATGAAGGTAATACAGCACTTTTTAGTAGGTGTAAATAATCCTTGATTTAATATTCTATCATAAAGAAATAGGAATAATAAACAATTCCACTATCGCAAATATTTTAATACCTTGCTTTCTTTCGAAGGTATTCAAATTTGTTTCTTCAATTATTGAATATTTAGTTGTCTCTGTGTCGAGACTTAAACTAAACAATCTGTCCAATTAGCGTGGTCGTTTTTCGTCTGTTGGGTTATGGCACATAGAATAATTAAATTACAATATTTTCTTGTGATCCTGACAAATTTGATTGCTATTTCACTATATATTTTACTAATTCGTCTTTGTAAAGATGTATGTTATTGAAGGCTTGTTATTAAATCCACAATCTTGGATGTTTTTCTTAGACGATAAGATTTGTTATTGTCAATATATTAAAGTTCAATGTCGTTTGAGTACGCTTCAATATCATTAACACGTGAGAAAATGTGCAATCTTCGATAACAGCGTAGGCTTATATTAACAATACAAATATATGGAATATTACAGTGAAAAATATTTATTAAGGATGACTCTATAAGAAATAAAAAAGAAATTAATGAATATAAAAGGGCGAAGTTTTGCTGGGTTTTAACAAGACAAAAAAGAAGGAACCGTACTCTATGTTTTAAAAGGTTTAGTCAATATTATAGAACGCCATTTCCTAAAAACGGTTCGGAAGGAACCGAAAACACTAACAAGTTAGTTCAAAATTACTTATTCGAAACTAGTAATCTTGACATACTTCATCTATGGTTCTATGCTTTACAATTCGCTACTTTAATAAGAAATTCAGTCTACAATGATAACATCAAAGACTCTACACGAGGTAAACCCAGTCGGCCAGCCTCCTGCTGCTGCTGATACCACTGACATTCCATATACTGACATACCATTAGATCCATTTCTAAACATGATTTAAGGTAATCCTCCCCTTCCTGATAATTCACTAATTCACCAATTCATCAGGTCATCAGGTCCTGCATTACATGACCCCGATTTCTCCCCTTAAAATCTAATGAAAAATTTTAATATAAAAGGCAAATCTACACATGATTCACATACCGACCGGGATAAAACTGAAGATGTAAACGATTCCGAAGAATCCTCTCCCACTTCCGCATAAACAATCAGAACTCATCACTGGAGATCCGCCGATATTAAAATACATACCAACATCTACCTTCTACAACAAGTCTTCTCCTCCAAGTACCTGATCGAGTGGTAGAATATCTAAAAGAAAGACAATATCACAAGAACAAAGTGACCTGGTCAAGAGATGCAATCAAAAAAGGTGAAAAAATAAACTCCATGTTTATTTCTACTGTAAAAAGAAATGGAAAACATAAATGCAGATTGCTGTTCACCATATTGCTTAGATGACATTTTTTTCAAGTGCTTTACAAAATGACTTACACATTATTTGATATGGATATATGTTCTGCTTACAAGTAAGCAGATCTTGTAGAAAATTTGTATATAAGATCCCTACCATATTGTAAGCGCCAAGACAAAGTTTTTAAATCAAACAAGCATTTGTACGGACTTAAACAATCTGGTGCCAACTGGTACGAATTGCTCGAGGGAAATTTGAAGGAAAACTGTGGATTACAAGAGGTTTCAGGGGGTACTGTGTATTTCACAAAACTATCAATCGTTCGATTATAATCATTTGTCTTCTCGATGACATGATTATATTCAGCAAAGATCCAGTCTTAACTCAAAATGTTATTGATGGACTCAAAAAGCATTTTGAGACCAAGACTGTGAATGATAATAAAGGTTCCACGGTGGTAAATTACGATATATTAGGTTTAGAAGTAAACTATAACAAAGGAAAATATATGACGTTTGGAATGGAAAAAGCTATGGAAGATAAACTAGCAAGATTAAACATCAACCTAAATCTCCATAGAGATGTTCCCGGTAGATCAGGTGAAAAAGTTACAAGAGAAAACCTGGAAGTTACTGATAATGAATATAACAATAAGGTCAAATGCATGCAAAGAACCATTGGGTACGCTTCATATGTCGGTTATAAGTTTAGGTTTTACATATTATATTACCTTAACACATTTGTCAGGCATATATTATATCCATCCATTGAGATCGATGTTTAATCTTGCTAGTTTATCTTCCAGAGCTTTTTCCATTCCAAACGTCATATATTTTCCTTTGTTATAGTTTACTTCTAAACCTAATATATCGTAGTTAACCATGGTGGACTTTACTATCATTAACAATCTTTGTTTCAAAGTATTGTTTAAGTCCATCGATAACATTTTGAGTTAAGAATGGATCATTGCTGAATATAATCATGACATCGAAAAAAAGACAAATAATTATTGTTGAGCTATTGATGGTTTTGTGAAAAACACAATACCACCCTGAAACTTCCTGTAATCCACAGTTTTCTTTCAGGTATCCTTTGATAAGTTCATACCACTTCGCGCCAGATTGTTTAGTCTAAAACGTTTGTTTTGAAGTTTATAATGTGGTGGAAATCTTATGTATAGGTCTTAGTGGTACCGATATAGTGGACACTATATCTTTCTAGACGAAGTTTCGCAGGATCAGCATTCGATCTATCTAATCAAATCATTTGGTTCTTTAATTTAGAATTTTCTGGTGTTTCATTGTAAAGTTGGATTTATGTATTTGTATTTTTAGTATAAACTGTTGTAAGTTAGAGTCTTTAACTTGAGGTTTAGTGTTGTCAGTCATTGCGAGATAGTAATAAGTTGTAATTTATGTTTTTCTAGTCTAGATATTATCTATGTAATTCTATATATCATTTTTCCGTTTTTCCTTTGTAAGAATTCATATGTGTAAATTACTAGTCTTTATATATAGCTAGTTTCTGTATGTTCCAATATTCTTGATCATTCCTGAATAGGGGCTTGTACGTGTCTCCTATTTTATTATAGGGGCTTGCGTAAATCTCCTAGCTGGAATTATCATGTGAATATTCATTTTCCATTTTAGCCTACACTATTATAAGCTTATTTTACCTTTATTCAGTATAAACCTATGATATTATTTAAGATAGCACATTTCTCTTTAATACAAAATATAGTTTCATTATAATTATTGATCAATACATCCAAACCTTTTATATTTTATTAATTAAAGAGCGAGAGTTGTTCATTTAAGTATATCTGTTTTAACTATTTTTTATTGTTTATTTAATATGTAGGAAAAATCCTTTTTCTAGTCAAAACAAAACGAACATATCTACAAAATATTAACAATCTATTTTCCACAATATACAAAATTGTAAAACAAGTCTAATGGATCGTATTTATGTAAATAAAATCGACTGTCTAGTATATCCAAACAGCTGATTTTCAAGTATTCGTGTTAAACATGTTCTAAATTGAGGATGTTCCACATCAATAGACAATTTAACACCTTTCATTTGATAAAAACGTCAAAACAACGTTACAAGAAAACTTAACAGCACATCACTATGAGTAATATCACCTGCTTCATCATTCACTTTCAGTATCTAAAGTTGGATACCGTGTACTATGACTGTCTTAACATTTTATCTTTGAAACTACTCAAGACTGGTTACTTTAATTAGTATACAAGAATGAGAAACTTTTCTTTAATAAAGGTGACCATTGATATTACTATATTGGGGTAGGGTTAAGAAAAAGAAAGCATGAATACAATAGCACTTTTCTTTTTTGAATATTTTATAATGACGTTTTTAACCTCAAACCTTTGAAACTTGTGTTAATCAAGAATGGTTACTTGGATTAGTATATCATATTTGCAAGAATAGTTAAATTAATTAGTAAACCAAGTAGTGAAGAATGGTTACTTTAATTAGTAACACAATGGCATGAACCCACCTTCATTGTTTTAGTGCAATAACAATAACACGTACTGTGCAAAAACAACAAAAGCATGACCACCACGAGAACGGCTGTCCTTTGTAATGACGTTTTTGTAGCATTCCAATTTTTTGAAACTTTCCACTTTATATGGGTACACAAGAATGGTTGCTTTAATTAGTAAATAATTTATAATTACCATACCAGCGGAAATGAGCAAAAAAACGGAATTACCAATATCACGATCCGGTTTGAAATATGGGAAGCAAAGTAAACCACGTAGTGTTTAAAGACTTACTGAGAATGGTAGTTTTAAAAACTTTAAAACTCTGAAACGTATCATTCTTGTTGCCAAACAATAGACGCACGACTCAGTAATTGTGGGATGTAACAAACGTGATTGAGAATGATTCCCACAGACTTACACAGTGGAACCATATCGAAGTAGTACACAAATAGTAACTCAACATTCCAAACGGTGACCTCATAATAAAACTTTTTTCTTGCGGAATGTTGAGATCCTATTGTTTTGCGTGTGTACGCGGTGTTCAGTGGGATGAACGATTTTCTCACAGGTGATTAATCGGAAAATCGGATATCAACTCGGTAAGTTCCGGATGCATGCCATGTGGGCCAGACCCTGTTTTGAGTAAGTAAGCAGTATGGTAATCTGGATAACAAAGACGTCTCGTGTTTATGCAGTGTTTTTGTTAGTAAACGCAATAGAGTGGGAAAAAGTTTATTTTGTTAAACTCTAATTTTAGGAACGTTTTAACTATTGAAAAAAATTTTTTTTCTCAGTGTTTGTACGTAGTATTGTGTTCACGGTATATCTTGCTGATTGTTTGCTAATTTTTACAACTTTCAAGGTTATGATAGTGCATATCGTAGTGGTTGAAATTGAAGACAATAGGAAAGCATAAAAATTAGAGTTAATTAGTAACATTCTTTTGTTTAGAGATTCACTGAGTGTGAATGTTACAATGTTGAGAGTTTAAGTTTAAGGGCCTTTCTGACACTAAGTCACGTAATAAAACAAACAAATATATATATATATATATATAAGAGATAGGTTTATACAAGATGTAATTCATAGGTTGTAATACAAAGCAAACACACAAGCACAAACACACAAACACAAGATGCAATTTTTAAACATTATTACTTTATTAGCTTCAGTTACTGTTGCTGCCCCCGTACCAGAAGTACCCACCACTACTACAAGTCGAGTGGTTATGCCCATCATGTACAACAGAACACCCATATTGACTAATGTTCCAGCTACACCTGTGCCCACTATTGCCTAGACACAAGATTTAATGTGGCTGGTCCATAATAAATATATTATATATTCACTGTACATAATTAATGATAAACTGATCTTTACACTTAATTTACGATTTTGCAAATACACTAACGCGTTATCACGTATACACTAACACGTTATGACACCCACCCCGAATTCTTTATCTTGAAACAGCCCGTCATAATCGACGATCTGGGAATTCACTCATCCATGGACGAGTCCACTAGTCTAGAAGCAACGCTGGAACAATGTGAGACCACCACTGTAAGGGTGGCAATGTCACTGTAAAGGTTGCGATCACAGCCACACATTCTCCACCGTGTTTGATCCACGGGAATGCACCCGCACGGGAACGTGGGCCGCGTAATTAATAGCTGTCGCGCGCAATTAATAGTGTAATTCCGCGGATTATTCGCATCGGGAAACCGGAACCCGCGGAAGTAACCTCTCGGGTTGCACTTTCCCCTTCGGGCAAACAGTAATACGGCCCGCCGCCACGGCCCACGCGGAGAAAACCCCGCAGGACCCGTCCCGCCTCGGCTCCGGCCGGGAACTGCCGGCATTGTCCGCGCGCTGCGGCCCCGTCTGGGCGCCTCACAGGAACCGCAAACCTTAAAAGCTAAACCCGCCCGTTACCCGCGCAGATCCCAGAATTCCGCGGAGGAAACCGCACCACACGGATTCCCGGTAAAAATCGTGCGCAATTAATTCGCATCGGTGGAACCGCCATTTTGTTGAGCGAGAATCCTCATCACTTTACTCGAACGGGTCGAACGTCATGAGAGGGTCTGCTATATATAAAGGAGGCACTCAGCTCGATGACGGGAGGATACCACTGGGTTCCTTTGCCTACATACAATCAAACACAATCAAATATGCAATTTTTAAACATTATCACTCTACTGGCTACCCTATCCACAGTTATCGCTGCCCCAGTGCCCGAGCCTACCACCACTGAAGAGGCCACTAAATTATTAATCCCTCCAATGTTGAACAGAACGCCCGTACCCTCCGCTTCTGCCACCACTACATTGTTGGTACCACCAATGTTGGACAGAACTGCCGTGCCAAAGGCTTCTGACAACTAATAGACACTTATTCTGGACAATATCTAATGGATATTTGGGCTGGACCTAAGTATCGTGGAATAAAGGATACAATACTATATAACGATATGTAAATATTCAATGACTCTAATACAACAACTAATTAATTACTACTACGTTTTTATTCAATATACTATATTACTGTTCTATATACAAATTCGTGTTACCCGCACGGCCTTTTTTCATTTTAAGAAATAGTATAATTATTGAAGAGTGGCAAAGAAGTAAGAGAGCAGAGAATACAACACTATAACCAAGAAAATATGGCTACAATTGCATCAGAGTACAGTGCGGAAGTACAACACACACCCATCGAACACAATTTCAACCCTTACAGTGACAATGGGGGCACCATCTTGGGGATCGCTGGTGAAGATTTTGCAGTGTTAGCCGGGGACACAAGACACACAACAGATTATTCTATTAATTCTCGTTATGAACCTAAAGTGTTCGACTGTGGTGACAACATCGTGTTGTCGGCTAACGGGTTTGCTGCTGATGGTGAAGCCCTAGTGAAAAGATTTAAAAATAGTGTTAAATGGTACCATTTTGATCACAATGACAAAAAATTACAATTACATGCTGCCGCTAGAAACATTCAACATCTACTGTATGGGAAAAGATTCTTCCCTTACTACGTGCATACAATCATTGCAGGTTTAGATGAAGAAGGTAAGGGAGCAGTGTATTCATTTGATCCAGTCGGGTCCTATGAGAGAGAACAATGTAGAGCTGGGGGGGCCGCTGCATCTTTAATTATGCCATTCTTGGATAATCAAGTCAATTTTAAAAATCAATATGAACCAGGTACAGATGGTAAAGTGAGAAGACCATTAAAATATTTATCCATTGAAGAAGTTATTAAATTAGTAAGAGATGCATTCACTTCTGCCACAGAGAGACACATTCATGTAGGTGATGGTCTAGAGATACTCATTGTCACCAAAGATGGTGTCAGAAAGGAATATTACGATTTGAAAAGGGATTAGTGTATATACATATATATACTTACATATAATTTATACGGGTAATTTAACTGCCTTACCTCTAATAACTTTTTGATAATAAATGTAGAAGAAATCAGAGTACACTAACGTTTGTATAATACCAGCAAAGACAGCAATCTTATCAAATCTCTCTTCCACGTATAATCTCCACCCCCAATTGAAAACATAGAACACTCTATATAAACCTAGGGCAAAAATGTAATGAATGGTTAACGATTGAGCTTTACCAGATTTGGAAAGCATAAACAATTGTGGTAAAATAGCCACACTCTCTAACCAAATGGAGAAACTCCATAAGATCTCCAAGAGACTAAACTTATGATGAAATAAAAGTGCCATACCAAAGGATCCACCAAGTAAAAATGGAATCTTGAAAGTATCAGCCATAACCATCTCCCTGTAGGCAATTGGATTCTTCACTTTATAACCTTGTAATAAAACAACAATGTAAGCGGACGACCCAATAAAAAACAATTTCATTAAAGTGTTGTACAATGAGACCCAATGGAATGTTAATAAATCCAAATAACGTGTTAAAAACACAAGCGCGTACAACACTTGTGTCTTGAAAGAAATCCCATCAATGGATAAAGTGGAACGCACAGTGTGGATCAAAATACCAATACTCAGCAGATGCGATAAATCACCAAAGATTCTAAACAGATTCATCCTTGTTTATTCTTCTTTACTTTGTCTATACATATATTTCCTTGAGTACGTCTTCATTACAGTTCATTTTCTAAATTTAAAAAATAAAATTCGATGTTCCGGGTATCACACGCCCTTTATATATAGATTCAAGAAGAAGGATACAGATCCCTGTCTTCCTTTTAACAACTACAATATGTCCTTCTTTGTGGAAAATCCACTGATAGAGTTTTGTCACCGTGTGGTACAGAAACCCAGTACAGTGTTCATGTGGTTGTTCACAGGTGTAATAGTAAGTTCAACATTGTACACTATTTTATTTCTCCCCTTGGCACCAGCACCAGATACAACAAACCAATCAATTAAGGATGATGACGAATAACTTTTTTGGTATGGTACAAAATGATACATACACAATATATTATATATTATATAGGATTTTTCTTTCTTTTGAATAAGAACAATGAGGTTTTATTTTATTGAATTTGATTAAAACTCGTTCTTAGCACCGTGAATAGCATATTTACCGTCAATAACATCTTGTAAGATGTTAGCAGATGCTGCCACTAACCCAAGGAATGGTTTAGATGGTTCTAAAACCTTAGAAGTATATTCTGGATGATATTGAGTAGCCACATAGTATGGATGGTTTCTCAATTCTAAAATTTCACAACGTTTGTTAGTTTCATCTTTACCAACAAAGATTAACCCATGTGATTCTAAATCAGCTACAATATCTGGGTTAATTTCATAACGATGACGATGTCTTTCTTCCACAGAGGCTTGGTTACCATATAATTTCTTAATGGCACTCCATTCTGTATCTTCTTGGAAAAAAGTTGGTCTTAAACCTAATCTCATAGTACCACCCATGTTTTCTTTATCAACTTCTGGCATGTACACGACAATTTGATCTTCTTCAGCTAAATCATCTATGAATTCAGTGGAACTACCATTCTTCTTATTTAACACATCACGAGCAAATTCAATGGTAGCAATTTGTAAACCTAAACAAACACCTAAATATGGAATTTTATTTTCACGAGCCCATCTAGCGGCTAAGACCATACCTTCAGTACCTCTGGTACCGAACCCACCTGGCACTAAGATACCATCAGCAGTGGAAACTTTTTCCCAAGCTTCATGGAATTTTTCTTTATTAGATTCTTGAGTTTCTGGTTCTAAATCAGTGGCTTCCACCCATTCAATTTTCAATTTACGACGACATTGCATAGATGAATGTTCTAAAGCTTTAATCACTGACAAGTAAGAATCTTGTAAATGTGTGTATTTACCCACTAAGGCAATCTTAACAGTTTCCATAGAGGCATCGAAATTACCAGTGGTAGATTTCCATTTAGATAATAATTCTTCACCCTTTTCCTTTTCTTCAGTGGTTAATTCAATGGTGTTTAATTCTAATCTAGTACGTAAGAAACCCATCATATCTTGTTCCAAAAGTAATAATGGAACGTGATAAGTGGAGTTAACATCATGAACGTTAACCACTTGATGAGCACCAACATGACAGAACATGGCAATCTTATCAATAGTGGATTGTTCCAATTCTTTAGAACATCTACAAGCAATCATATCTGGGATCAAACCTAATGATCTTAAATCTTTCACTGCAGCTTGAGTTGGTTTAGTCTTTTGTTCACCGTGAATCACTGGAACCAATGAAACGTGAATTAAACAAAAGTTTTCTCTACCGACTCTGAATTGGAATTGTCTTAAAGCTTCC
This sequence comes from Kazachstania bromeliacearum, assembly GCA_003708535.3. Classification (NCBI taxonomy): domain Eukaryota; kingdom Fungi; phylum Ascomycota; class Saccharomycetes; order Saccharomycetales; family Saccharomycetaceae; genus Kazachstania; species Kazachstania bromeliacearum. The sequence continues at coordinate 11,358 of PPOP03000017.1, read as the reverse complement.
ACGAATGGAGCAGATTCAATGTCACCAACGGTACCACCCAATTCAATGATACACACATCAGGTTCTAAACCAGTGTCATCCACAGGGATACGAGAAACACGTTCAATCCAATCTTGAATAGCATTGGTCAAATGTGGCACAATTTGCACGGTCTTACCCAAATAATCACCCTTTCTTTCCTTGGCAATCACATGAGAGTAAATCTTACCAGTGGTAATGTTATGATCTTTGGTTAAAGTAACATTCAAATAACGTTCGTAGTTACCTAAATCCAAATCGGTTTCACCACCGTCATTCAAAACAAAACATTCACCATGTTCCAATGGAGACATGGTCCCAGCATCGATATTCATGTATGGATCGATTTTAATAGAGGTCACTTTCAAACCTAAAGTTTTCAATAACATACCGGTGGAAGAGGCTAGAACACCCTTACCGATACCGGAAATGACACCACCAGAGACAATAACGTACTTCATAATTCAATATAATATATTTGACGGACCACACAAAGTTCACAGCTGTAGAAAGCACACGATTGTGGTAAAGATCTCTTGGAATGGTTTAAATAAAAGGTGATAGTTATCATTTGAAAATTTTTCGCGATGAGCATCAAAATTTTTCAGAGGTGCCGTGTAAAGAGAGAACCGTAGCCACATAGTGGAATATGTCACTATAGGGCCCCCAGATGTACTTGTAAAGCGGTTAACATCTCATGGACAGTTTGGTTCTCATTGCGGGCCACTGTATCCACGTCTGAGTCATTGTCTACATGTTGATTCTTTGAATTTGGTTGAGATTTCTTTAATTGTGCACTGACATCGGTTAACTGTTGTGTCAATGTGTTGTACGTTTGTCTCTCTTGACGCAATTCATCTGTCAATGTATCCCAACGAGATATAGTGTCGTGGATAGTAGCATCCAAATGATAATTCTCGTCCATAAGTTGTTTCAAGCGGCCGGCCATTATATCTTCTGTAGTGTTTGAAATGGATTCATCCACATCATGTTTTTGCGATCTTCTTATAGCTTTCAACATTGCCACACTCTTATCCAATGACATTTGCAACTGTGCACGTACCTCTAGCAAAGACTTCTCATTGAAATCTAATTCCGCACCAGGTTGTTCTTTCAAAAGGTGTAATTCATCCAGAGCACGTAATAACTTGTAGTAAAGTTGTACATGGGTTGTCTCTAGTTCTTGTACTTTCTCAATGGAGACATTAGCGGATCCATTCATGATTTTTTTATGTTAGCGTCTTATTCTTATATCTTTTGATCTGTTTATTTACCTTGAAATAGTCGGAATGAAAAAACATCGAATAAGTTCTTGAAATTTACTTTAACAGAGTATCGAAAAGTTTTAAACAAAACGTTATAAACCTAATTTAGAATAGAGTAACATGTCTTATAATCAAGTGACGCCTTTAACTTTGGGTAAGAAAGCAAAGAGACAAGTACCATTGATTTCCAAACCCTTGGAAAATGAGACGATAAAGAGACAGAAACTAAATACAGAAAGTTTGTTATCGATGCCGTCCTTGGATGGTCCTTCTTCTAATATGGAAGAACTGGCAAGACGTCAAAAGAGAGCAGAGAGATTTACAGGCTCTTCAACGACCACCAGGAGTGTGGTCAACAGTTTTGATACGATACAAGCAGAAGAAGATTATAGTAATTTGAATGCTATTAGTACGAAATCTCATAAATTTGACAAGGATAAACATATCGTGGGGAGATGTCAACAATTGGAGAAATCTTATTTAAGATTGACCTCTGAACCTAACCCAGATATGGTTCGTCCCTTGAATGTATTGAGACAAGCATTTGCATTAATTATGAGTAAATACACTAAGAAGGAAGTCAGTTACACTTATTTATGTGATCAATTTAAATCGATAAGGCAAGATTTAAGAGTACAAATGATTGAGAATAAATTTACAGTGAAAGTGTATCAAACACATGCACGTTTAGCATTAGAAAACAATGATCTTGGTGAATTTAATCAATGTCAAAGTAGATTATTGACATTGTATGAGTTACCCAGTATGAAGAAAGCTTGTTATGAAGAATTTATGAGTTATCTGATATTATATTATATGTTAACAGAAGATAATGCTGCCATTACAGCATTGAGATTAAAATTATTACTACATCATCAATCTATTTATAAACATCCCATGGTGATAAGTGCATTCAATTTAGCTAGGGCTAGATTAATTGGTGATTATCATAATTTTATGTCTATAGCTGCATCTATCACTGGACTGGGTAAGACATTAATCAATGCATTTATGGAGAAAGAGAAATTGAAATCATTGACAGTAATTTGTAAGAGTTATAATCAAATTGGGTTAGATTTTATTATGGATGAATTTAAATTTAATGATATGCAAGAGACATTAGATTTTTTTCATGGGAAGCAATTAGACCCTTACATTATCACAAAGAATGCTGGTGAACCTGGTGAATATAAATATTTAGACACCAAAAGTTGTCGAAATCTTGTGATGCAAATCTATGAACGATCTAAAAAGATTGACATCAAAGGTCAAAAATAGTTATATTAATATTATTATATTCATTATCGAGAAAACAATATAGATTTATATACATGCAAACCTATTATTCTATCATCATTAGTATTATTACAAATTTTTTTTGTATACTTCCAGTCCATTAGTATGACATCTCCAGAACCAATCTATGTGATTCTTTCACTTTAGTCAATACTTCTTGGTAAATGTCTTCATTAGAGACATTTACTATATACCACCCATCCACTTTAGTCGTTATTTTATATTCCTTATCACTATCACATTTCAATTTAGTCACTAGGGCATTAGTCAACCCTTGTAAAGTGCTAATGTCAGCGCAGGGGCTTTTGAATGCATGATAGTCACCATGATATAAGACTTTAATTTTCACTGGGGTATCGTTAATAGTATCATTTTCCACTAGCCAACTGTGCCATATTTCTTTCAAAATGTTATCCTCTGCGGAAGATAACAATTTTAACATTGTTTGTAAGTAATCAGTAAATTGTTTCAATCTGATGGCACTGTCATCCACTGCAGATCCACCTACGTGTGGTAATGGTAAATGTGGGAATTGTAATTTAATCTTATTGGCCGTTATCAATTTACAATGCAAGGAATAAAAATCTTGATAATACCGTATACGAGTAATCTCTTGCTTGCTAGCATTGATTAACCGTATAGTGTACATTAATCTGTTTGATTTATTTTCCACTTTCACCACAAGACAATTGACAATGGGTGATGTTAAATCCACACTCTTTTGAGATGTGGACGATATAGTGGATGATCTTGTCATGGACCCTGCTGAGAAAGTGTCAGAAGCAATAGTGGAAGGTGACGTTGGTGGAGTTAATTCCACTAGACTGTTATGTTGTTGTGTGGTATTGAAACTAGTAGTACTAATATTTGCCACAGATCCCATGGCTTTCTTTAAAGTCAAAGCTCTATTAAGTCTGTCATGTTCCTTTAAAAACTCTAATGGGACCAAACCTTGACCAATATCATTAACCATCTTCACATAACATAAATTATTCTTCTCGTGTGATATCAATTGTACCAGATCACCTTTAGTTAAAGCCAAATGATTCCCGTTATCTCTCAATGGATGATACTTGGGTGGGTTGTAATCACCAATGGCACTGTAAAATCTGAATTGGTTAGGTGGTGTTCTACGAATGGACATCAACGAGGAAGACGATAATTGTGTCTCGTCATTAAGCACTTGCCTTGTGGGTGATGATATAGACATGTGTCTTGCATTATTAACCACAGGAGCAGAGTAATGCGAACCGAAGAAAGATACCATAGCTGTCGTAATGTTACCTTTGTTGGTGAGCCTGCGAAAGGATTTGCCTCGAGATTGTGTCGAGTTTGTGTTTATATATACAAATATGCTTATCAAAAAGAATTGTGATAGAACTTCCCAGATCTGGAGGAACCGCACACATAAGCACCCACAATTAAATGTGCTTGCAGAACACACACGAGTTTTCTGTGTCAATGAGATTCCGCTATTGTTCTGGCTTTGTTTACTTTTTCTGAAACTTTTATGTTTTGAGATTTGCGTTGTGGCGGGGCCACGTGAGGGCTACTCTCTACCGGAGTTAAGAACCGCGCGGGTTTAGCAGCCGCGAGGTAGGGTTACCCTGGGGGAAATTGTGAACAGTGTTATATTGGGCAAGATGGAGTGACTAGTCATATAGAGTGGTAGAGGGGATACAGCGTGAGTAGTAACACTTGTAATAATATTGATGGTTACCATAGTATATCGACCGTTTACTACTATTTGTCAGGGTTTCACTGTGTTTAAGACTTAGCCCTGCCACGATAACAACATTCCCAACCCTGTGACAAACAAGGGCTACAAGCCGCATTTCCTTTTTGGGAAATATGGAAATATTGCCAAAGCGCGTAAACCTGTTTCCTAATTGGGCAAAACCAAAACAAAATTATGTAAAAACGACATTAATCAAAATACTATGGGGTCCACTTACATCACTCCTATGCAGGGCTTCCCCAGACATTCACATTTCTGCTAATATGAAACACTCATTAGTAAACACAATGGAAAAAGAAAAATACACTTCAGCCATGTTCGCGTTGACTCAATTTGGTAATTCAATACGTATACCGTATGACATTATTATTAGTAATGTTAATGGGTTCCATCACTAATATATCATCATCTTATTGGTCCACCCCTCACAAATATAAAATATTTCAGATTATTATGGATTGATCGTATATACTTAAATACAAATTAATTTATAGAAGTTTGTTTAAGCTTCAACCATTTCTCTCAATCTTCTGATAGTGGATCTAACAGTGGCGGCAGCAGCAGTGGAGACAGTGTAAGCACCACCGGCAACGACCTTTTGACAAGAACCACAAGACCAGATACCAGCAGCACCTCTCTTGACGGCCTTCTTACCACAGAAAGAACATTCGTATCTAGCATGTTGTTGGATTTCCAACTTCTTGACTTGTCTTCTCAAGGAAGAACCGTAACGAACACCGTACTTACCGGTAATACCAACCTTCTTTGTTCTCTTAGCCCTATAATAATAGTAATATTAGTTTTTTCCATAGTAGAAAAAATTAATAAAAAATTGTTAGTAAAACGTTATTCATTCAATTTGATTGTTTGTTGAAAAGGAATAAATGTGTGTATCTCACATAACGGGTACGTTGTCATTGCTGGTAATAGTATTATATTATCATTTAGTATTCTATCGATTTGTTAAAAATATCCCTGGATTAATCATATAAAATCTTGTATCTTAACATTCCACTATTTCTTCAACGGTCAGTAGTTCACACATAACTTTATTCTTCTTCACAATCCACATATATCAGTATATCATACATTTTTGCGTCACTTGTATATCTGTTGAGATTAACTTAAAAGCCTCGATGTCAAACAGCTACCAATATATCACCTACAATTCAAAACCAGTTGGAAAGTTTCAGGGAAAACGGATTCGGGTTTTCCTCACAGAAAATTGCGTCTGTCCGAAAACAGAAATTTGTTTGGAAAATTTGAAAAAAACAAATATTTTATGCGGGAAATGTATGGATGTTAATAAAACAGTCACACAGAAACACTAAGTCGTTTAACCCATGGTTGATGCCCCACATTCAAAGCAACCACTTCGCTCAATGTATTATACCAGTCAAGAGCTTCATCTTCATTGGCAATCAATGTAATATGTTCGTCATTGGCAAATTGTAATTGAATACTATCCCCCAATAGCACAACATCAGACATTCCAGAGAAATTTCTTCCCTCGTTTAACGAATCAAATGAACTGACAATATTAACCACATTCAATAAATTAATATCAATCAATGATTTATGTGTTATCTCATGATATCCCATTAATTGTGTACCGTTCAATGTAAAAAAACGTTTCTGAATCCCAGTTTCTACATCACCACCTTCTTGCAATAAATAACCTTCTAATTTATAATTTGATTGAATTTTAAATTTATGGGCAATTTCAGTAGCTTTCACAAGATCATCTGGAATTGTCTCATCGTTAGAGGTTCTCTTTATAAAACAAGCCTCCATTGACAGTTGACTAACTGTGTATGAAGGTAATCCTCTTGTCCATTTGTTTTGTAAATTTTTAGTCACTGACATCTTATTAAATTCAGCTTGGGTTAAGAAATCTTTATCGATGTCAAATGAACATAATCCATATTCACCTTGTGAACCAATAATATTATCCCAACTGTCTAATTCAATGGGTTTATCAATAAATGTCTTTTCGTAAACGTACTTAGTTTTCCCAAAGGGAAATTTCTTACCTACGGGTATCTTCTTCATCACTTCAATAGTTTGACTCTTCAATTTTTCATATTTACATCTCAAATATATTTCAAACGTAGAGTTTTCTTTAAAGATTTCATCCACTACAAATGAAAATTCTTGATTGATAGAGATTGGTTGATTGTCTTCAATAGGTTCCCATGATGTCAATTGTTGGGTAATATTACCAATTTTCAATTCGATACAATATTGTGCTTTACGGCAACGACTACCATGTAAATCGAGTTTGGTTAATGAGAGTAATTTTAAAAATAATGTCCCTTGGTCAATCAAGTTTTCAGTGTTGATATCTGTAATAATTGATGATTGACTGATAATTTCTGGTTCAATCTCTAAAGAAACATGTTCATCTTCTTTATTATAAGGTGCAATCACTTTGAAAGGTGATTCCACGTGGAAATTCTCTTTGAATGGTGAACCTGTTGGAGTATCCATGAACTTCTCAAATAAGTTTATTTCATCAATAGAATTTTTCGTTGGACTAGGTGGCTCTGATAAAGTTTTGCTCCCCACACTTATGATAGAATGTTTATCATTATCTAGATAATCTAATTCATTCAAGATCATAGCAATACTCTGTTCAAAATCTTCTCCCAAATCTAACCCGTAACTTTCGTCAGAATTACTAACAGCGACTGGTCCAGATTTGGTTATCTTCTGTTCATTCTGTAAACTGATTATTGGTGTTTCAAGGTTACCATAAGATGAAAATTGTTCACTCATATTATTAGTGTCATTGATCCAAGGAGAACCCATAGATGAACCTGAGGAAACTCTGCTGTTTTCTTGATTCTTTGGATAATATATTCTACTTCTACTGATAATTCTTGGTTTAAATTTAATAAATGGGCCAGGTTTGTTTGAAATTGTAGTAGGAGGTGAACTTATCATAGTCAAGTTTGTACCAGCATCAGAAAATTGTGAATTACTACTAGTAGTCATTGCAGGACTGTTAGAACCTTCTTGTAATTGCCAAACCGATAGGTAATCTTTGGGTTTAACAATATTAGGAGTTTCATTCAGAGAGTCTGTTGAATCATTTAAGATCATAGCTAATGAACTGTTCCTGAACATTGGTTTCACTTCTGGCAAAGGTGGTAAATTAACTATTCCAATACCTAGTAATTCTTCTTGCTGATTATTTTGTGTTGTTACAATATCATTGGCAATCTCAATTATTTGTTCCTCAATGTTACTAACAGTTGGAGCTCCCTTGGTGTGCATATGTGATATAGTATCGTTTAATTCGTGAGAGTTATCATTTGACGTTTTAGTATTTGTCTCATTTGTTTCTATTATAGGCAATTGTTCATTTACTTCATTAAGAGAGCTATTATTATTAAATTGTTTCTCTTCTGTATCAAGTACATCATCAGAAATCAATTTATCTTCACCGAAACTTACACATTTTATAGAAGGATTTCTTTTCAGTGGAGTTACTTCGCTAGATAATGTTTCTTCATCGCCTGTATTTTCTTCTTTCTCATCAGATAGACCAGCTACCACATTAGCTCTTGTGTTATAGTTGACGATCATATCCATAGTCTCCTCTCCGATATCTTGCCATGGCAATTGAAACGGCACTTCTTCCTTTGAAATTTCCAAAGTATAACTCAATTCATTGTCTATTTCGTGTACCAATGAATCTACAATTTCCTCAACCATTTGACTGCTTTCAGGGCTGTTCATTGTGTCTTGATCTTATCCTGAATCATCCATTAAATAAATTGTCAATAGAGGTTATTTTCTTGTTTACAAATTGTCCCAATTGAGAAAAGCGAAACACGTGAAAATAGATCTGGCACTTTTCCCTTTTCGGAGATTAGTATTTTCAAAGTGAGATCTCAAATTTTGGCCTTATATTCAAATGGAAGTTGTCTAGCAACGATTAGGTATAGCACATGAAACAATGGATAATACAACACAAAACTTATGCGTAAAGTGTGATTTCTTTTATAATTGGGTCAATTAAGGGGACAACTTCTATTGAATCATCAATATGGTTTATTATAGTTTAATTCGATAAAATTGATATTGTTGGATGGTTCTGAAAAGATAATGTTACTTTAAACTTTTTCATATGAGATGTGATATTTCATAAGATCTATCACGCTTTAAAATTTCCCAAAACATAGAATGGTTATAATTTAGACGTTTGAAAATTTATTATTGTTTATTCTTTACGTTATTGAATCTTTTATTTTGACTATACCTTTCCAATTAGATAATATTCCGGAAAGGTATGGAAATATAAGAACTTGAATGTTATCCATTGCAAAAGAGTGAATTGCATACTTTAAAATGCGATTATTGTATATGAAGCTGGAACATGGACTTGTATATAAGCCATTCACTGACTAAGCAACAATACTATATTATCATTCCCTTTGGTGTTCGTAAGTTACTGTTGAAATGCGGTATAACTGTTTTGATATTCTAGAAGTACTACATTGTTTTCTGAAGTCAATGACTGTGTTTAAGGGTAATGAAATTTGTAAAAAACAATTTGATTACAAAACTATTTCCCCCAGGAACAAACATTATTCTCAATTCAAGTACTATTACAAAATTATGATTTTGGTGATATTCTCATATTAAAATATTTGTGTCCCTTGATTTGTTAGTTAACCCTATATGACTGTGGCTGTGTCTTCTAGCTTATCAATTAAGGTTCGGGTCTTCCATGAGATAAATGTTTTTGCAAATAGATAAACAATGTATACATGCGATCGATTGGCTACTCTCATAAAATGAGATAAATTTCCTGGAAAGCTGAGTAATCAGGAATTTTTAAGGGGACTTATATGTCAGATCTACGGACAAAAGTAAGAAAATATGTCGCGATCTAGAGTTCCTGGAAATTAAATGTGGCATACCCTGTGACCAGTAGGATTACGTAATATTATTTGAAAATATTACTATATATACAGGAAGGTTTATTATGGTTGACTTACTTTAAACATTAACAAATACCATAACCATGTATACCAACCATTTCAAAAACACATTTGCAGTTGATATTTTGGAATATCTTAAGATAGTTACCATAAAAGAACAATTACCACAAGTTAACATATCAGATGAAGAAAAACAAATGACTACCGTTGCTCAAGAATCTTTTCATTCTGAATCCTCTTCAGGGATTACAGGTAATAGTTCTAAGTCTGATGAACTCATGGAAAAAGATATGGAAACTGACCCCTTTCTGGTAGATTGGAACGGCACTGAAGATCCAGATTTTCCCTTAAATTGGACAAAAGTTAAAAAAACTCTTATGGTATTCCAAATTATGTTGTTAACGTGTGTTACTTATATGGGGTCATCTATTTATACACCTGGTCAAGAAGAAATTCAAAAAGAATTTCATGTTGGCCATGTCACTGCCACTTTAAATCTTTCCCTGTACGTTCTTGGGTATGGTTTAGGTCCCATTTTATTTTCTCCCCTATCTGAAGTGGCTAAGATTGGTCGTCAACAACTGTACACCTATACCTTTTTCATGTTTATTATGTTTCAAATTGGTTGTGCTACGGTTCATAATATTGGTGGACTGATTGTCATTAGGTTCATTTCAGGAATATTATGCTCACCTTCTTTAGCCACAGGTGGTGCCTCATTAGCTGATATGGTTACACCGGAAGTTTTACCGCCTTTGATAGGTTTATGGGCTATAGGTGCTGTTTCAGCTCCAGTGGTGGCTCCTTTGTTAGGTGCATCCATGGTTGTTGCTAAAAATTGGAGATGGATATTTTGGTTATTGACATGGATATGTACTGGCTGTCTGATTTTATTTTTATTCTTCTTCTCAGAAACATCACATGCTAATATTTTATCTCGTCGTGCTCAAAGATTGAGAAGTCAGACAGGGGACGATAGATATTATACAAAACAAGAACGCCAAGATGCAGAGACACCTATACATCAATTTTTGATAGCTACATTATACCGCCCTCTCAAAATGATTGTAGAAGAACCAATTGTCATGGCATTCGATTTGTACATTGCTTTGTGCTACGGTGCATTTTATTTATTTTTTGAAGCCTTTCCTATTGTTTTCATTGGTATTTACAATTTCACATTAGTTGAGACGGGACTTGCATATTTTGGGTTTTGTGTTGGTTGTTGTTTTGCTTACACATTGTTGTTAATTTTCTTAACCAAAATTGTAGTCCCTAAATTTAAAGACAATACCTTCACACCAGAGGCATTTTTAATATTGGCAATGTGTGTCAGTTGGTGTTTGCCACTATCACTATTTCTTTTTGGATGGGCAGCTTCCACTCACTGGATTGTCCCCATTATAGCTGAAGTATTCTTTGTGATTGCAGTTTTCAATTTGTTTCAAGCTGCATTCGCGTATCTAAGTTTGAGTTATCCAAAATATGTGGCATCTGTACTTGCTGGAAATGGGTTTTGTCGATCTGTCTTTGCATGTGCATTCCCCTTGTTTGGTAAAGCCATGTATGACAACCTTGCCATTGATGGCTACCCTGTGGCCTGGGGGTCCTCTTTAGTTGGGTTCTTTACTGTTGGTTTAGCTCTTATTCCATTTGCCCTATACAAATACGGGCCTGCTTTGCGTGCTAAGTCCTCATTCAATGAATAATTTTTTTAACATCTCAATATCTTTTTTATATTTGCTTTATATGATTGTTTATCTAATAGTATAGTAGTATTTCTAAACGTATAGAGTTCTCACTTATAAGAAAGTTTATATTTAAACAAAAGGTTATAAATCTTTTGTACTCGTATTTTATGCTCAAAAAAGACAATAAATCAAAACCAAAACAACTGGTTTGTGGTTTTGAAAACGCGATGTACATTTTCATAACCTTTAACATCATTATTTGGTGGTTTAGTCTATATGGTTCATTCCACGGTTTTAGAGTCCACAATTTTCAAAAATTGAAAAATCGCCGCTTTAGCTTAGTGGTAGAGCGTTGCACTTGTAATGCAAAGGTCGCTAGTTCAATTCTGGCAAGTGGC